>LR812540.1:50706253-50826253 GCA_903798195.1 Danio kyathit | reverse complement strand
ATTTATTTATGACTGACTGAACGAACAAACATACGAGCTGAAATGAGCAAACGAACGAGTAACCAAAAAATATAAAACAAATACAGGCAATGTTCCTGTAATAACCTGAACATGTTATCTATTGGGGAGGCATGGTGGCTCAGTGGTTGGCACTGTCGCCTCACAGCAAGAAGGCCACTGGTTCGAGCCTCGGCTGGGTCAGTTGGCGTTTCTGTGTGGAGTTAGCATGTTCTCCCCGTGTTGCCGTGGCCTCCGGTTTCCCCACCATCCAAACACATGTGCTATAGGTGAATTGACTAAACTACATTATGCGTAGTGTGTGTGTGGATGTTTCCCAATACTGGGTTGCAGCTGAAAGGTGCTTCCGCTGCTTAAAACATATGCTGAAGTAGTTCACTGGAGTAGTTCAGCGGTTCATTCCACTGTCGTGATCTCTGAGAATAGAGACCCGGCCGAAGGAAAATGAATGAATGTTATCTATTTTTCTATTTATTTATTTATGACTGAACGAATATACGAACTCGAACGAGTGAATGAACAGAGTCAACTCATTCGAGCGAATGAACGAACAAACAAGTCTCCATAAAATATAATATAAAACAAATATAGGCAATGTTCATGTCTTCATCTGGACATGTTATCTATTTTTCTATTTATTTATTTATTTATGACTGAACAAACATACAAATGAATGACTAATGATACAAGTATAATATAAAACAAATATAGGCGATGCTCATGTCTTAACCTGTACATGATATCTGTTTTTTTTTTTTTTTATTTATGACTGACTGAACGAACGAACGTAATGTAAAACAAATATAGTTGATGTCAGGGACATGGACATATTATACATATATATTTTTCTATTTATTTATGAATGACTGACTAAACAAATGGACGTTTGAACTCGAATGAACCAATGAATAACCATACAATTACAAATCTCTAATACTTTTCAGACCATGAAACATTTTGTGCTGATAATGAATTATTCGAGTTATGATCAGGTAAATAAAACTTTAGGTATTAAATAGATAGATAGATAGATAGATAGATAGATAGATAGATAGATAGATAGATAGATAGATAGATAGATAGATAGATAGATAAAAAGAAAGATAGATAGATAGATAGATAGATAGATAGATAGATAGATAGATAGATAGATAGATAGATAGATAGATTGCTGAACATTGCAACTTTGTTGTAATTTATTGCCAACTAAACAGTCGCAACTATAGCTTATCTGGCCACAAATTATCATATCGTATCATATCGTATCACACAATTATTGCAACTTAGCCATCTATTGCTTG
This sequence comes from Danio kyathit, assembly GCA_903798195.1. Classification (NCBI taxonomy): domain Eukaryota; kingdom Metazoa; phylum Chordata; class Actinopteri; order Cypriniformes; family Danionidae; genus Danio; species Danio kyathit. The sequence goes on along the minus strand of LR812540.1, from coordinate 50,824,934 downwards.
CAACTTAACATCAACTATTTCAGCTTTATCACAACCAACTATCAACTTTAGCCAACCTAGGCTCATTCTGATTACGTACCCCTATATACATTTCTGGAAAGCGCAAATATGTCCAAGGAGGTAGGTTTTTTTGCAGTTTTTGTTTTCATGAATCCAACAGAGGCTGCTGTGTGCACTTTTTGAGATCTCAAATTTCTCTTGCGAGTGCCATTCGTGCCTGCTGTTCTCGCGGAAATCCACTAGAGGCGGTTGTCGACTGACTGACTAATCGACTGACTCACCCTCCTCTTTCCCTAAACCCAACCAATAGTGTTTTCAAAAGCAATCCAGAAAAAGAAAAGCCCTCGCCTGACTTTTGCCACATTTTCAGATTTGACCACATTCTCATCTTGTTTTTTACTATTTTAGTTTTTAGCTTTTGTTTTTGTCTTGCCTGCTTTCTGGAGCCGTTCTTCACCGGACTCGAACCCCATCGTCAACTCTGCTCCACGTCACAAGTCCTCCGACGTACGCGGCGAGCCACTGAACAAACTGGTAACAGCGAAAAAGTCATCCACATGGGGGTAAGCGCTCAGCTGGTACGCACGAAAAAGGAACAGTGTCACACCGCGCCCGTTCATTTTAAAGACCAAATGCAGTCATACGTTCCTCTGGCTACATAATTCGTCTCCAGGAATGTACTGTATATAGGGGTACATTTTCAGAATAAGCCTGTGTTGACTTTAGCACAACTTTAAAAGATCTTTCACAACTAATTGTCAACTACAACAAATAAACAAAAATTTTATTGCAACATTTGAAACTTACCGCAGCCTTTCGCAACAAAGTTTTTTTTTCTAGCGTTGCAGACAGGACAGTAGAAAAATGAGGGGAAGTTGGGATAGAGACACGGGACAAGGATCTTTAAAACCTTCATTCATTTCTTTTCAGCTTAGTCCCTTTATTAATCTGGGGTCACCCCAGCGGAATGAACCGCCAACTTATCCAGCACATGTTTTACGCAGTGAATGCCCTTCCAGCTGCAACCCATCACTGGGAAACATCCATACATATTCATTCACACACATACACTACGGACAATTTAGCTTACCCAATTCACCTGTACCGCATGTGTTTGGACTTGTGGTGGACACCGGAGCACCCGGAGGAAACCCACGCCAACACGGGGAGAACATGCAAACTCCACACAGAAATGCCAACAGACCCAACCGGGGCTCGAACCAGTGACCTTCTTGCTGTGAGGTGATTGTGCTACCCACTGCGCCATCGTGCAGCCCCTATCTTTAAAACCTTTTGTTAAATTATTATTTAGATATTGGATGGTAGTTACCTTCTTGTAGGAGACCTTCAAAACTAAAATACAAAGGTTAAATGTTTGTTTGACTTGCCTCGCCTCGTGCTCCCATTTATGGCAAACACAACTAAAACTAATTTAAACATCTAAAAGAAAACCTTGACACCATAAACCCAAATTCTTCTCAGATCTATATTTGCTCCAATGTTCGGGCGGCTTTTCCTGCGGGAAGATATGAAGTGAAGAGGAAGATCACAGAGGGCATTAGTTACGATTAGGAGCAGGAGTGGGTGGGTACTGCCGATCTCCCAGCAGCCGTCATTAGCTCATCCCGTGGCCTCCAGGGGCTGGGCATCAATCTAGCCGACAGGGGCGGCCGGGCGTAGGAAGCCCAGCTTGAGGAACAGCTCCACTGCCTCCGCACTCCATCCAGACAGAAACAAATGGGGGGCTCTGGAGACTCAACTGAAAATTAAGAAGGCAACCGGTGTGATGCAAACTTAAGAAGCAAAGAGTGCTGAGAGAGAGCCAGTGGGTAATCGTCTCCTTTACAGCACATTTCCTTTTCCTTCTTCCTCAGTGCTTCTTGAACACTTTTCCTCCCCGTCATCAATCATATCCATAGGGCTCACCCTTTATTTGTTGATTAGGTGACTTAGGGCAAGTACTTGCCAAGACACCTTCTTCTCTCCCCCACCACGCCACATGACAACCTCAAAACATCATCAATTCTGAGTGTGCCTCACGCATATGAGTGGGCTTGACAAACCATCTGTAAAAAACACACTCATGCAACCCAGACTCATTATGAAATCGTACTGCTATATACATTTCTGGAGAGAGCCAAATACGCCCCTGGAGGTACGCTTTTTTGCAGTTTTTGTTTTCATGAATCCACCAGAGGCCGCTGTGTATGATTTTTGAGATCTCAAATTTATCTTGCAAGTGCCATTCACACCTGCTCTTCTCATGTAACTCCACCAGAGGCCGCTGTCGACTGATTGACCAATCGACTGACCCATCCTCCACCTTCCCTAAACCCAACCAATAGTGTTTTCAAAAGCGCCGATTGATTCCTAAACCCAGCCGACAGTTTTAAAAAGCAATCCAGAAAAGGAAAAGCCCCCTGATTTTTACCACATTTTATTTTTTGGCTTCTGTTTTTGTCTTACCTAGTTTTCTTGGCCGGACTCCAACCCCGTCATCGGGGTCAACTCCTCTCTGCGTCTCAAGTCCACCGGCGTACATGGAGAGCTAACTGGACAAACTGGTAACAGCGGGAAAGCCGTCCATACAAAGGTAAGCGGTCAGCTTGTAAGCGTCATACCAGTGCTTAATTTGTAAATTGCGAGGTCCCGGAAAAGATCAGGGTAACAAATCCGGCATGTTACCAGAGGAGTGAGAGGTGTTGTGGATGAAAGCGAAGAGCGGGGGGGGATGGTCGGGAGTATCGCGGACGACAGTGAAGAGCAAGGAGTGGGGCAGTGTCACAGACAAAAGTAAAGAGGGGGGGTGTCGTGGACGAAAGTGAAGAGGTTTGGGGAGTTGCGGAAGAAAGTGAAGAACGAGGCAGGGCGGGGGTGCATTTGAGGAGGGGGATCGGTAAATGAGGTGCCGGATCTGATTTCAGAGGTGCCGGATCAGGATCCGGTTTATCCCGGCACAAATTAAGCCCTGCGTCATACCGTCCCGTAGCGTTCGTTTTATAGACGAAATGCAGTCATACATACTTCTGGTTACATAATTTGCGATCTTCAGAAATGTATATAGGACACACACGCACACACACACACATAATGTTCGTAAATAGTTTTTGCAAATTTATCACAAACTGTCATTTTTTTCTAATCATATTGTCAACCCTACAAAAAAAAAAAGCTTAAACCAGCCTAAGCTGGTTGGCTGGTTTAAGCTGGTCGACCAGTCTGGTCTTAGAGGGGTTTTGGCCATTTCCAGGCTGGTCTTAGCTGGTCAGGCTGGGAAATGACCAGCTAAAACCAGCTTGACCAGCCAAAACCAGCTATGTCAAGCTTAAACCAGGCTGGTAAGCTGGTTTTAGTTGGTCATTTTCCAGTCTGACCAGCTAAGACCAGGCTGGAAATGGCTGGAAACCAGCCTGGAATTGGCCAAAACCCCTCTAAAACCAGGCTGGTCGACCAGCTAAAACCAGCCAACCAGCCTAGGCTAGTTAAAGCTGTTTTTTCAGTAGGGAATGATGATCAATATTTGATGTCAATATGTTTTGGTTTACAGCACTGAACTACACTCATGATGCTGATGTCTTCCTCATTTCTGATAATCACATCACCATATTTCTCAGATTGCTACTGTTAAGCTGTTTTGAAACGACATCTATTATTGTACTTGCAAATCTGGACTATGAGGCACAAGACCACCCTTTTCTGTATAAGATTGTTTCTACCGCCTACTTCTCTTTTGACCAATTTTTAATATTTCGTCGCTGTCTCTCTCTGATGGTGCTCTGCTTGACTTGCTCCCCTCCCACTCATCATGAGTGTCAAGTTTATGGGGTCAGACCTGTTTACCCGGATATCTTCACTTGAAGCTAGTAATTACTCTCTGACCTTAGTCTTTGGTCACTGAGATGACCGGCTAGCTTGCGTGGTGTGGAGTCGCGCGGCTGATCAAAGGGAGAAAATATGATTCAGATTGGGGTCTGTGGGTTAATGATACACTTCGGCTCAGGAGACGTTTGTGTTGGTGTTGATTTGCTGTTGCATAAACATCCAAATGCTCTGAAATGCAGGAGAGACGCTGTGCTTAAAATGTTGCAGTTTGGTAAAGGTGCACATTTTTCATCTTTACATGTGAGAATTACTTTAGTTAGCTACCAGGAGTGAGTGAATGAAATGAAAGTGTGCTCCTGAGCTGTGTTTCGGATACAATATAAGCTCAATTATAATTATTCTCAACAAAAGGGGCAGACGGTTACACTTCAGACATAACATTCACACCAGCAGTCATTAGACTAGATTATGTTAGCATTTACTGTAAAGATACCTTTATCAATAACTATTTGAGCGTTAACAAACAATATCTTTCATTTATTCATTTTCTTTTCAGCTTAGTCCCTTTATTAATCTGGGGTTGCCACAGCGGAATGAACCACCAACTTATCCAGCATATGTTTTACGCAGCGGATGCCCTTCCAGCTGCAACCCATCACTGGGAAACATCCATACACACTCATTCACACTTATACACTACGGACAATTTAGCCTACCCAATTCACCTGTACCACATGTGTTTAGACTTGTTGGGGAAACCGGAGCACCCAGAGGAAACCCACACAAAAACGGGGAGAACATGCAAACTCCACACTGAAATGCCAACTGACCCAGCCGAGGCTCGAAACAGCGACCTTCTTGCTGTAAGGCGATTGTGCTACCCACTGCGCCCAGACCCAGGACTGTATCTATACAGGCCTATAATGTGTCTTTACAAAGTGATATCGCCATCTACTGGCCTGTCATGAATATTACAAAGTTTTTAGTGACTTTGAGGGATTCGTTTGAATGCGGATCATTGTCATTTGTACACAAACGTTTAAATAATGCAAATTAAGAGTTATTATGCGAATGCACCATGACATTTGTGAGTTTTTTTTTTTTTTTGACTAAATCATTATTATAAAGCGTAAAAAACTAAAGATGAACAGATTAATGAATCAAACTGCACTGGTCAGACTAGACTCACACGGTGAATCAGCGTCAATTATTCCTATTCACTTTGAATGTTTGACATCAAGCGTTGCCAAACTGAATTGTGGGTCCATCGGCACTGCTTCAGCGGCGTTGCTCGCTGCAGAAGTTGGGAATTCCTCAACTTTTCAAGTGCCAATGGAAGCGTCAGCCAATCAGATCACTTTATGCAAATACCCCAGCTCAGACAGTAATGGATTGCCAACTTACTTCATTGGCTGACGCTGCTATAACAATCGCGTCGACGCTGAAGCCCCGTGTCATTCGGGCGTTAATCTAAAGAAAAACAATATCCATTACTGAACATTCATTCATTAACTTTCCTTTGGCTTAGTCCTATATTTATCAGCGGCTGCCACTGATGAATGAACCACCAACTATTTCAGCATATGTTTTACACTCGGATGCCCTTCCAGCCGCAACCCAGTAGTGGGAAACACCCATACACTCTCACATTCACTCACACACTCATACCCTACAGCCGATTTTGTTTACCCTTTTACGTGTGGCGTTCACTCCTGCCCATAATTATTGCTTTCACTTGACCTTGTTTGTCTTTTTCCCTTTTCAGTTTTCCATTGGTTGATTTGGTGACGTCAGGCTTTCAAAACGGACGGAAGCAGACTTCTCGCTCATTCCTCCACGCCACCACAGTTTCTGACGGCTTTATTGTTGTGTTCTCCTTCATACTTTCCTTTTGGTATTTGTTTGGAGTAGGGAGCTCCAACCTGCTTTAGGTTTGTTCGGTTGTTATTTATTATGTTGTTGAGCCCCCCCCATCTCTCGTCATTTTGGATTGTTTTGCTGATTGTTATGTTAATTAATAATTTAGTTGGAGCACTTTGGCCGTTATTGATTTCGTTGTCTTAGCATCACGAGTTGTATTTAAGGGTGCTTTCACACCTGTGAATCCATTCATTTGTTCCTAAACAGGGATTAAAATTGTTCCATTGTTGCTCTTTGTTCTTGGTGCGGTTCGCTTTCACACGGCAAAGTTTCTAAACGGACCAAAACAAGCTAAAACAAGTCACGTGTGAGTAAGCTCTCCTCACATTGGTCAGAGTTTCGCGGTTTATTTTGCAGAGTCTCGCTCAGCTGTCGAGAGGGTGGTTTGGTGGGGTTTGACAGGGTGCGTGCCACATGTCTGAAGAAGAGCGAGGAGGGATGCGGTGGGGAGGGGTGATGAGAAGGGTGCGCGATGTATTTGAGGACCGGGAGGGAGACGCGCGATTTCCGGGAGATTATCACTCGTTTGCGGGTGTCCGGGAGTCTCCCGCCCTGCTCATAATTCTCTCTTCATATAGCCGTATGCCTATTACATATTCATAAAACACTGTGATATGGCCGGGCTCGGATCGTATCGCTTTCTCACTACAATCGATCCGCTCCAGAGTTCGTTTCAATCGAGCCGAGACCACCTCATTCAGGCGGTCCCGGAGTGATTGCTTTGACGCGGATCCGAGCGTGATTGCCCTGTTCACATATGCCAAACGAACCGCGCTAACTGGGCAAACGCGCCAGGTTCCAGAACAAAAGTGTAGGTGTGAAAGCACCCTAAGAAAGGGTGGTAACATAATTGGGGGCTCGTCCGGGATTTTAACCTAGGACCTCTCGAAACAATTCCCCTATAGCGCATGTCTTTGGATTGTGGGAGAAACCGGAGCACCCATAGGAAAGCCACGTCAACACTGGGAGAACATGCAAACTCCACACAGAAAAGCCAACTGACCCAGCCGGGACTTGAACCAGCGACCTTCTTGCTGTGATGCGACAGTGCTAACCACTGAGCACCATCACGAAGCATAAAATGTTTAACTTAAAGGGTAAAAAACATATTTTGTAGAATATTTCTAATGCATTTTAAATGTAGCTTAAGTAAACAGTTTCTGAGTTTCTATACTGTAACTAATCAAACAGAATGGGATTCTTTAATGCATCGCAATGCGCTGTATTATCCGAGAATAACTCCGTTTTAATAACTGTTTATCCTCAGTATGCTTTGGTTTTATTTGGCGTGCATTTAAGACATACAGGTGTTAGTGCTGACTCACGGGGCTTGTAGATATTGAGCTGTTTTTCCTTATTTTTTTTTATTTGTTCTATTGAATGCAGTAAATAAGGTCACACACACACACCATGGATGGAGTTATTATTTTTGCAGCATCGGAGATCCCTGCAGGCTCCTTAATAATATTTCCAACCAATTTGCACAATGAAAACAGACACTGTAGAGCCGTGTTTTTCTTTACTTAGATGATTGCACTTCAGAGTCAAGGGTCGTTTTTTTTTTTTTTTTAGCAACACCATTATTATTCAGCATAGTGACGGTTCTGATAGGATTAACTTGTATATATTTTAATCCATCTTCACCGCACTATTTTGCCATTGCAAGGAGAAATACAGCTGAAGTACATAATTCAACACACAGACAGGTAGGGCATATCAATGAGCGGACGCGAGAGCATAACTCCAACGGGTTCACAAATAGGCCAGTCATAATCTGGGAAATGGGTTTTGAGGAACATGGACAGGCTACGACGAATACCAACTGCAATAAATACAGCATGTACAGTCAAAGCAGCAGGAATTTGGGTCTTACTCACCTGGAGGGATTGAAGAAAAGTCGAGGTCAGTCAGTAGTAGCCGGGTTCATAAACTCTCTGTCAAGGTAAACCCTGAAGCAAAAGCCCTTCAAACTGACTTATTCTATGGATAAAAAAAAAATCACATTTCTTATCCATGGTAGAGCAATAATATGGTTTTATTATGTGCTCTATCTGTAAATTACAGTACGCAGAGTTTTCAGAGTTTTTTTTCTGCAGCAACCATAGATCACAACTTAGTTTAGGTGGTTTTTTAAGAACAGTTCATCATTTTATCCAAAACAAATCATGTGCTAACTTTAAATGTACAGCTACAGTTGTATTGTTTTAAAAGAAAAAGAGGGTATCGCTATATTGATTTTATTGAAGAGTTCGGTTAAATACTAAATAATGAATAGTCGCATAGATGGCATAAGTTTAAGAAACAAGTCATGAAAGTTCTGATACGTTTTAGATACGTTTCTGACACTGTGTGAAAGCTGACGATAACTTGTGATAGTTACTATTCTCTTACAATGAATTTGTGATTGTTGTGTTGCCAACTATTTTCAATGGAAAGGCGTTAAGCTCTTCAGAATATCACTAAATGTTGCTAGATTATGTCATACGTCAACTTGCATATTACTGACATCAGCGTGTCCATCTGTTTGTTTAATAGTCTATGGTTTATCAAGTGGTATTTATATGTGCACTGCACTTTAAAAATGCATGTACATTTAATTTAAATACAGTATTTCAGTGCAGATGTGCAGTGTGTTTATCTCACAGACATAATAAATAAAAGTGATTGTGAAAAATATACACAAGAGAATAATAAATGGTTTAATCAAATTGTAATACAAAAGAGAAGCAGAGGTTTGAATGTAGCAGGGAAATACATCACGGACACGGTTCTAACTGATTTGCTATTGGTACTCAGAGGGGCGATCTGACTGCAGAGGGAGAGACGGATGATGCATCACCCCTTGCTTATTGAGAAGAGCAGAAACAGTGCACTACGGACACACCAAACGTCACACCAAACAAACAAAAAAACATTGCTAGATTTGTCATTAGTTGCTATTTTGAAAATTTGTCGCTAAGTAGGTCTGGAATATCATCAAATAAAGCGACAACGTGATAAGTTGTGCTAGTTTGTATTAAGTTGCTATAAAGTATTGGAATATTTTTAGTTTTTGAACATGTTTGACTGAATGACTTTTTAAATAAATTGGCTCACTCCTAGAATCATTTTATTGATAAAAACAATTAGCTGTTCATTCATTAAATTAGTTAGATGTTTTCATCCTGAATTAAATTACGTGTTAACGTTTTAAATTACTCTTGCGTTGACTTGTTTTTCTTGGATAAATGAACAAGTCAATTGATTTAAGGTGTCATGTATGGAGCCAGATCTATATAATATATAATCAACACATTTGGTCTCAAAAATAATACATTTACAAAATAAAATTCATACATGGACAACACAATTCACATTTACAAAATCCTAATCGCAAGATCAAAACACGGTTTTTATAAAAAAAATCAAAATTCAAAATCAAAACACAATTAAAAAATGCACAAATTCAATTCATTAATTTAAAACGCGATTCAAAATGACACAAATCCATTTCATAAATTCAAAACACGATTAAAAAATACACAAATCCAATTTACAAATTCAAAACACAATTCAAAAGTATGCAAATCCAATTCGTAAATTTAAAACACAATTCAAAAATACACCAATCCAATTCGTTAATTCAAAACACAATTCAAAGTGACACAAATCCATTTTATAAATCCAAAACACGATTTAAAAAATACACAAATCTAATTCGTAAATTCAAAACACGATTCAAAAATACACAAATCCAGTTCGCAAATTTAAAACACGATTCTAAAATACACAAATACAATTCGCAAATTTAAAACACGATTTAAATATACACAAATCCAGTTCGCAAATTCAAAACACGATTCAAAAATACACAAATCCAATTCGCAAATTTAAAACACGATACAAAAATACACAAATCCAGTTCGTAAATTCAAAACACGATTCATAAACACACAAATCCAATTTGCAAATTCAAATCACGATTCATAAACACACAAATCAAATTCGCAAATTCAAAACACGATTCAAAAAAACACAAATCCAATTCACAAATTTAAAACACGATTCAAAAATATGCAAATCCAGTTCGTAAATTCAAAACACGATTCAAAAATATGCAAATCCAGTTCGTAAATTCAAAACACGATTTAAAAATACACAAATCAAATTCGCAAATTCAAAACACGATTCATAAACACACAAATCCAATTTATAAATTCAAAAGACGATTCAAAAATACACATCTAATTCGTAAATTCACAACACAATTCATAAATATGCAAATACAATTCGCAAATTCTAAACACGATTAAAAAAATACACAAAGCCATTCCATTTGGTGAAAATAATTATGATTTTTACTTGTGAATTCACAAATTGTGTGTTTACAAACGTACAAATTGGATTTTGTAAATGTGAATTATGCCATACATTAATGAATTTTAATTTTGTAAATGTACTATTTTTGAATCGTGTTTTGAACTTATTAATTGAATTTGCATACTTGTGAATCGTGTTTTGAATTTATGAATTAGATTTGTGTATTTATGAATCGTGTTCTGATCTTACAAATTGGATTTTGTAAATGTGAATTGTGTTTGTATAAATGTATTATTTTTGAGACTGATCTGATTCTTGTGGACAGTATATGTTGGGATATATAATTGTTGCTAGTGTGGACATAATTGTTATGGTTATTTATAGTAACCCTAAACATAATAGAGTTTTCAATCTGTAATTTCTAGTTGTTTTACTATTTAATATTTACACATTGAATTAAATGTTGTAGATGAAGAAAGACTAAAAAGTATTCTGTCATAAATATACACAAAAGTATGACTTATAATGATATTACAAATGGTCCTTATTATAAATGTAAGATTTCTCAAATATTAACAATGATTTTTGTAAGAGTTAGATGAGTCAAACTAACACTGAAACCAAAAATGATAAGATTCTTCATCTTTTTGGCCCTCCAAAACCGACTTTGCCAACTGAACATTTGTCATGTTTAATATTTTAGATTTCATCAGCCCTCTGGCACAACACAAAATGGTGAAGACACATTTCCAACATCTCATAAATTCATCCATCACCAGCAAAACATGATTCCAGGGATGATTTCTCAATCGTTTTATCCAGAGAAAAATGGCCATCCAGTAGTCTTCCTGCAGAAGTTGCCCTCAGGTGGCTGTTGCTTCTCGGAAAAATCACGAAACCAAGCATCGTCCTCGAAGCTGCCAGCCAAAATTGTGTCAAGAGTCCCTGAGACGGACTTCTGTTGCATAACTAATATGATTGTGTAACATAAGTATTCACATCCATGTCCAATAGCAAAAGTCTGCCCTGCACACTTGATCATCCAATCACCTTGACACATTTACCTTGGAGTCGTTCTCATTCATCACTGTGCTGACGTCAACTCTTGGCTTTGCATAAAAACCCTTTACTCAGTATTAATGAAAGCATGAAATGAATCCAATAAATGTCTCCATGCATTTTCCACAATAAAAATAAATGACTCGTGCCATGAAAGGAGCACAATTTGATGATGCCCCCTAAAAATGAATCTGCTATTAGGGTTTCTTTTCCATTCTCAATACATAAATCATTTAATTTCAGATAAAAACGACATCATTTACAGTACTTCTGTCGGGTTAGATATCTACTTATCATCATCATCATCATCATACTATTTCAAATCACTTTCCCTGTAATTATTTGCTGTCTTTTTAAATGATAATGAGAATGAAGGAATACTATTGAGCTTCCAGAATGTTTCCAGATTGCTCTGTTTTAACAATCTAAATGCACAGTCTAAAACTCATGGCGCAAAAGCATTAAGGTCGTGTCTGAATCCACTTTTGCTGTTTTAAGGATGGATAAATCAGCTCTGCGCCCTGGCGCATGGTCTAACAGGGTTGTTTTTATTCTCTTAATGAGTTCTGGGTGTGTTTTGATCATAACCTGCATTAAACTAATCAGAGTCTCGTCCCTCATTCCCTTTAAGAGTCAGTTGTGTCGCTCCATGGTGCATTTGCTATTTACATGGCGACTTTGTAAGTGTAAAAACTGAACGCTTCACTAGAGAGAAAACAGCTAAACAGAGCATCTGCAGCGCGAGGATAAAGAACGAGCCTCCTCCATTCAGCCTCTTACTTTACTTTTACTCTTTACTCTTTTACTTTGGTGGAGTACTGGTGGAAACTCACTCCACTGAACACATCCATCAGCCCACATATTTAATCTCCTTTGTTAAGCGCAAAGATTTGTGTCTAAACTATTACTAAATTCAGTTCTAATCTCCAGCAAATGAATAAATGAACAATAATAATTATAGAGTTATATCTAAACACACGTCCTGTTCTTCTGCCCCATATGGTGATGCAGACGTCTCCAAAACCCCACAGCTGGACAAATCTTCACTTTCTTTTATTAAGACAAATATAAATGTGCATATAATAAATAATACTGCTAATAATAATCACATTATACAGATGTAGATTGACATGAATAAACTGAAAATGCCCCCCGAGATGAGGCATGGAGGCAGTGGTGTTTATATTGATGTAGGAAATCATCATTTTTGTAACATTTTAATCCTTTATTTTTTTTGTTCATCTGTAAAGATATTTGTGTATTGCTGTACATTCTGCGTGTATTCAGCAAAGTGAAGCGTTCAGTTTTTACACTTACAAAATCCACCATGTAAATAGCAAATGAACCATGAAGCAATGCAGCTCACTCTTAAAGGGAAAGAGAGACGAGACTCTGATTGGTTTAATGCAGGTTATGCTCAAAACACAGCCAGAACTCATTAAGAGAATAAACACAGCCCTGTTAGACCATGCGCCAGGGCGCAGAGCGTATTTATCCATCCTTAAAACAGCAAAAGTGGATTTGGACACCCCCTTAATGCTTTTTCACCATGCACTTTAGACTTTCTAGATATTCATTTTGTTTTATTTTGGTACATTTTTGTTGAAAAAAAAATCTTGCCTCTTGCAAATGCAACGTTTAGCATAGAATATAGAAATATAATGGTATATTGACTGGAATGTCCTATAATAAAATTAAAATTAAGATTAGCCGAGCATTAAAATGCGATATGTACTCGTAAAACACAATATCTAACGACTTTACATTATAGACCATTTTGAGGGATGTAAACAATACCAATGGTCCCAACGTATTTCCTGTTTTAAATTTTTAATTTCTGTAGCTTCTGAGAATCCAAAAAGAGCCACATATTTCTAGTTAATGTTATGATAGCTGTTTTACCATGAAGTTAAGATTGAATTGCCTCTTGTTAGAGTTGTAAAATAGTTTGATAACAAGCTGGAAATGTTCAAGGGCCAATGACATCACCACGTTGAAATGGTCTATAAAAATCAAGGTCACTGCCATCCCAGTTCATTAAAAATGGTGGGTATAGAGCAGAGATACCCGAAATAGGGCCTGCGGGCCAAAGTTGGCCCATGGTGACTGTGATTTGGCCCGCCATCCACTCTGAGAAGAGATTTAGAATGATGTAAAGTTTGGGGTGAATGCCTTTAACAGAGATCGTCATTTATAATTTAACGTAACCTTTTGATTGTTTGTTTAATTGTTGAGCTACAAAAAAAAAAGCCAACTGAAATGAAATGTTTTAATGAAATGTTCAGATTTTTAAAAATGTAAGTATGTTACTTGAAGATAGAGGGCAATGCACAAGGCGGTGCAGCTTGACTCGTTGTCATTGAAATCTATTGTGCTATAATTGTGTTTATGTTTTTATTTGTAAGAAGTTTTTTTCAAAAAAACAAATAAAAAACCTTATAATTATTAATATGATTAAAGTATTTTTTTTCTTTTTTTTTTAAACATTAATACATCAGGAAATTACCATTGCAGCTGTAATGGTACTTTACCTTCGACCCACAATCAAGTTTGTTTTTTGGCCCTTTATAAGCAAAAGTTTGGGCACCCCTGTAAAGAGCATATTTTTAATTTTACAAGGGCTCTATACATTAAAAGTGATTAGACTTCCAGGCTTAAATAGCTAATTTGATTTTTCTCCTTTTCTGTATTTTTTATTTTTATTTTTTACAAAAAATACACAGAATTGTGATTACATATTATTGAATATGTATATACTGTACAGTTGAAGTCAGAATTATTAGCCCCCCTGTTTATTTTTTCCCAAATTTCTGTTTATCAGAGAGCAGATTTCTTCAACACATCTCTAATCATAATAGTGTTAATAACTCATCTCTAATAACTGATTTATTTTCTCTTTGTCATGATGACAGTAAATAATATTAGACTAGATATTCTTCAAGACACTTCTATACAGCTTAAAGTGACATTTAAAGGCTTAACTAGGTTAATTAGGGTAACTAGGCAGCTTAGGGGAATTAGGCAAGTTATTGTATAATGATGGTTTGTTCTGGAGACTATCAAAAACAAAATAGCTTAAAGGGGCTAATAATATTGACCTTAAAATGGCTTTAAAAAAATAAAAACTGCTTTTATTCTAGCCGAAATAAAACAAATAAGACTTTCTGCAGAAGAAAAAATATTATCAGACATACTGTGAACATGTCCTTACTCTGATAGGCAGCACTCAATTTTGGGGATTCACACCTACCTACATTTAAATAGTAACAGTTCCTGACTCCAGTAAGCTGCAAACACAAATCAGCCATCTTTGGAAAGAAGACACTTTGAGCTTTACTGGTAAAAGGGGAACATGTTAAAAAATATAAAACGTTATACATTATGAAGTCATGAGAAAAATCATCATGTTTTTTCCATTTACAAACACAGAAAGACATTAATGTAATGTCCTAGAAAAAAAATATGATTTGAAAGTCAAGTGTCTCATGAGCTTATATTTCAAATTTGATTAAGACAGCATGCAAGAGAAGATTTCTGTAAAACGTTTTCCGAGACTACATCGGTGTCCTTCTTTCCCTCACCGTCAGAGGATCTTTCTCAAAACTGACCTTCCCAAACTAAAATTTTAACAGTTGCTGAATAATTTGGTCTACATCAGGGATGGGCAAACTCAGTCTGGACAGTTTAGCTTCAAATCTAATCAAACACACCTGCTTATAGATTTCTAGTGATCTTGAAGACACTGATTAGCATGTTCAGTTGTGTTTGATTAGTGTTGGAGCAAAACTGTGCCGGACACCGACCCTCCAGGACTGAGTTTCCCCATCTGTGGTCTACATTCACAGTTCATGTATCTTTGGAAAGAAGACACCATTTGGGAAATATTTAAAAAAGAAAAAATAATAATAGTTCTGACTTCAACTGTATATGCATGTGTGTGTACACAGTTGCAATCAGAATTATTGAACCCCCTTTGAATTTTTTTTTTCTTTTTTAAATATTTCCCAAATGATGTTGAGCACAGCAAGGAAATGTTCACAGTATGTCTGATAATATTTTTTCTTCTGGAGAAAGTCTTATTTGTTTTATTTCAGCTAGAATAAAAGCAGTTTTAATTTTTTTAAAAAAAATTTTAAGGTCAATATTATTAGCCCCTTTAAGCTATATATTTTCTCGATAGTCTACAGAACAAACCATCATTATACAATAACTTGCCTAATTCCCCTAACCTGCCTAATTACCCTAATTAACCTAGTTAAGCCTTTAAATGTCACTTTAAGCTGTATAGAAGTGTCTTGAAGAATATCTAGTCTAATATTATTTACTGTCATCATGACAAAGAGAAAATACATCAGTTATTAGAGATGAGTTATTAAAACTATTATGTGCAGAAATGTGTTGAAAAAATGAGAGAGAGAGAGAGAGATACACACATTTTTCTGTGGTTTCATTTTATATACATTCATGTTGTATTATTTGAGAATTTTTTTGTATAACATGCATATTTTTTCCCTCTTGTTTCCTCTTTTAATGCTGAATTAATATTGATTGTTGAGTTGACCTTGTGTTCAATATATTATTGTAGTATTGTTTAGATCAGGGGTGTCAAAGTCAATTCCCGTAAGGCCGGAGCCCTG
Organism: Danio kyathit; assembly: GCA_903798195.1. Lineage (NCBI taxonomy): Eukaryota > Metazoa > Chordata > Actinopteri > Cypriniformes > Danionidae > Danio > Danio kyathit. Next base: position 50,809,197 of record LR812540.1, on the reverse strand, counting down.
CAGAGTTTAGTTCCAGCCCTGCTTCAAAACGCCTATCTATAGGTACCAAACAAGCCTAAAGCACTCAATTAGTTTGATCAGGTGTGTTTAATTAGGGTTGGAACTAAACTGTGCAGAGCTCCGGCCCTTCAGGAACTGGCTTTGACACCTGTGCTTTAGAAATTGAAATGATTCACGAGACCATAGTGTTCAAAAGAAACTCCAGACGCACCTGATCTCTGTTACCCTGATGAAGTGTTTGCCGAAACGCGTAAGCACAGTTTTAAGGAATAGCCATGACAATAAAGGCTTTTTAATATTTTGTCTGCATGCTTCGAGTGCCTTGGACTGACTTTTTCTGTTTATAAAAACAACTTATTTTTTAATCTATTTAGGTTTAAACCATCTCAATATATTACAGCTTCTTTCACAAGCACATGTAAACTCTTTTATATGAATGTTTAGATATTTTCACGTTCTTTATACTCAGCAAATATCATGTCCATCAGCACTTCTTTCTATTCAAAATAGGAAGCCCGAAACACCCTTTGCCATTCAATCACCTGAAGCGAAAGTTTACATCTCTAGACCCAATAGATACTAAAAACACACACTCATATCCTTCCTCCAGCAGGTGGGCTCACTTTATTGAGCTCAGTCCCGACTCGGGCTCCATCGCCTCCGGACACCACGCTGTCTTCCTCCCCGTCTATTGTATTCGTGGCATCCTTAGGTCACAAACATTCATATCAGACATAATGGCCGGTGCCGAGAGGAACAAGCCGAATCCCAGCTAAAGTGAGTAGTACAGCATTCCTGGCTGCTCTCCAGAGATACCAGTGGATTTATGAAGCTCGAGGGCCCGGGACAATGAAACGGTGTGTGCTCGTTCAGCCGTGGAAAGGAGCTTTAAAGAGCCGCGATTTTGCCATCTCGTTCCCCGGGGTCCGTGCAGATGCCGCTCACCTCCCCCTTGTCCCCTCGGAGAGATTGGGCTGATGGGAAACAGTAATCCTCCTGCTCTCCCCAAGACCAGGAGATGAGCAGGAGATGGCTTTGAGCGCTCCTATTGAGATAATTACCTGCCGCTCCTGCAGAGACGTGTGTCTGTCTCGGAAGAGATTGCTGGAGAAGCTACTTTTGAAACTGTAGCTTATTGCTACATGCTAATTCTGCTAAGCTAAATTATGGCTGAGCTACTCCTACAGCTGCACTGCAGACCAGGATGTAGCAGTTCTTAATAACTTTGTAGGTTCCCCAAGTGATGTTTAATGCAGCTAGGACATTTTCACAGTGCTCTATAATATTATTTTCTTGTAAAGAAAGCCTTGTTTGTTTTTAGTTCAGCTGGATTTTATTATGAAGGTCAATATTATTAGCCTATTAAGATTTTTTTTTTTATTTCGATTGGCTGTAAACAAACCACAGTAATACAATGTCTAGCGTATATAATTATATAATGATAGTTTAGCCTTTTAATTCCACTTTAGGCTGAACACCACTCAACAAAAATTGTTCTTGCTTGTTTAAACTACTTATTTAAAATGGGCTGACAAGATTTTTTGGGAGAACTTAATTGTTCTATGTTCAATTCACTTAAATTTGTTAAGTTAACGTAATTAATTTGTGTTAGGACAAAATGAATAAATTGTGTGGAACACAAGTGAATATATATATTTTATCTATACAAAGTTTAACCTAATGCGCTTAGCTGCAACCCAGGCTCATTATGAAAACGTATGGCTGTATACATTTCTGGAGAGCGGCAAATACGTCCCAGGAACTGCAGTTTTTGCAAGTCCACCAGAGGCCGCTGTGTACGCTTTTTGAGATCTCAAATTTCTCTTGCCATTCGCACCTGATGTTCTCACGAAAATCCATCAGAGGCCGCTGTCGACTGACTGACTGACCAATCGACTGACCTACCCTCCTCCTTCCCTAAACCCAACCAATAGTGTTTTCAAAAGCACAGATTGACCCGTCCACTCACTTCCTTAAACCCAACCCACAGTTTTAAAAAGCAATCCAGAAAAAGAAAAGCCCTCGCCTGGTTTTTACCATGTTTTCAGAGTTTACCACGTTCTCACCCTGTTATTGACTTGTTTATTTTATTTTTTGCCTTCTGTTTTTGTCTTACCCACTTTCTGGAACCCGTTCTTTGTCGGACTCAAACCCCGTTGTCGTGGTCAACTCCTCTCTGCGTCTCAAGTCCACTGATATACATGGCGCACTACTGGACAAATTGGTAACCGTGGAAAAGCCGTCCATACGGAGGTAAGTGGTCAGCTGGTAACCGTGAAAAGGAACGACGTCATACTGCCCCCTGGCTACATAATTTGCGATCTCCAGAAATGTATATAGGGCTACGTTTTCAGAATGAGCCCATGTTGCTTAGTTGAGATGTTCAGTTGAGATGACTAGAACATGTCATTTGATTGAACTAAAAAAAAAAATAACGCAGGAAGACTTTTTTGTTGAATCAACGCTGCTGAAAAATCCAGCTTAAACTAGCTTAAGCTGGTTGGCTGGTTTTAGCTGGTCGACCAGCCTGGTTTTAGAGGGGTTTTGGCCATTTCCAGGCTGGTTTCCAGCCATTTCCTGCCTGGTCTTAGCTAGTCAGGCTGGAAAATGACCAGCTAAAACCAGCTTGACCAGCCAAAACCAGCTATGTCTAGCTTAAACCAGGCTGGTCAAGCTGGTTTTAGCTGGTCATTTTTCAGCCTGACTAGCTAAGACCAGGCTGGAAATGGCTGAAAACCAGCCTGGAAATGGCCAAAACCCCTCTAAAACCAGGCTGGTCGACCAGCTAAAACCTGCCAACCAGCTTAGGCTGGTTTAAGCTGTTTTTTTCAGCAGGGAAATGAACTTTTCTAGTCATCTCAACTTAAATCAGTCTAACTGACCAAAAATATTACGTTAAACTTTTTATAGCTAAAATATATATTAACTTGTTAAATTAACTTAAAGTTGTCATGACTTTTTGTCACATACTTTTACAGTGAAATGTGTTTTATATTTTGTCTCATTGCAATGTGTTGTAATTCACAAAATGTTTGCCCAGCAACTGACAACTGATCCTGCATTAAATACTTGCCAATGCTTAGATTAACTCGCATGTGACACTTGATCAGTGTTAGTTGGTTTAGATTTTGTATTATCAGTTTTTAAATACTGAAACCATTAGTAAAAATCATTAGGCAATAGAATTTTACAAAAGTAAAAAGGGTACCGTTCTGTATTACACCATGTCCTAATGTAATAGAGGCCAGTTAGTAGTGCCTGAAAAGGTGCTATACTGACAGACACTGGAGGCCATGGTCTTTAGCCTCCTTGTTAGAGCAACCGACTCCCATGCGGAGAGTCGCCAGTTTGATCCCAGCTCAAAGCAGACTGGGTGGTGTAGGACCAGTGGTTACATTGGTGCCGTGAGTCGGATGGGAGTGAGGTTTAGAGGAGTCAGTGTAGAGGCCTGATAGTAAAGTGCTGTCCAGGTAGACCTCACTCCTCTAAACCTGAAAAGGTGCTCTAGCAACAGACACTAGAGGCCATGGTCTTTAGCCTCTTTGTTAGAGTAACCGACTCCCATGTTTGATCCCAGCTCGAAGCAAGTTGGGTAGTGTAGGACCAGTGGGGTTACACTAACAACACAACATGCGGTAAAAGGTATCTTAGATCGTCCTAACCATCTGCAAAAGCGATGGACGAAATTTGTATTTTACTGTAGAAACACGGCAAAATAACAGCATAAATTACAAAGACAATGATCACTTCAGGTACTGATTACCCTGCTGAAAAAAAACAGCTTAATCTAGCCTAGGCTGGTTGGCTGGTTTTAGCTGGTCGACCAGCCTGGTTTTAGAGGGGTTTTGGCCATATCCAGGCTGGTTTCCATCCATTTCCAGCCTGATCTTAGCTGGTCAGACTGGAAAATAACCAGCTAAAACCAGCCTGGTTTAACTGGACATAGCTGGTTTTGGCTGGGCTCCCAGCCTGGCTAGGCTGGTCAAGCTGGTTTTAGCTGGTCATCTCCCAGCCTGACCAGCTAAGACCAGGCTGGAAATGGCTGGAAACCAGCCTAGGCTGGTTTAAGCTGTTTTTTTTCAGTAGGGTGTGCGTTATTCAGTGTTAAATGCTACCAATGTGCGTTTAAGTAAAGTTTCATAAACTAATTTCAAGAGGAGCTCGTGATATGATCAACTACAGCTGATCCTCATCGCTAATCATTATCAGATCATTCTAAAACTACTATAAATATCCTGCCTAAAAGTCATCCTATTTCTTCGTTTTTTTGGAACACCCCCCCCCCTCTCTCTATCCTTCCCTTCTCCCTCCTCCTCTTTCATGATCGGGCAACCTGGTGGCTCAGTGGCTAGCACTGCTGCCTCGTAGCAAGAAGGCCACAGGTTCAAGTTCTAATCGAGCCGGTCGGCACTCCCTGCGTGGAGTTTGCATGTTCTCCCCGTGTTTGCATGGGTTTTCTCTGGGTCCTCCGGTTTCCTCCCACAGTCTAAAAACATTTACATAAGTGAATTGTAATACAGTCACAAGCACTTAACGCATACATACATAATCAATCAGATATTAGCTAGAATATAAACGGGGGCACTCGAGAAACACCTGATCTCGTATCCCTCCTAACACTCATTGATCTGTCGGGAACCTTGGGTTCATCTATCTCCGAGCTCAGGGTTCTCTCCCGGGACAGCATGCCAAACCTGCTATCATAGTTGAGCATTATCTAAGTGTGAACTCTTGAAATAGCAGTATATGTTTTATTATATGTGACAGTTTCTAATTCCGTAAAACAACAGCTTAAACTACTATAACAATGATCACCTCAGGTACTGATTATGTACTTTATCCAGTGTTAAATGCTACCAATGTAACTTTGAACACAATTTTACGTGACATTTATTGCCATACTGAAAGCAGCAGCAGATTGTTTACTTCAGATCTTGCAAAAAAAAGCTAACGGTTTGAAAATGAAAGCCTGTGACTTATCAACATCAGTACTCAGCCTTTATTTTTAATTATGCTAATTAGGTTTAATATGTATTCATTAGATTATAACCCTTACCTTTTCGTGGGGAGTGCAGTGGCTGATATTTAAATGAATGGATATAATATTTAAATGTTTCTGTCCTGTCGGATTTGGTGCAGACAGACAAGTTTCTTGTCGCTGAAATCTTGACGTGTGTAGTTATGACACAGTGTAAGGCCTTCTCTACACAAATATGGGTATTTTTAACACTGGAGCTTTTTTTGTTTGGCTATTCGTCCGAACGCAGTATCAGATCACAGAAAATAAACCTTTTTGAAAGCTCTTTTTAGGCTCTGTTCACCCTGGTATTAAGTTGCATCTTTGTCAATCCAATCCCAAGTAGACTTTTATATACTATGTGAAACATTTAAACTAATTTTGTCTGTTGACTTGTAATAAAAGGAGCCCTTTCTTTGCTGTAAAACACATACCAGTTCAATAGAAATCATAAAACTGAGTGTTATAATGTCAACAGGGTGACATTTGCAGTCTTGTATTGCACTTGGCCTCACTGTAACAGCACTATTAGTATGATGTAAGTTTCTTTTTTTCGTCCCAGTCTCATAAAATTACATCATTTCGAGTAATAAATTCAATCCAATAAACACGACGCAGAGACACCGGTCGTGACGGGGTGATAGAGAATCAATCAGGATTCATCTGGCCTCATATTCAATCCCATAAGGCTTTGCCACTTGAAAGTCATTAAGCTGCTATTTGACCCCTAATCACGAGCATTCTGCAATCATTTCTAGTGTTCTTCAATCTGGCAAATGAGCATCTTCGTGTTTCGAGCCTTTTCCGAGATGTTAAACATTGGGAGCGAGCAGGCAGGAAGCTGGGGGGAAAAAAATCCTGTGCTATTGGACAGTGGGAATCATTCTGAGGTGGCTGTTCAATAATGTGTTTTGATGAGATGATTCAGGATGATCCGATACAGTTGTTTATCGTCACATAAAGTGGATCGTGAGCATAAGAAATGCATAATGAATGTGGGAACATTGGTATTTATACACATAGATATTCAATGGCAGATTTAAGAAGCTGATTTAAAGTTTAGTGCTGTCTGTGGAGTTTAAAAACATTATACCACAGAGCAAAACTTAATTTCAGAGCGCACTCACATGAAAACAGTGTAGTAAATAGCAAAGAACACTACATCAGAACAATTTATACAGCACAAATGTTAAGCAGAAAATAGACGACAACATATAATGTTGCTAATTATAATGGTATCACTTTATTTTGATGCTTTAGCGCATTTTGTTGAACTACAAGATTTTGTTGAGTAACATTGCATCTACATGCCAATTAATTCTCAGTAGACTATAAGTAGACTGTTAGGGTTAGTGTAAGTTGACATGTACTTGAAGTTAGTTTCTTCTAGTCAGTTAAATGTCTGTTAAAGGAGCAGCATCAGCTGATATTAAGCAGACCATCTACTAATACTCAAATGAGAAGTCATTGTTATGTATGCAACTTTTAGTCAACAGAATGTGCAATACGGACCATCAAATAAAGTCTTACCATATAATGGTTAAATTACAGTTAATTAACAAATAGTATAGGGATTTATATTAAATACTAGTGTTTTTGAATTGTACTATAGTAAAGTGTATTGCATTATGTATATATATATATATATATATATATATATATATATATATATATATATATATATATATATATATATATATATACTGGTGATGAAAATAAATGATGTTCAATGTGTTTACTAACCGTTTATTCAGTTAAACATGAATTATGAACTGTAATTATGGCCTACATAAGCTCCAAACAGCGATTTTTGATGACCTTAATCTGACTAAAGTCATAACTGAACTAAACACAAATGGAATTAAGACATAGAGTATGCAGATATTAGCGGCATTATTGAAGTAAACACCACGGTCTTTAGGACCTTTCCCCATATTTTCTGACAAGATCCACACGCGGCTGTCAGTAAAGGACCGCACACACACACAAACATCACGAAATGCGGAAGTATTTTTCTTTTCATTTGGCATCCATTATTAAATTCCATAACACTCTCACCAGTCCTTACTGATATTTTTTGTGTCTAATACCCCAGTTTGTCACGATGGCTTGAATGAAATGTTTATGAGTTAAAGTGAAACTGCCGAACTGCAGTTAAAGTCAGGCATCCTGCTGATTTGATTCAGAAGTGCACTCTTTTGTCAGACGGCTCACCGGTCAGGTATACATCCGCTCTAATATATCAAGGTGAAAGTCATCATAGCTTGCATAGAATAGACCCAGCTCCCAACCCAACTTTGAGAATAGATTAATGCCGATAATCTTTTTATCGCGCGATAAGAATTTTTCGTTAACGCCGATAACGGCCCAGCACTAATATATATATATAGTATTTACAACGCATTGTTAACAACTGCTACAGCGTAATGTGTTAACTATAGTCAACTGATAAACTGTAATAAATACTGTAGCATGCTGAAGGTTTTACTACAGTGTTGGGTATTTTTATTTATATATAGTAGTTATTGTATTAGCACAGCAAGTATAGAATTACCACAACAGATTAATACAAATAATTCACTATAGTGTGGTTAAAACCACTGTACTATTTACTATGAATTACTATTGTATTGTTTTCATATTGTGGAGATACCATTAACCAAATATTTTTATAATATAATTAAATGTTCTAGCATTTAAATGTTTTCTAGTTTCTAGAGCATATTTATCTAGCACAAAGTAACAATGATCTTAATTAGTTGTATTTTTTATTGATTCATTCATAAAATAATATTTTGTCTTGTTATTTTGTCGTATTTTTCAACAACAGGAGAGTTTTCCTATTTAAATGTTTCTCATATTGACAACAGACCTGCTAAAACATGTCTAAAATGCTGTATTATGCATGTCAGACCAGTAGATGGCGTTTACATATCACTTTGTAAAGAAACAATACATGTCTGCGCAAATATGGCCCTGTAGTTCTCAACTGTTGTTATGGCTGTGAAGTATTTGTGAATGATGTTGCCATTGTCACAATATTGCATTTTCATATTATCATTTGCAAAAACTCTGTAGCCTGTTCTCAAACGTTTATTTAAGGACACCCCCCCCCCCCCCCCAAAATGCCATTGTCATGTAAATAAAAACCCTAAATTCATTCAATTTCAATCCAGTAGATGGCGTTTAGATATCACTTTGTAAAGTAACAATACATGTCTGTGTGAGTATTTTTCTGTAGTCCTCAATAGTAGTTTTGATTGTGAAGTTTTTGCAAACGATATTGCCAAAAAATACATTTTCAAGAGTCCACGCTTCGCTGATGGTTGACAATTAGATGCGGAAGATTCCTTGAGCCCAGGGCTCCTTCCCATTTCACTGGGAGAGAGGGGAGTCTGAGCCTAGGTAGGTCTTGAGAACTCCCCTGTATTATGCTAGAAAAAAGCAGAGGAAGTCGGGGTGGATGGGGGGATTCTTCAAGACGAAGATGGCTAAGGTAAGGAAATCTGGCTATTTACGTGTCTGGATTCGTCTAAGTGGTGCATCGTGTGATCGCTAATGCGGGACCAGTCGTGGTCAATCATAAGCATGTGATCCTCTCAAAATTGGTTTATAAATAAACTTCACATATTATCATTCTCAAAAAGAAGTCTTAAACCACCTCAAGTGAACGAAATTTGCCATTTCCGTCACTATCGGTTCTCATGTGATACTTCAAAATGTGCATTAAAGCCATCTACAGATAGACAGATTCAGAAAACATCATTTTAAATTCATCCCTTCGAAAAACAAGCATTATCTTACTAAACCTTGCTTCTCAGGTAAACACATCTTGATCTAAACATGTTTACATTGTACATGCATACCAAACCACACTAAATATCGATTTAGAAAAGTATTTAAAGCCGCAATAAACACTGTGCGGTCGATCTGAATAGCAAACCAACCTTGAAGTTTCGTATCATTACCTGCAGCCTCCAAATTCTCATTATTCTCTTGAGAAATCAGTCTTACGCATTGACAGCCTTCATGAGTCACTCTTGCCTGGTAAACATTGAGAAGACGATGACTTTTACATTTCCGATGGCCTCTATAGCCACTGTTGCTTGAGCGCTTGATGCCCTTGAATGAGCTCACAGTGATCAGTTGCCTAGCGATTAGCTTGAATAAATGAACATATCCAATTTAGACCTGACAAGGTAAAGTTGATTAGGGTTTTGGTAATTAATGGTTATATGGCTTTATGTTAGTACAAGACAGGCGACGTATGTGAAGAATTAGCTCGTGCTAAGAATTAGCGATGCAAAAGGTCAGTCGGATAACAATTGGGAGTGCGAAGGCAGGGTTTTGGCAGTGTGTCTAATGTCACTCACACCTCTGGATAGACTTGAATTGAGGCTGGATTACCAAAAGGATAAACACTTTTAGCGTCCTTATCTATTGTGGCCTTGGAAATGCCGCCTTGGAGAAACCAACCCTCTGGATATCTGAAATAGGGTCGAGAAGTAAACGTATTAGCATGAGGCTTATCTGAGTTTTTTGGCCTCTATAAAGAGAGGAAATCACTTTGGTGAGGCCTCGGGGTCACCGAAAATGTTTGAGCACAGCATTTGTAATGACTTGCAATGGGCAAAAATAGACTGCTGAGATTCTCTTGAAGGACTGAGCCTGGTAGGTGCAAAGACTGAATAATGTGATGTTTTGTTAGGACAAAAGTGTTCTATGTGGTTACTACACTCTTAGAAATAATAATATTCTGGATATATTGGTGTCTATATGAATATATTAAGGCATTTCAGTTAAAATAAAATCAACATTTATTTACAAGAGTCTACCAAATGTTGTACAGTTACATAAAAGACAATACAATACAAAGATATTACAAAATAGAGAAAGACAAACATACATTTCTGCTACGTAATTGTTCAGTTATACTGCACTGTAATTGTAAGGATGTTCTGGGTGGTTTTGCTACGATATTATTGGTGGTTGTTAGGCAATTTTTGAGCCTGTGGAGTGTTGGTCCACTTCCCTTTGATGGCTGTGTGAAGTTGCTGGATATTGGCAGGAACTGGAACATGCCAATTTCTGTTTAATGGAGAGCAGATTTTTTCAGCACATTTTTTTTCCTACACTTAATAGTTTTAATAACTCATCTCTAATAACTGATTTATTTTCTCTTTGTCATGATGACAGTAAATAATATTAGACTAGATATTCTTCAAGACACTTCTATACAGCTTAAAGTGACATTTAAAGGCTTCACTAGGTTAATTAGGGTAACTAGGCAGGTTAGGGGAATTAGGCAAGTTATTGTATAATGATGGTTTGTTCTGTAGACTATCGAGAAAATATATAGCTTGAAGGGGCTAATAATATTGACCTTAAAATTGTCTTTAAAAAATTGAAAACTGCTTTTATTCTAGCCGAAATAAAACAAATAAGACTTTCTCCAGAAGAAAAAAATATTATCAGACATACTGCCGTGAAACTATATATATACACTTGAAAACTTTTATGATGTTAAACAGATTCAGGGATTTTTCACAGTATGTCTGATAATATTTTTTCTTCTGGAGAAAGTCTTATTTGTTTTATTTCGGCTAGAAGAAAAGCAGTTCCTAATTGTTTTAGGGCCATTTTAAGGTCAATATTATTAACCCCCTTAAGTAATATTTGATTTGGATTGTCTACAGAACAAACCACTGTCATACAATTACTTGCCTAATTACCCTAACTTGCCTACCCACATAGCAAAATTTCTCTGGCCCACACAATCATCTTTTGCTTGGCCCACTTGCCGCAGTGAATTAATTACGATACATGATTGGACCAAGTCTGGCTTACATACAAGGGCCAAACATGAACCATAGTTGGGCCAAGTCTCAGACAACCTTATAACCCATAACTGGGCCTGAACTGGGCCAGATATGTTGGTGTGTGACGACTGCAATGAATTTGATAAACCCATGAAGCATTTTGCATTATAGTCAAACTTTTTTTTCGAAGTGACCTAATTGGTAGAATTTTTTTAACTCATAAATTTTTAACGTCTGGCCCAAATACCACATTTGATATCTGGCCCAAGTCTTGTGTGCCGCCTTAAAGACGATGCCACCTCTGTTAAACTCGGGCCATCTTTGGCCCACATGTTGCATGCCAGTGCCAGACGAATGCCTGCTGTGCCAACTTTGTGCCAAATCTGAGCCAGAATTCTTTGCTACCTGGGTAATTAACCTAGTTGAGCCTTTAAACGTCACTTTAAGCTGAATATTAGTATCTTGAATAATGTCTAGTAAAATATTTCGTACTATCATCATGGCAAAGAGAAAAGAAATCAGTTACTAGAAATTAATTATTAAAACTATTATGATTAGAAATGTTTAATATATATATATATATATATATATATATATATATATATATATATATATATATATATATATATATATATATATATATATATATATATTTGTATTATCAATTATTTTCCCTCCTGCCGTACCATGCCTTCCACACCATATAAAATAATCCCTCTTCTCTAGTACAGCTAATAAAAATAAAAGTGTGGTGCACATCTAGTATATCTTGTTTAGATCTATTCTAGACCTTATTGTCAGTGTCATCTGAAAATGGAAAACATGCGCAATTGGAGCAAAACATATTCCAGACTCCAGGACCTTGCGTTCACCCCAGTCATCTCTACACAAACCATTTCAATCATCTCGAGCAAAACAATGCGAGGGAAAGAAAGCGGCGTGTTGAGACAGTCTGCGGAGCCAGAGGACCTCATGGTGCCCTAGTGCTGCTAGCGACATTCTGCAGAAAGCTGAGGCATATTGAAGGTCACTCTTAATAAAACTCAAAGCAGCAGCCGGGGAGACCAACAGAAGCGTACAGCTCAAGGATGTCTGAATTTCTCTGCGGACAGAAAGAGAGAGAGAGTGAAAGCGAGACAGCAAAAGAGCAGAGTGATAATGCTACCACGCTAGGAGGGATTTTCTGAGTACCTTAAAAGGGCAAAGTTCAGCTTGAGAAGTCACAGACGTTGGCATTAGCCTTGCTTTGGAAAATCTCAAGCACGTGGATAGTGACGGCTCGGTGCAGGCAGTCATTTGGCGGAACAAACAGCAACAGAAAGGTCTACCCTGCTGGAAAATCCATCTTATGCTGCTTTTTTTTTCTTTTTTTTTTGCACCTTGAAGTCAAAAAGACAATGCCTTCACGGTTAAGTTTGGTATACAATCACCAGCCACTTTATTAGGTACACCTGTCCAACTGCTCGTTAACGCACATTTCTAATCAGCCAATCACATGGCAGCAGCTCACTGCATTTAGGCATGTAGACATGGTCAAGACAATCTGCTGCAGGTCAAAGTGAGCATCAGAATGGGGAAGAAAGGGGATTTAAGTGACTTTGAACGTGGCATGGTTGTTGCTGCCAGACGGGCTGCTCTGAGTATTTCAGAAACTGCTGATCTACTGGGATTTTCACGCACAACCATCTCTAGGGTTTACAGAGAATGGTCCGACAAAGAGGAAATATCCAGTGAGCGGCAGTTCTGTGGGCGCAAATGCCTTGTTGATGCCAGAGGTCAGAGGAGAATGGCCAGACTGGTTCCAGCTGATAGAAAGGCAACAGTAACTCAAATAAGCACTCGTTACAACCGAGGTCTGCAGAAGAGCATCTCTGAACACACAACACGTCCAACCTTGAGGCGGATGGGCTACAGCAGCAGAAGACCACACCGGGTGCCACTCCTGTCAGCTAAGAACAGGAAACTGAGGCTACAATTCACACAGGCTCACCAAAACTGGACAAGAGAAGATTGGAGAAACGTTGCCTGGTCTGATGAGTCTCCATTTCTGCTGCCACATTCAGATGCTCGGCTCAGAATTTGGCCTCAACAACATGAAAGCATGGATCCATCCTGCCTTGTATCAGCGGTTCAGGCTGCTGGTGGTGGTGTAATGGTGTGGGGGAGATTTTCTTGGCACACTTTGGGTCCATTAGTACCAATTGAGCATGGTGTCAACGCCACAGCCTACCTGAGTATTGCTGCTGACCATGTCCATCCCTTTATGACCACAGTGTCTCCATCTTCTGATGGCTACTTCCAGCAGGATAACGCACCATGTCATAAAGCACCAATCATCTCTGGTTTCTCGAACATGACAATGAGTTCACTGTACTCAAATGGCCTCCACAGCCACCAGATCTCAATCCAATAGAGCAGCTTTGGGATGTGGTGGAACCGGAGATTGGCATCATGGATGTGCAGCCGACAAATCTGCAGCAACTGTGTGATGCTATTATGTCAATATGGAGCAAAATCTCTGAGGAATATTTCCAGTACCTTGTTGAATCTCTGCTATGAAGGATTAAGGCAGTTCTGAAGGCAAAAGCGGGTCTAACCCGGTACTAGTGAGGTGTACCTAATAAAGTGGCTGGTGAGTGTATATTAGCCATCTCTGATATCAATGATAATTAATAATTGAAATCTCTCTGCTTAACAGCTTTAGTACTTATTCCTTTTTTGTTTCCATGCATCAAGCTTCCATTAAGAAGAGTGGCCAATTTTAGTTTTTAGTTTCAAAATTCTGTAATTCTTTACTGGGTACAACTGATACAATATTGGGTACAACTGATTAGTCCAGTCGGCCAAAAACATAAACTGAAGGCTCAGTGTAGACATGGTCAGGAAGATCTGTTGAAGGTCAAACCAGAGATCAGAATGGAGCAATTTAAGCAACTTTGAACATGTTTGTTGGTGCCAGACGGGCTGGTCTGAGGATTTCAGAAACTGCTGATTTCCTAAGATTTTTGTACAAAACCCAGAGTTGGTTTACACTGAAAGCTTCAACAAAGAATGTTTTTGATGCCAGAGGTCATATATAGGAGAATGGTCAGACTTTTTGAGCTGACAGAAAGGCGCAATAGTTGAAATAACAAATACTATGGATGTCAGTGGTTACAGGTTTCCAGTGTTTATTCTTTTGTGCACCTAGATCGTCTAGTCAATGTGTATGCATTAAAAAGCAAGTTAGAAAAATGTGTTATCATTCTCAATTTTTTTGTTATTAATTTATTTAAAAAGACATTACATTTAATTGTTTAGCACATTGCGACGCAGTGGCGCAGTAGGTAGTGCTGTCGCCTCACAGCAAGCAGGTCGCTGGGTCGCAGGTTCGAGCCTCGGCTGGGTCAGTTGCCATTTCTGTGTGGAGTTTGCATGTTCTCCCTGTGTTCGCGTGGGTTTCCTCCGGGTGCTCCGGTTTCCCCCACAGTCCAAAGACATGCGGTACAGGTGAATTGGGTAAGCTAAAATTGTCCGTAGTGTATGAGTGTGAATGAGTGTGTGGATGTTTCCCAGAGATGGGTTGCGGCCAGAAGGGCATCCGCTGCGCAAAATCGTGCTGGATAAGTTGCCGGTTCATTCCGCTGTGGCGACCCCGGATTAATAAAGGGACTAAGCCGACAAGAAAATGAATGAATGAATGAATGTTTAGCACATGTTTTTATCCAGAGTGACTTACACATGAGGTTATTAGAAGCGCTTCAGATCACTGGAGAACAGTGATATATCGTATAAATGCCATGATAAGTTTAACTACTGATGCAGAATAAGGTTTGACTATCAGTTAGCTAGTTTGGTCTTGGTTTATGATGATGGACCAGCTGCCATGTTTCACAATACAGCTAACAGCTAACGCTAGGTTTGACAGCCTTGTGCAGCATGACTATTTTCAGTACTGTGGCCTTCATGACCTACAAGACTGTGAGCCACACAGGCAACTAATCAAAATGCTAACTACTAATAAAAGGCTGGTAAGCTAGCAGCTCCAGAGGGAACCTTTTGAAAGCTGAAATTAGTTGGTCCTTTGTTTACATTCGTAAATCTGTCACAGTTTATTTTCCCAAGCCTGGTGGCTGTTTCTTTCCTACCCCATATTTCAAAACCTTTTATAAGGTCTTGATAAATTATTAATTCGGCAATAAATCATTTGCTTGTGCTCTAAAGCCAATTGATTTTTATTCATTTTTTTCCCTCTGAATTTCATTAGCGGCGCTAAAGCAACAATCAGTATTACTTTGCTTCACACCAAACTCCAAGTTTAAGCTTTCTTTAATAACACTTCAACTTGCATTGATGATATGAAAAATAGAAACCATCTCAGAAGATTACCAGTAAAATCATTAAACATGTCAATTAAACCATTAAAACCAGTTTATTTTAAGTGTTTCTAGTGTGTTCTGTGACATATTTCTTCAGAATGTGTTGGTTTTTAGCATGCCAAAATATACCAAGTAGAGACCCCCAGTACAATTACAGTTTCCACTGAAAGTACTGTATGGACTCCTCTAAAGCATAGAAATACCAAGTTATTTAAGAAACCTGTTAAGTGAAGATTTGTTTATCTGAAAAACAATGCTGAACCTAATTATTCTCATTAGAAAGTAGGCATTTCCTGTAGGAATGTCTCTCTTTGTTTGTCTCTCCGCCCAATTTATCCAATTATATCTCAGAACTTTGGGTTACCTTGGTGGAAAATACTGTATTTAATTACAGGCTGCCTCAATGTATGCAGACTTGACCAAAACTGCAACCTGGGGAGGACAGTACTTCCGAAATGAGATGCAGAGTCAGAGTTATAGTATAGTAATGTATAATATTTGCAAACAATACAAATATTACAAATGTAAACATTAGCAGAGGGTGACATGGTTGGGTCTGTTGGCATTTCTGTGTGCAGTTTGTCCTGGTCCTCCAGGCTGGGGGTTGAACGTTGCGCTAATGACCCACCTTGTAAAAAAAAAAGATGTTACGAAACACCAACACGGTGTGGCTAATATATCAACCTCGATATAAATGTCACTGGAAGTAAGTAAGTGAATATTAGCAGAGAAGCATCACGTCACTTGCTCTAGTTTACTCATGGGATGTTTTTTTTTTCGCCTCAGGCAAATTTCCAGCCTGTAAATGATTTAAATTTGTGTGGAAGACATGATTGAGGCAAATTACATGCATTCACGACTAATACGTTGAGCTTTTTGCTTCATTCGAGCTGCCCTGCGAAAAGTGTTGCTTGTTTGTATTGACTTAATGCTTAATTTCTCTGTTGGCTAGCAACTGTGTTTTAATGCTGACAAACCTACATGTCAGGTAAAAAAAAAAAGCTAAACTCATGCAATATTTTGAATTTAGACTACAATACCCAGTTCAGCCACTAGAACTATCCTATATACTAGGGGTGCCCAAACTCGGTCCTGGAGGGCGATGCCTTGTGGATTTTAGTTCCAACTTGCCTCAAAACCCCTGCAAAGATGTTTCTAGAAAGCCTAGTAAAGCTGCGGTCACACTGGACTTTTCTCCCCATAGACTTCCATTCATATGCACGCAAATGCCTCAGACCCAGTTTGGTGAACTCTGACCTGCAAAATCGCATCATATGATTGCGTGAGACCCAGGGTTGGACTGGCCATCTGGCAGAACGGGCAGTTTCCTGGTGGGCTGACGTGCTTTTTGCTGACCCCAACCCCCCCACCCCACCCACTTTTCGTGAAAACCGGGACTGTCACAGGTGATCAACTGCCAGGGCTGAATTTTAGTCCCAGCCTGCCACTCGTGAGACCAATCGAGGATCAAAACATGACCTCGCTGGACAGAAATTTAAAACATGGACCAATCGCTCGCTTTTTTATTGTCTAATCATCTTGTTTAATTCCTGCCGTATGACCGAATTTTGCAAACTCAAACTCTTGTGACCGCAGCTTAAGAGCCTGATTAGCTAACCCAGGTGTGTCTGATTGGGGTTGGAACTAAACTTTGCAGGACACCCCTGTTTGGTTTGGGCACCCCTGCTATATACAATCCTAAAGTACATACTGCACCTAAAAAAAAACCGATATAATTTCCATTTTTACCCATTCAAATCTTTACAGAACCATTTAAAATGATGTGCATTACAAAGCCTAGCAAGACATCACTCAGTGATTGATTTATTTTAATATTTCCCCATTTTATGTGGGCTGATTCTGAACAACATTTTTAGATTGCATGTTTTAAACATCCACCATGCAGCGTGTCCTTGAGGTCCAGGGATATCGTGACATACCTGGCAACTTAATGGGCCCACAGTCTGTCTGCATAACCTGTCCTTGACTTCCTCTGGCAAAATATGGACCCTACGCCCCTTTCTAATTCACAGCCTCCCAGGAACGCTTTAATCCCTTTTCAATATGTATTCTCTAAGGATTGATGCTTCACTTCTGTCCTAGCACCCCGTCACGATACCGTGACCTGAACCCCACTGGAATGACTTTGAAACTATTCTGTTAAGCTGAAGATAACGTACTGTACAATCCGCAGGCAGACGACACTGCTCAAGCACTATATTCGGTTATAGATATTCACTTGTCACTCAGATAGCTTCCCAAATTTGCCTCCTGCCCTAAAAAGGTCCGGGATGCTTGAGGTGGCAGGTGATAACAGAAGGGGTTGTTGGCATTCCCGTCAGATTCCGCCTCAAACCCTTCATCTAGTATCACCCAGCTCTTTAACACGCCAGACCCATGCGCCTCAGGACAGAATGAGTCTGTGAAAGAAAGGACGGGAGAGACAGAGAAGGAAAAGCAGCTTTTAAAAGCCCAAGTTATCTCTCCCCACTCTCCAGTCCTTTATCTTTGCTCCCCTCCGCTCTGCCCAAGAGCTGTCGACGTCTTCTTCTAGTTCCCCTTCTACTTTTTTTCCGTCTCCTCGTACTGATTGTGTGTGGAAAAAAAAGAGTCTTGTGACCAGAGGGGTCTTAACTATTTCTCAGAACATACATTAAATATTCATGGCATTAGCATATGCTCTCTCCAATACTGATTTAATTGAAAACATCTCTTTAAAAATGTGAAGATGTGCCCTTTCCGCCCGGGGAGATGGCCTGCGGCTAATTTAAAGCCACTTGGCCTTTTAAATGGCACATTTTAGTGGAGAACATGGAAAGTGCTAGACCACCCTGTAGTGTAAGACGAGATAGAAACAATGAAAGGATATTTGCAACCACCTCTTTCTCTACCTGTAATTGCTTGAGTGTGTGTGGAAAGTCAAGTTACCTGAAATGAAAGCAATTAGAACACACACTGGCTTGGGTTTTTATCTTTCTCTCTGGGCTTTTATGGTGATTAACTAGAATGCCTTGCCTCTTTTCCCCAAATGAAAATATGTAAATACAATTGTGTTGGCTTATATTGTCATATTTTTGCTACATCTCAATAAAAAGATTGCTGAGAGAGAGAGAGAGAGAGAGAGAGAGAGAGAGAGAGTTTAGTGTAAATATACTTTATTATTTGCCTGTTCATACAAAATGTACATTGCATAAAGTGCTACACTCATATACTACACCCAAAGAGATTTGATATACCACCTTTTTCATCTTCTGAACACAATTTAGGATATTTGTCATGAACTACAAAAGGTCTAGTGGTTCAATTCATTAGCAAGCTACAAGACTACTTTTGTATGCACCTAAAACAAAACTACTGACTTTGTTGAACTGTTTTTTTCTCTCTCAAACTACTGAGGGCATATAGTCTGTTTTGAGGATGTTTTTGGTATGTTTCTCGATTTTAATCAAGTTAAGGCCAATGCTGTCTATGGAGGACGAGGGAGCTCTCTAACTAACTATGTCTCAATTTGTAATCAAAGAAAATATCAGGAAAGTCTGGGAATAGAAACAACACGTGAGTAATTATTAGAAGACATCTTTATTTGGGGGAAGTACCCAAATTAAGACTTAAGGCCGATTTATACTTCTGCGTCAAGCGCACGCGTATGCTACGGAGCAGCCTACGCGTGGACGCATAGCCCTTCGCCGTGGCCGTTGGCGTAGTTGACGCGCACCTCTCAAAAAATGTAACGCGTACGCGTAGCGCAAGCTCTGTGATTGGTCGGCTTGGTAGCTCTGACGAGAGTGGGCGGAGGTGAGAGCCGCGCGCCCGATGCAGAGAGTGTTTACAAGTGTGGAGTTCCGTGAAGGAGCTCCGGATGGAGACTGTTGTTTTGTGTTTACCTCATGATTAACGTTGTTGCACGTCCGCCGGTTCCCGCCTCAAAATGAGCGAATTTGAGCCACTTGTACATTAAGGAAGTGTTCAGGAAACACAAAACACCAGCGAAGAAACTCAACACAGAGAAACATAAACACCTACTGCCAGCTAGTGTTTCGGAAGTGTATTGCAGAGAAACAGAAACAGCAGCAGAAGTATAAATGCACGGCTACGCGCGAGGCTTGCGCCGTGGGTCACACCGATCACTTGACGTAGAATTATAAACCAGGCTTTACTTGAATGGTTTTGGCTGGTTCTTTGAATGTTTGGTTGGTTAATAGGGAGTTGCAAGACACGGTAGTTGCTAAGGACATTGCAAAGTGGTTTCCAGGGTGTTATAGATAGTTTCCAGGCAATTGATATGCACATTGCCAAGGTGTTCAGGGTGGTTAATGGGCTGGTGCAGTGTTATTAGTGTTCCTTGTGGCTTCTAGACCATTTCTATGGTTGTGCCAAAGTCAACATGCTGTACACTCTCCAAAAATAAATGTCAAAATAATTGTACTTTTAATGTTATTGGGCAGCATGATGGCTCAGTGGTTAGCACTGTCACCTCACAGCAAGAAGGTCACTGGTTTGAGTACAGAGTTCTCCCCATGTTTGCTTGGGTTTCCTCTGGATGCTCTGGTTTCCTCTAAAGTCCAAACAAATGTGCTATAGATGAACTGGATAAACTTGGCCATAGTGTATGAGTTTGTGTGTGTGAATGTGAGTGTGTATGGGTGTTTCCCAGTACTGGGTTGAGGCTGAAAGATCATCAGCTGCGTAAAAACATATGCCGGAATAGTTGGTGGTTCATTCCGATGTGGCAACCCCTGATAAATAAGGGACTGAGCTGAAGGAAAATGAATGCATGAATGCATGTTATTTGGAAAGCATACCCACAAACATTCTTAGTAGTGCCCTAGGGGTACATATTACTACTAAATGTTGGTGGCAGGTTTGATTGAAATTAAATAAATTGTGAAAGTGGTATCCAAGGATACGTTAATGATATGCACCATTCAGCAGTATTTAAGCATTTGTACTGACCCTTTAGGGCAGTGGTCCCCAACTCCTGGGCCTTGGAACAATTGGTGGTCATTAATTATTTCCATTTTATTTATTTTCTGAGTCTGAACGATCTTTTATTTGGAAAAATCTTTTATTTTGAAAAATGACTGTATTCTCTTGGTTACATCTCAGTCCCTTGAGCACCAGAATTTAACCCACAAGCAGCAAAATGAGTAAGAAACGGACGTCTTTGGAAAGTTTTTTTGCTAAGGGGAAACGGCCAAGGAACTGCCAAGGAATGGATCCACAACCCATTTGTCAACAAATCAGGTGTCCACCATGTCTGTGCAAGATCAACTGCTGTAGATCGCAAATGACAGTGGCCTTGTTCACAGATCACATGTTTTCAGCTCGCAGGTTTGTTATATCCAATGAAGGTACATGGCTTGCACTCACAAATTGGTAGCAACACGCTTGTGCCTTCTAGGTGCACCCAGTTAAAAACATCTTCAGAGTGCCGAGAGCACACCGCGAGTCACGTGACAAGAACTTACAAATAGGCTTCATATTTTGTTAGAAATGTACACATTTCAGCAGACTAATGATCTCAGACAAATAAAACTTGTATCAGAGTTGTGTCATGCTCTTAGACCATCTCCCCCAAATCCCTAAAAAGTTGTCTTAGGGTACCATTTTGTCTTAAATCCTTATTATTATTTTTATTTATATTTGAAATGAGCAGACTTACAATTATTTGAAAAACCCCCAGTAAGAAAGGACTCAAATATTATCAAGGAAACACATCCTAGATATCCCACTTGATTTTATTTCGATTGGGCCAGTAAACAAATATATGCGCAACAACCTAGCAACTTCCTCGAAGTAATTTGAAACACAGCACACTCTATACCTCCACGACTCCAGCGTGTTGTTGGAGTGACAGACTTTTAAGAGCCTGTGCCTGTAGCCTGCGATACCCGTGCAGACCTGCCGGAACGGGATGTTGTTTGTGGAGCATTTTGATGAGTTTCAATTTTCCTCTGAAACATATTTGCTTGCGGTTCCAATATCCCTCTTTCAATTGACTTGTAAGGCACACAAGCGGGTAAACTGTGAAATGGAGAGATTAAAGTGGATAAAACGGAAGGAGAATTTTAAAGCATTTCTCATTCACAGAAGAAGAAAAAAAAATCATTTACCTCCCTAACACTTCGGGAGCTCATGTAAAGCTGGCGAGGGGCTGTCGCTTTAAAGTCGAGGAAATTCAGCGACTTAATTTGATTAAATTCACCTGCCTCTCACTGGGGAAATAACACGAGTATGAAGCTGTGAGATATGTGGTCTTGTCACTGCTAAATGCTCGTCGATGATTTGACAGGGAGTGACAGCTAATACTAGCTCTAGAGTCGCACTTCTCTTCGTGTTTGAGTAAGCAAAAAGCATACAAACAAGCATCTCAAGGGCTCCTTTCCCCAGCGACGAAGTAAAGAATAAAAGTGCATGCTCACTCTTGGATAACAGGCGTCAGTTGGGATGTTTGAGGATCCCCTTCAGAATGATTAATGCTATAACAATGGTGGCTGAGGATAAGGAAATGAAGTCAAGCGATCTAGTTTACAGCTTCTGGGCGAAGAAAAAGTAATAATAATAAAACTTGCAATTCATAAAGTCACAATTACAAGAAGTAAAGTTGAAATTGGAAGACATATCATAACTGCAATAAAGTCACAACTGAGAGGTATAAAATTGTAAATGGAAGATATAAAGGAGCATTCAAGACAAATAAAGTGCCACTTGCAAGATTTCCAATCGCATTTGGGAAATGATGTCGGCAAAACAGAGGTGGTCACAATTAATAGAAATGAAGTCAGAATTGAGAGATAAAAAGTCACAACTGTGGGAAATAAACTTATTATTGAGAGAATTAATATCTTGCAAGTGTTTCTCACAAAAACAAGCTTAAGTCGATAAAGGGAGGAAGTAGTAGCAGAAAAAACACCAATTCTTTAATGTCTAGTACAAGGGGTGTCCAAACTCGGTCCTAGAGGGCCGGTGTCCTGCAGATTTTAGCTCCAACTTGCTTCAACACACCTGCATGGATGTTTCTAGAAAGCCTAGTAAGAGCTTCATTAGGTAGCCCAGGTGTGTCTGATTGGGGTTGGAACTAAACTTTACAGGACACCGGCCCTCCTGGACCGAGTTTGGACACCCCTGGTCTAGTAGACTAACTACACATTTAAAGGCCGTGTTTACAAATATATATATAAAAAATCCTGCTAAAAAATCCTGCTTAAACCAGCCTAAGCTGGTTGGCTGGTTTTAGCTGGTTGACCAGCCTGGTTTTAGAGGGGTTTTGGCCATTTCCAGGCTGGTTTCCAGCCATTTCCAGCCTGGTCTTAGCTGGTCAGGCTGGGAGTTGACCCGCTAAAACCAGCTTGACCAGCCAAAACCAGCTATGTCCAGCTTAAACCAGGCTGGTCAAGCTGGTTTTAGCTGGTTTAAGCTGGTGATTTTCCAGCCTGACCAGCTAAGACCAGGCTGGAAATGGCTGGAAACCAGCCTGGAAATGGCCAAAACCCCTCTAAAACCAGACTGGTCAACCAGCTAAAACCAGCCAACCAGCGTAGGCTGGTTTAAGCTGGACTTTTCAGCAGGGTATATATATATATATATATATATATATATATTTCAGGGTAATGACTTCATAAATCGCTGTCACGGTGGTGCAGTGGGTAGCGCTGTCGCCTCACAGCAAGAAGGTCGCTGGTTCGAGTCTCGGCTGGGTCAGTTGGCATTTCTGTGTAAAGCAGGGGCGCTCAACCGTATTCCTGGAGATCGACCTTCCTGCAGTTTTCAGTTGCAGCCCATATCAAACACACCTGCCTGTATTTATATTATAAAGTGCTCCTCAGGTTCTAATTAATTGGTTCAGGTGTGTTTGATCAGGGTTGGAGCTGAAATCTGCAGGAAGGTCGATCGCCAGGAACAGGGTTGGTCACCCATGGTGTAAAGCAGGGGTGTCCAAACTCGGTCCTGGAGGGCCGGTGTCCTGCCTAGTTTAGCTCCAACTTGTTTCACCACACCTCCCTCGAAGTTTCTAGTATACTGTACCTAGAAAGAGCTTGAT
The DNA here is from genome assembly GCA_903798195.1 of Danio kyathit. Classification (NCBI taxonomy): domain Eukaryota; kingdom Metazoa; phylum Chordata; class Actinopteri; order Cypriniformes; family Danionidae; genus Danio; species Danio kyathit. The sequence goes on along the minus strand of LR812540.1, from coordinate 50,785,962 downwards.
TAGCTGGTTCAGGTGTGTTTAATTGAGGTTGGAACTAAAATATGCAGGACACCGGCCCTCCAGGACCGAGTTTGGACACCCCTGGTGTAAAGTTTGCTTGTTCTCCCCGTGTTGGCGTGGGTTTCCTCCAGGTGCTTCAGTTCCTCCCGCAGTCCAAAGACATGCGGTACATGTGAATTGGGTAAGCTAAACTGTCCGTAGTGTATGTGTGTGAATGTACTGTAAGAGTGTATGGGTGTTTCCCAGTGATGGGTTGCAGCTGGAAGGGTATCCGCTGCGCAAAAAAACATGTGCTGGATAAGTTGGCGGTTTGTTCCGCTGTGGCGACCCCTGGTTAATAAAGGAACTAAGCCGAAAAGAAAATGAATGACTTCATAAAATATGATTACAGACCTTCAAAGCTTAATTTCAATATCTCAATAGAAGCTTTGAATGTAAACATGACGTGACAATATGACGTCTTATATGAGAATGGTCAGAATGACCTCTATGGTAATACTAGTAGCTACAGAATTCTGGTAGTTCTAGTGTTACATTTTTAATTCGTTCCAATTGGATGTTTTTTCTTAAGACTTCCTGCAGCAATAGACATGAACTGGAAATGAAAGACTTGGCATGGAGCAATGGAGTTTGCTGTGCAATACCCATTAGAGTTTGTCTGAATCAGGCAGTGTAACGCAATTGATGTTGACCTGAGGCAGATCTGGAAGATAGCGAGTACACAATCACATCTTGACAGCTGATCACTAAAACACCCTAGCAGGCTTACCAAAAGCCAGATACTAACCAAGTTTTAGCCTACTGGAGTTGCAAAAACAAAGGCACTTTTTTTTTTGTCCACCCTGAGACACAATCAGGCTTACAGTACAGTGATGTACTTCTTCCACACTCTTTATTGCAATCATCAAAGCTTGATGTGCCATAGTCTGTCAAAGCAAAGCCTCCCTTCTCACTCTGAATTTAAGTCTCTCTCTCTTTCCCCATTGTGAGCTTTTCAATTACTGCTCTGTTTCAATTACACACCGTGAGTAGAATAACACAGTCTTAATAGCTGCCTTGTTAATTGATTTGAACAGTGGATGGAACGGACCACGGGTCTATCGGGAAGCTCCTGCAGCAGAGGAGCCTGGATGACTGACAGGTGGAAAACGGAGCTAGAGAGATAGTTTGAGGTTGAAGGCTATATCTCTGAGCTCTGGCCTTTTGGCGCAGGCTGATTAGTAGTTTCATAGCTGAGGGTATTAAAGGCCTAGTGGAGGTCAGGAACGGGCCACTGACAGGCGCTGTTTGATTTTGCCCTTCAATCTCTTTTGACATTATCATATCCAGCCATACCTGGCAAGAGAAAGGAAGCATCAATTCTGAGATCATTTACTCAGCCTAATGTTATTCTAAACCTGTCTGAACTCGAACATTAGTAATTTAAAGAATCCCCAGGCTAGTACTTTTCATACCAGGGATATATGATATATAGTAGCCAAGGGAGAGCCAAGGCACAGACATACCATAAAAAATAGCAGTATATTCGAAGTATCCAAAAGCTGTACGTAAGGTTCGTTGAGGAACAAGCCCAAAATGGAAGTTGTTTTCACTTGAAATATTTATTTCTGCCAACTCAAAGTTTAATTCCCAGATCTGCATACATCCCACAGGATGACTGAACACTTCCTCAACTTAAGAGTGTTTTTAGATTCCCTACTTTGGGTCTCCTGTCCTTTATCCCATTCAAGCTTGTGCTCTAAAGGGAAAACCCTTTGAAGAGATTAGGAATGAGCCCTTCAGGATACAGCACAGCCTGTGTCTGTAGCTAGCTAAGTTTAATGTCACAAACATTTGAACTTTATTGCCCCTTTGAGTACGGAGGTTATGTTAAATCACGCTGTCTGATTGCCTCCAAGTAGGTATCGCTGCAGCCCGGAGACCTCCAAGTGGGAGGTACTTATTCTGGAAGTAGGCTGGGTTTAGATGTAGTAGACACTAAAAAAACACAACAGGTTACTCTAAGGTTGGGGTTAGGGTTGGTGTAGGTATATTAGACCTTTTTAGGGTTGGTGTAGGTGTAGTAGAGCTTAATAAAACACAACAGGTTACTCTGAGGTTGGGTTTAGTGTCGGTGTAGGTGTAGTAGAGCTTAATAAATCACAACAGGTTACTCTGAGGTTGGGTTTAGGGTTGGTGTAGGTGTAGTAGACGTTAATATCACACAACAGGTTACTGTGAAGTTCAGCTAAGTGTTGGTGTAGGTGTAGTAGACGTTAATAAATCACAACAGGTTACTCTGAGGTTGGGTTTAGTGTTGGTGTAGGTGTAGTAGACGTTAATATCACACAACAGGTTACTGTGAGGTTGGGTTTAGGGTTGGTGTAGGTGTAGTAGACGTTAATAAAACACAACAGGTTATGATGAGGTTGGGTTTAGGGTTGGGTTAGGTGTAGTAGACGTTTTTAAAACACAACAGGTTACTGTGAGGTTGTGTTTAGGGTTGGTGTAGGTGTAGTAGAGCTTAATAAATCACAACAGGTTACTGTGAGGTTGGGTTTAGGGTTGGTGTAAGTGTAGCAGACGTTAATAAAACACAACAGGTTATGATGAGGTTGGGTTTAGTGTTGGTGTAGGTGTAGTAGACGTTAATAAAACACAACAGGTTACTCTGAGGTTGGGTTTAGGGTTGGTGTAGGTGTAGTAGACGTTAATAAAACACAACAAGTTACTCTGAGGTTGGGTTTAGGGTTGGTGTAGGTGTAGTAGACGTTAATAAATCACAACAGGTTACTGTGAAGTTCGGTTAAGGGTTGGTGTAGGTGTAGTAGACGATAATAAAACACAACAGGTTATGATGAGGTTGGGTTTAGTGTTGGTGTAGGTGTAGTAGACACTAACACAACATAATAGGTTACCGTGAGGTTGGGTTTAGGGTTGGTGTAGGTGTAGTACAGTGTTTCTCAACCACGTTATTGGAGGACCACCAGCACTGCACATTTTCCAAGTCTCCTTCACCAAACACACCTGATTCAGATCATCAGCTCAATAGCAGAGACTGAAAGACCAGTAATGGGAGTTACAGACAAAGGAGACATCCAAAACGTGCAGTGTTGGTGGTCCTCCAGTAACGTGGTTGAGAAACACTGGTGTAGTAGACTTTAATAAAACACAACAGGTTACTGTGAAGTTGGGTTTAGGGTTTGTGTAGGTGTATTAGAGGTTAATAAAACACAACAGGGTACTGTGAGGTTGGGTTTAGGGTTAGAGTAGGCATAGGCATAGATCATAATAAAAGACAACAGATTATTTTGAGGTTGGGTTTAGGGTTGGGGTAAGAGTAGACATTCATAAAACACATGTTTCATGTACAAGACATTTTAAATAAATGAAAACTCCAGGAGGTTTGTGCAGCCTACTTGGGGCTCAAGTCCCAACCACATGGAGCTGACCAGCCGATTTGAAGCTGGCTCCAACCTCTGTTTATACCCCTCTTGCAATTCTAGGCCCTCTGCACAGATTTCTGCTTTGAGGCTGGAGTACATGGTGTGATCTGATGGTTTGAAGATACGTCTATGCACACGTCACAAGTCAGTTTACATGAAAACTGAACAGAAGCAGTGATATACGGCACTATTTTATGACCTGGTAAATCCTCTCAGATGGTAAGAGCCACGACTATACAAGCATCAATGATTTATGTCACTCCCCCTGATGAGGAAAAAAATGGCATACAAGATGCAACCTAACCTAACCCTAACTTGCACCTTTATCCCCCTTTGGTAAAGTTATAAAACTGGGGGTGTTCCACAATCATCTTCCAGGGCTCCTCCAAGACTCGCAGATTTTTGGGTGTGTAAATTCTAACAGAAATTGACTTTTTTGAATATAATAATTCTTAGGCTAACATGATTTAGAGTAGGATGTTTCGGATCTTAACCATGACATGGCTCAGAATTTTCCATATTTGTCTTTCAAGAGAAAATGCCTGAGAGAAAATGAAGTCATTCATACCACAACAAAGCCCAGACCGCATTCCATCTTGATGATGAGAGGTGCAACATCCCCAGGCATGAAATAATCTCTTCCTTTCCCATCATGCCCCGGGGTGCTGGGTGTTAATTACGGGGCCGCTCTGATTTAAGATGTCAGTTTTACAGTTGGAGGACACCAGCTGGCCACAGCCTTTCTCCACTTTCTCTCCCAGACATACACACTGACTACGTTATCCCTGTTTACTCTCAAGCCAAGCAATCGGATAATTCGCCAATGGCAGGGCCAGGTCTTGGGCCGGATGTTCTAGGAAGAAGCCTGCCAATATTCCCCTGTTTCTCCCAGAGGCCCCTGCACACACATTTACGGGGTCCCTGGTGAACAAACTGCAAAGGCAGGACTTCTCTTTGGCATGTAATGAATTCATTTGTTTTCTTGAGAAATTAAGCAGTCTTCTAGTGCAGTGCGGTGTCAACCACGTATCTCCTTTTCCTTAAATTACAGCCTGAGGGGGTTATTTAAACAAACAGTCTGGTAGTAATAATGCTTTGTCTATAATTATGCTGTTGTTTGTGGTTCCCTTTGCTTGAAGCCATGCATTTTTAAAGTCAAGAAATTGGAATGTCATGGAATGGCTTTCATGCAGGTTTTGTTTTTCCGTGGCGACACTCGCACTAATAGTCACCTCCGTACACTGCAGGTGTTCGATAATTAATCCTTTTTATGGACATAAACGCAAGCTGTATTTTACCTTTATGTCTTAGGGCTGTTATTATGTATAGCGAAAAAAAGCATAAACAACAATAAAACATGTAAATATGCACATGTGGTTCTGAGGGGTTTCAAACTGGGGTATATTCATTCATTTATGTTCCCTCAGCCTAGACCCTTTATTAATCAGGGGTTGCCACATGAACCGGAATGAACCGCCAAATTATCCAGCATATGTTTTACACAGCGGATGCCCTTCCAGCCACAACCCAGTACTGGGAAACACCCATACACTCTCACATTCCCACACCTACACTATGGCCAATTTAGTCTATTCAATTAACCTACAGTATAGCACATGTGTTTGACCAGTGGGGGAAAACGAAGCACCCGGAGGAAACCCATGCAAACACGGGGAGAACATGCAAACTCCAAACAGAAACCCCAACTGGCCAGCCTGGTCTTGAACCAGCGACCTTCTTGCTGTGAGGCCACAGTGCTAACCACTGAGCTATTATAGAACATAATGTTGGTAACAGTGTTGAAACAAAACCTGTGGGCTTGGATGTGTGTGTGTGTTTGTGTGGTAACGTTGTTGATTTTTTAAATATATAAATAATATAAATATAAATATCAATAATAAATGCTTTCAAGAGTTCACACTTAGCTGATGATTAGTTATAAAGCTTGTTTGGCATGCTGTCCCAGGAGAGAGCCCTGAGCTCATGAGATCCTCGAGCCCGGGGCTCCCTCCCGTTGCAAGGCGAGAGGGGAGATCGAGCTCAGGTAGATCTCGAGAACTCCCCCTTCGTAGTGTTGAAGAACAGATAGTAGTTCTCTTTAACGAGATAGGTACTACAAAGGGAGCAAGTCTATAAAGTTGATCAATCAAAAATTAGGTTGCTTGTTTTTAATCGGTGGGAGGAAACCGGAGGACCCGGAGAAAACCCACGTGAGCACGGGGAGAACATGCAAACTCCACACAGAAAATGCCTGCTGGTTAGGTACAGCCTAGAACCATTGACATTCTTGCTGTGAGGCAACAGCGCTAAGCACTGGGCCACCGTGTCACCCATCTAGAAAAAGGAAGGAGTAGGGGTGGAAGGGGGGATTCTTCAAGGCGAAGATAGCGGTGATATGGAACCCGGGATATTTATAGTAGTTTAGGGATCATCTGATTGGTGCATGTTGATTTGGATAATGTGGGTCCAGCTGCTAGCAATCATAAGCACATGATCCTCTCGAAATTAGTTTATAAATAAACTTCACTTATTATATTAGGTTATAATTTAAAATTGTAGCAATGTTCATGTTTCATTTTCAATCTCAATGCATAGAAACCCCTGCCATCGCTAATGTAATTTCTCCCACACAGGAAGGACACAAATAGCAGTGGTTTCGTGGAATGACTCCTGTGGTTTCCTCTTGGACGGAATACCTATTTTCTCCCTCCGTAATGGACTTAGGTGATTTTTATCTTTAATACACAAGATGTGCCAAGCAACCCTCAATGAACGAGCGAGGAAAAACCTGAAGAAATCCAATTAACAAATGAGAGTAGAGCCGGCTGTTTGGCCTTTTCATTCAACTCTGTTACTCATTCAAGTCTTGACTTGCTACTTTTACATGTGGTTCAAGCTAGCTTTTAGCTTCCTCCTGAAGCAGGCATTGAAGCAATATTGCCTCCTATGATGAAAGGGGGAGAAAATAGCACAACAGATTAGAGTTGGGGAAAAAAGCAAAATGCCTGAGGCATCAGTGAGCAAAAATTTAGTTTGAGCTTTGTTTGAGTTATGGAAGCGTTTTGTGCTGATCAGGATGTTTTGGGTTGGGTTTTTTATGACACTAAGAATATTAATCAGCCTCAAAGCTGGATTTGCAAGAATTGCAGAAGCAGGTTGCAAGTGACAATCAAGAGACAGTTTCAATCAATCCTGTTACTCCTTCAAGCCTCGACTAACTTATTTGATATGTAATTCAATCTGACATGTAGCTTTCTCTTGAAGCAGCTGAATGAAAATACAAATAATTGGTTTACGATCATCAACGATTGTTGCTAAACACAGTATTGCCTCCGAAGATGAAAGGGGGGGAATACATTGTAATAAATGTAAATATATATACACAGCATACCCTTCGCTCGAAACCCTTAAGGCGTCAGAAAGTAAGAATATCTCCATTTGCTGTGTTTATGCATGTATTTCTGAACTATGCTGAAATGAAAAACAGTAGAACATGCAATCTGGCCTTTTAATTCAACCCTGTTACTCCTTTAAGTCTTGACTTGACTTATTTTACATCTAATTCAAATTAGCCTTTAGCTTCCCCTGTTAGCCGCCGAGTGGCTTTTTGGCAAATTATTGATCATCACGTTTTATACTAAACACACACTCGTCTCCTAGGACGAAAAGGGGGGGATGTAGCACAATAAAAGAGGGAAACTACCTTGTTTTTATTTTGTTCAGAACCCCCAGAGCGTCAGCGAGCAAAAGAAAACATGGTTTGAGTGTTGGCTGAGTTATGGAAGCATTTTGTGCTGATCAGGTTATTTTGTTGTGTTTTAGGTGGAGGGAAGGAAGGGGGTATAATATTAATCAGCTCCAAAGCTGGATTTTTGCAAGAATGCCTGAACCAGTCTAGAAATAATAAGATTAGAAATAATAAGATTAGAACTAGCTGTCTGGTCTTTTTATTCAACCCTGTTACTTACAAGCCAGGCTCATTCTGAAAATGTACCACTATATACATTTCTGGAGAGCGCCAAATACATCACAGGAGGTACGTTTCATTGCAGTTTTTGTTTTCGTGAATCCACCAGAGGTCGCTGTGTACGCTTTTTGAGATCTCAAATTTCTCTCACGAGTGGCATTTGCGCCTGTTGTTCTCGCGTGAATCCACTAGAGGCCGCTGTCGACTGACTGACTGACCAATCATCTGACCTACCCTCCTCCTTCCCTAAACCCAACCAATAGTGTTTTAAAAGCACCGATTGACCAGCGCCCACCCACACTGTAAAAAATCCAACTTACAAATAGTTAACTCAGTTTTATTGTAAGTTAAATTGTAAGTTAGGTGGACATATTTTTGAGCTCAGAGTTGAATTTACTCATAAAAATGATTCAGCTGCATGTTTGGAACTGTTTGTTCAATGAAAGTAAAATATTCAGTTGAGGAGACTTTGCATTTTCATTTCTCCATATGTTCAAAAAATAAAAAGTTGAGTTACTTAAAATTTTAAAGCAACCGGCTGCAAAGACATTTTGAGTTTATTAAACTTCAGTGTTTAAAGTTGTGCCAAATTATTACATAAAGTATACTTGACTTAAACCAGCCTTTTCGGTCAACTTAAAAAAAAATAATTTGGCACAACTTCAACCACTGAAGTTTAATAAACTCAACATTTCTTTGCACCTGGTTGCTTTAAATTTTAAGTTAACTTAACTTTTTATTTTTTTACAGTGCTCTTCTCTAAACCCGACCGACAGTTTTCAAAAGCAATCCAGAAAAAAAAAAGCCCTCGCCTGATTTCTACGACGTTTCAGATTTGACCACATTCTCACCGTTATTTACTTGTTTATTTTATTTTTTGGCTTCTGTTTTTGTCTTACCAGCTTTCTGAAACCGTTCTTCACTGGACTCAAACCCTGTCATCGTGGTCAACTCCTCTCTGCATCTCAAGTCCGCCGATGTACATGGCGAGCTAATGGACAAACTGGTAACAGCGGGAAAGCCGTCCATACAGAGGTAAGCGGTCAGCTGGTAAGCACAAAAAGGAACGGCATCATACCGCCCCGTAGCTTTCGTTTTAAAGACAAAATGCAGTACTTCTGGCTACATAATTAGTGATCTCCAGAAATGTATATAGGGCTACGTTTTCAGAATGAGCCTATGTTGGTTACTATGTCGACTCAATGCTTTTACATGTGATTCAAACTAGCCTTTAGCTTCCCCTTTTAGGCACTCAGTGAAAATATAAAATTATTGATTTAAGGTCATCATGCTTTATACTAAACACACAATCGTCTCCTAGGACGAAAAAGGGGGGAATGTAGGACAATAAAAAAGGGAAAATACCTTTTTTTTCATTTTGCTCAGAACCCCCAGAGCGTCAGTGAGCAAAACATTTTGAGTGTTGGCTGAGTTATGGAAGCATTTAGTGCTGATCAGGTTATTTTGTTGTGTTTTGGGTGGATGGAGGAAGGCAGTATAATATTAATCAGCTCCAAAGCTGGATTTTTGCTGCAAATAATAAGAGTAGAACCTACCAACTGGCCTTTTTACTCAACATTGTTACCTGTTCAAGCATCCACAAGTCTCGACTCACTTCTTTTACATGTAATTCAAACTAGCCTTTGGCTTCGCCTCGAAGCCGCTGAGTGAAAATGTCAAATAATTGATTTACGGTCATCACGCTTTATGCTGAACACAATACCACCTCTTTTAACAAAAGAGTAGTGGAAGAGACACGGAGAAAAAACCCACATCTTTCTTCTTTTCGCTCGAATCCCCCGGAGCGTCAGCGAGCAGAAATCTCTGTTTGAGTTATGGACGCATTTTGTGCTGATCAGGATGTTTTTTGTTGTGTTTTGGACGGCAGGGAGGAGGGAGGTGTAATGTTAATCAGCCCCAAAGCTGGATTTGCAAGAATTTCTGAACCAGGCTGCGAATTCAAGATGCTGGCAGGTTGTGTAAATTACTATGAGGAGCAGGATTTATTAGATATTTATTTATTCATGATGTCCTCTTAAAATGGCTGAGAGGATAAAAGTAAGTCTGGTGCATGCTTGGTGTTTAAACCTCCATTGCGAGGCCCAGGCGGCGGGTAATATTTATGTCCTTGAGATGCTTTAGGAATATCTAGGGCCGTATCTGGGAAGTTTGGCCTCCTCATCACATTTTAAATTAGTCCATGAGTACAGTGCGTACATAATCAAGAAGTTGGGGGAATAACAAATTTAAGGGGCCGTTCATGCAAAGCGTGCTCTTGCGATGAGTATCAGTTTGATGCAAAAGTGAGAGACTAAGACCCGGGGCCTTATTTAACCTGATATGACAGCTTAATCAAGTCATACGATGCAGTGAAAACAGCACAGCTTGCCAGAACTATTTTAAAAGCAATGCTTAATTAATAAATCATAAATGAATGTATGTTCAAGATTATGGGACAGAAGCCCCCTTGTGGAGCCATTGACAATGTCAAAATTATTTTTGTCTCCTATTTATTGAAAATGTCCAACAAGTCAGACAGGTCATGCAGAAAAAAAATCATAATTTCATATAAAATAAATGTCAGCATATTAAAATAAGTGTCCAACGATGAAAATAAATCACTCTCAGGTTGTGTATATTATTAAGAGCTGTTTTCCTATTTTTGTTGCTGTATCACACCAGAACGTTCAGTAACATCAGTAAATATCAAAACTAGAATAAAACTAGTGTGTGTTCTGAATACTGCAGCTCTCATTGTGTGTGTGTGTGTGTGTGTTTAGATGTCTATTGTTTGGCTCTTTACAGCAATTGCTAGTGACAGAGCATGGCTGTGAACGACTGCAGACCAGGCCAGAGGAGTAAACTACCCTGGCAGCGTCTGCAGATCCTCCTGTCAGTGGCCTGCTGCCCACTGCCTGATGCCCGCACCACCTGACGGGGTAACAGCCACAGGCAGCTGCTGTTCAACATGCCATTTCACTCGCTCCAGTGAGGATGGCCATATGCGGCATACGAGAACAAGTGTCCATACGTGCACATAGCTTCAAACAGGGCTGGAAACTAATGGGGGGTTGTTGCATAATAAATATGGCGGTGACATGAACAAAACTCGATTAGGAATGTAAAATAATGGGGGAAAACTGGCTTTGTAGAGGTAATATTAATATATATTGTGTGGTAGCAATGATGAAGAAAAAAGGTTCTGTCACAACTCACCATTCTTGTTAGACAAAAAGTCAATCCCAAAGACAATCTGCATCTGGATAATGTAATTACTATTAGCAGTATTATTTATTAAGTGTAGATTTGTCCAGCTGTGGGGTTTTGGAGACGTCTGCATCACCATATGGGGCATAAGAACAGGACGTGTGTTTGGAGATAACTCAGTTTTCTGACCACACTTTATTATTATTGTTCATTTATTCCTTTGCTGGAGATTAGAACTGAATTTAGAAATAGTTTTAAATGAAATCTTTGCACTTATCAAACAAAATATGAAATTAAATATGTGGGCTAATGGATGTGTCGCTCCACGGTTTCCTTATTCATGAAAGTAAATGAGTGAAGTAAAGAGTAAAAGTAAAGCAAAGAGGCTGAATGGAGGAGCCTGATTCTGTATCCTCGCACTACAGATGGTCTGTTTAACTGTTTTCTCGCTAGTGTAGTGTTAAAGGGAATTGGAGATGAGACTCTGATTGGTTTAATGCAGGTTATGCTCAAAACACACCCAGAACTCATCAAGAGAATAAGCACAGCCCTGTTAGAGCATGCGCCGGGCGCAGAGTGTATTTTTCCGTCCTTATTATAGCCAAAGTGGATTTGGACACATCCTGAATGATTTTATGCTATACACTGTAACAAATGGCTGTAAAAATTACAGCATTTTTTTACAGCAGCTGACTGTTTTTCTAACAATACAGCATTTGGCTGTAAAATTTGTGAATTCTGCGGTCACGTGACAGTTTAACCGAAGGATACAGAATATTGCTGTAAATTTCAAATCTTGCAAGGCATTATGGGATATTCAACGGTCAAGACAAGAGGAAGAGTGATTCACGTCTGTGGTAAGTGTATATTCTTTCTTTTTTATTGATTTTGTTTCCATCTTTTATATATATATATATATATATATATATATATATATATGTGTGTGTGTGTGTGTGTGTGTGTGTTGTTATGTATGTGTGTGTGTGTGTGTGTGTGTGTGTTGTTATGTAAGGTGAACGCCCGACTTGCGTCTCTACATTAAGAATTATGTTTTAGTTAAAGCATTTAATGAACTTTGTGCTGATTAGCACACTTGTCATGATTTATTATGGTGTAAATTGACAAGCATCATCTTTACACGTATGTATAAATGTAAACCCTTTCAACATAAAGTCTTTGCTAAACCGCAGTCAACCTTAGTTAAACGGAGGATGTCAATCAAATTGATTCTGAATAACGTTAGTGCCTAGTACAGCTAAAATATTTGACATGCATTTCTGCCGGCGGGAAGCCAACCGGGTGTCGAAATTCACTCGCGCCGCCCTACCGAACCACACCGTGCATTCACAGAACCGCCGGAGAGCAGCATTCGGTTTTGTATCGACGGATCTGACATTACCCATATATGGTTCGCTACGGCCTGGATCTAGTGGTCCGATCTGGTGTTTCTTTCCGGTTTTATTACCGAGGCTCACGGTAAGCAATTGTATCGCTAAAGAACGTTGCTGTTTGCTGTGAGGTATCATTTCAGAATGTGGATTCCTGAATGTGTCACAAATGGATGTCGAACTCTTGGTGAGTTTTCATGCTTGTTCATATTTGGCGCGTCTTGATTGCCGTTCACTCCGAAGTTATGATAACTGAGATTAGTGTGACATGGAAATCATGTTCGTGTGGACAAACTACAATCGTTTAGGATCATCATAAATAGCACAGCGAGAGTTGGGTTTTGGAAGGAGCGAGTGTATATCTCTGTTGCCAAGTGCGCTCGCACGCATTACCAAAACTGATTATGCTCGAGGTTGACCAATAAACAAACGTACAATTCTGCAGTACTGATTTGAACTGTCATGTTGAATGTTGCACTGTGCGTTCACTGCGTTGTGAGGATCTGACTACATTCCTTTCTCATCTAAAGACACATTTGAAAGAGGGCAGAGTTTTTAAGGGTTGGCCTTCTGTATTCTTTGTTAAATCTACAGTATGTCACTCTAAAAATTTTAATGTTTTTATCTTTTATATAGGTGTGCCACGCAGCTGACAAACACCGTACCCACGACAATTTTTTCTTGGTATGTGTACATTAATTTTCTAATGTAACAACTTTAACAGTTATTTTTGTAAGATGGATAAACTATTTTAATATGTTCCTGTTGGTTTCTGTCTCTAGGGATGTTTACTTTGTGTTCTATTTTGAAGTACGTATTTTGTAGCGTTTTGTTGGCTAACAGGATTTACATTTCAGTGTGAGTATGTGTTTAGTTATACTCTGTTTAATTACATATGTAATTAATTATTTTATATAACTTTGTTATACTGTTTAATTCCTTAGGGCAGCCCGGTGGCTCAATGGGTAGCGATGTCACCTCACAACAAGAAGTTTGCTGGTTTTAGCCTCGGCTGGGTCAGTTGGTGTTTCTGTGTGGAGTTTGCATGTTCTCCCTGTGTTGGCGTTGGTTTCCTCCGGGTGCTCCAGTTTCCCCCAAAGTCCAAACACATGCGCTATAGGGGAATTGGGTAAGCTAAATTGTCCGTAGTGTATGTTTGTGAATGACTTTGTATTGGTGTTTCCCAGTGATGGGTTGCAGCTGGAAGGGCATCCGCTGCATAAAACATGCTGGATAAGTTGGCGGTTCATTTCGCTGTGGCGACCGCTGATTAATAAAGGGACTAAGCCGAAAAGTAAATGAATAAATGTTTAATTACTTACTGTTTTTAGTATGTCATTAACTTTGCTTTAAAATTATTTCATTGACTTAGTAAACTGGACAATAAATGTTCTGTTGAATTCATTCATTCATTTTCTTTTTCGGCTTAGTCCCTTTATTAATCCAGGGTCACCACAGCGAAATGAACCGCCAACTTATCTAGCATTTGTTTTACACAGCGGATGCCCTTCCAGCTGCAACCCATCTCTGGGAAAGTTCTGTTGAATTGTTCTGTTAAAAAATTACTATTGTCACATCTGCAATTGATTGTTTTAGGAGACTCTTTGTCGAATGGGCAGTGGATGCTTACAGTTGAAGGGGATGTTGTGTGTGAGGGCATTCAGCGCAGCTTCAGGCCTGGCAGTTCTGTTTGGATCTTATTATACCAGAAGGATGCATGTACACTTGAGTTCATTCAGAGGTAATAGTTGAATTCTGTATCTGCATTTTACATTATGTACATGTGTTTCTTAAATTCTCTAATTTGTTAATCATCTTTTAAGTACACACCGTGTTTGTCAACTCAAGATATGAAATTGAGCTTTTTTTCTTTTAAGAGCAAATGATTTAAATGTTACCCTATTTAACACTGGCTAGATAATAGGTTAAAGGGGTAGTTAATTCATTCACCCTCTCTCATCTCCCTTAAGTGTTTCCAAACCTTTGAGTTTCTTTCTTCTGTTAAACGCAAAAGAAGATATTTTGAAGAAAGCTGAAAGCCTGTAACTATTGACTTGCACTGTGAGAAAAAACAACAATACTTTGGATGTCAATGGTTACAGGCTTCCAACATTCCAACAAACTCTAAAAAGGTTTGAAATAAGTAAAAAGTAAGTTAAGGATTGCATAATTTTCATTTTTGGGTGAACTATCCCTTAAAGTGGGTATTTTAGATAATAATATCTACAACTTTTAACAAGTAAGGTTCTGAGGACTGGGGTTGAGAAATCCTTGTGAGATACAATTAGAAAAATATGACTGCCTTAATCAAAAGCAAAAAGTGACGTTTTAAAATCTGAACTACACATTTTCTGTTTTATAATCCTTCAGGCACTTTATAGGTACCAATCCAAAAGAAACAAAGGCTTTTTGGGGAAAGGTGCCATCCAAAAAACAGGACAGCTCAGAAGAAACAGGCTGATGTGAACCTCATGGCGCTACTCTTCTCTCTAAATTGATGGACTTTCAGTGGAATTTGTGAAATGTAAGAATCACAACGCACACAAACCAAGATTGTTTTTTCCTTTTCTTTTATAACTTAATTGTACTCATTCTGTCTCTCACTGTGTCTGTCATCTCTCCATCTGTCTGTATTTGTCATTTCTCCATCTGTCTGTGTCTGTCATCTGTCTGTCTGTATCTGTCATCTCTCCGTCTGTCATCTCTCCATCTGTCTGTGTCTGTCATCTCTCCATCTGTCTGTCATCTCTCCATCTGTCTGTGTCTGTCATCTTTCCGTCTGTATCTGTCATCTCTCCATCTGTGTGTGTCTGTATCTGTCATCTCTCCATCTGTCTGTGTCTGTATTTGTCATCTCTCCATCTGTCTGTCATCTCTCCATCTGTCTGTGTCTGTCATCTGTCTGTCTGTATCTGTCATCTCTCCATCTGTCTGTGTCTGTCATCTGTCTGTCTGTATCTGTCATCTCTCCATCTGTCTGTGTCTGTCATCTGTCTGTCTGTATCTGTCATCTCTCCATCTGTCTGTGTCTGTCATCTGTCTGTCTGTATCTGTCATCTCTCCATCTGTGTGTGTCTGTTTCTGTCATCTCTCCATCTGTCTGTGTCTGTATCTGTCATCTCTCAGTCTGTTTATCGTGTTGTACTTTATCTAATATGTTTTTCTCTTTGATTCTAGGAACTCTTATGGAGCATCCAGTGATCGAGCGGTACCTGGAGCGGATTTGTTGTACACCTATATGGACTCACTTGGGACCTTTGGACCAAAAATGTTAAATGTATGTTTTAAATAAACGTTGACCTTCAAGCTAACGTGAGTTTTTTTCTTTTTTTATAAGTAATAGATGATTGAATTGTTTTAAGCAACACTTAGTACAGTTAAATTGTTAAGAGCTAAAGGAGTTAATAGTTTACAATACAACACTTTAAATTTAACATTTTAAACTCTTACAATGTACACAGACATTCCAGTATTTTACTGTATAAAATACAGTAGTTGTAAAAAATACAGAAAATGACAAATTAAATTCCCTGTAAATTTTACAGTAAACAGCTGGCAGCAGGGTTGCCAGCCAGTTGCTGTATTTTTTACAGTAGCAGTGTTGTAATTTAATTTACAGCTAAATGCTGTAATTTAATTTACAGCAAAATGTTGTAATTTAATTTACAGCAACATGCTGTAATTTAATTTACAGCAAAATGTTGTAATTTAATTTACAGCAACATGCTGTAATTTAATTTACAGCAAAATGCTGTAATTTAATTTACAGCAAAATGCTGTAAATTAAATTACAGCACTGCTACTGTAAAAAATACAGCAACTGGCTGGCAACCCTGCTGCCAGCTGTTTACTGTAAAATTTACAGGGAATTTTTTACAGTGTATGCACGTTATTCTTGGCACTTAGATTATTAAAATAAAGCCCTTAAATTCAGAATCTGGGCATTATAATTTTAGGTACAAACTAAACTTCTATTACTCACTTTTTTTTTTTTTTTTTTTTGCTTTTTTTCTATCTCTAACAAAAAAAATACAATTGCAATTCTGTTGCTAAATTGTTTATATCTTAAAATTTTAGCCATATTTTTGTTTCTTTGTGAGGAAAAACTCCAAATGATGATAAACTAATCTGTTTTATAGTATTTATTTTATAGTCTCCATTACATTTCTGTCCAGCACAGATTTATTTATTTATTTTTATTATTATTTTTGGGTAGCATTAAGCATAATTATTTTATTTATTTATTTGTATTATTATTTTTTAATAGCATTAAGCATAATTATTGTATCTATTTATTTTTATTATTATTTTTGAGTAGCATTAAGCATCATTATTTTATTTATTTATTTTTATTATTATTTTTGGGTAGCATTAAGCATAATTATTTTATTTATTTATTTTTATTATTATTTTTGGGTAGCATTAAGCATCATTATTTTATTTATATATATTTATATTTTATATATTATATTATATTTTTATTATTTTATGACATTATCCATGGCAACTTTGTTAAACAGCTTGATATATTTACCTTCGGCCCATGGCTCTCAGTCAAGTTTGGTATTTGGCCCTTCATAACAAAAAGTTTGGGCAGCCCTGCTCTAGATAAATCAACTAAGCTAAGATTAAAGCTATACATGCCAAGCTATGTAGATAGCTACACTGAAACCTGCATTAAAAGAAAAAAATAGCTTGCTTCATAATTCCTTTGCTAATGCTAATTTCCATTCAGTTAATCTTTGTCCTTCCCATAGTGCTACAATGTTAAATCAATAAAAAGGATTGAGCTACTGGACATTTAAAAAAATTAGCGAGCTACAGCAACTGAAGAATGAAAGTAAGCTAATAACTTTGCTATTTTTAATGATGCAGTCTCACTTTGTTATTACTCCGTCTACCCTCACCCTCAATGAACAGCATGTACATGCAGCGACAGGTTGAAAAAGGACACTATCGTCAATGCCCAGTTGTCCTAATCTTCTCTTCTCACACACTATTTTCCCTCCATGCCACTTTGGGTGAGAAGGTTGCCCGTGGGATCTCCTTTTCTGAGCTCAAACATACTCCGGCGACAGTAGCTGCTCACCATGGATATGGAAAGAGATGCACTTCTGACCACGCGTTTGCTGAGAGCTCCCCCACAACAACATGCGCCCGCCCGCAGGGCTTCTTCCCCCAGGAAACATGCTTTTATTTGGGGGCTTTTGTCGCTGTTGCTAACAGGACTGTGGAGAGAGGTGGCAAAACAATAAGGATCAGGAATTGACACAATGCTTGGATTCAGACCTGCTAAGTGGAATGTGAGTTGATTTGTAAGCTTTGAAAAAGGTTAGCTCTCCTTTTATCCAGCTGACTAATCACTCTTACTTTTTAAACCCATTAACCCATGAAACATCCATTATCAGAGTACATTTGCTTTAATAGTATTGTTATTATTCATACACTATGCAGCTAATTTCATAATCTGTGTCGTATCTACGAAGACTTATTTGATTAATATGGGTGTTTTCCAAAGCACAGCTTTTTCTTTCTTACAATTACAACTTAATTACATGTTTTAATCATAATTGTGTTTATTCCTCAAACTGTATATTCAGAATTGTTTTTTACTTTCATAATTATTTTGTTAGCTTATAGCTACCCTGCTGAAAAAAACAGCTTGAACAAGTTTAAGCTGGTTGGCTGGTTTGAGCTGGTCGACTAGCCTGGTTTTAGAGGGGTTTTGGCCATTTCCAAGCTGGTTTCCAGCCATTTCCAGCCTGGTCTTAGCTGGTCAGGCTGGAAAATGACCAGCTTAAACCAGCTAAAACCAGCTTGACCAGCCTGGTTTAAGCTGGGCATAGCTGGTTTTGGCTGGTCAAGCTGGTTTTAGTTGGTTTAAGCTGGTCATTTTCCAGCCTGACCAGCTAAGACCAGCCTGGAAATGGCCAAAACCCCTCTAAAACCAGGCTGGTCGACCAGATAAAACCAGCCAACCAGCTTAGGCTGGTTTAAGCTGGATTTTTTCAGCAGGGTAATCTGTCAATACATTATTTACTTAATTTATCTAGCTACTCTTTCTGAATCATAGGATTTGGCTTAGATAAATTGTCTTTTAATCTTTAATTGGAGCATACAGTATCTACAGTTTGGCACTGTAGCTAGTAACATAATCAGTTAAGCCAGCTGCTTTCTCTGAATAATAGCTTTTAGCTTAGCTTCACTAATTTGAGTTTTATCTTAGCTACCTAATTTTTTACACTTTGGTACTAAAGCTTGTAACAGCTAGCTGATTTATAGAGTAGTTATTATCTTAGCTAGCTACATGTTTACATATTGGCACTGTTACAGTGTGTTACTTTCTGTGAATGGTACTGTATCTTTCAGCTGAGCTGAGCTAATTTAAGTTGTTGCTAGATTAGATATCTATTTTTTTATATGCTTACAAAAAATATAATCATAGTTTTACTGTAGTAAAACTGTAGTACCCTTGTTTGTTTTGGTGCATACCATGGTTTTACTACAGTAATACAACAACAAAAACCATGATGCTAAAGTTCAATTTGTGGTTACTACGGTTTTACTACAAAAACATGGTGAAACTATCAACCCAGGCTCATTCTAAAAAAACGTACCGCTATATACATTTCTGCAGACCGCAAAATACGTCCCAGGGGGTACATTTTTTGGCAGTTTTTGTTTTCATTACTCCACCAGTGGCCACTGTGTACGCTTTTTGAGATCTTAAATTTCTCTCGCGAGTGCCATTCCCGCCTGCTGTTCTCGCGTAAACCCACCAGAGGCCGCTGTTGACTGACTGACTGACTGACCGATCGACTGACCCACCCTCCTCCTTCCGTAAACCCAACCAATTTTATTGATTGACCCGCCCAACCACTTCCCTAAACCCAACCAACAATTTTCACAAGCAATCCAGAAAAAGAAAAGCCCTCACCTGGATTTTTACCACGTTTTCAGAGTTTACCACATTCTCACCCTGTTATTTACTTGTTTACTTTATTTTTTGGATTCTGTTTTTGTCTTACCCGCTTTCTGGAACCGTTCTTCGCCAGACTTGAACCCTGTCGTCGTGGTCAACTCCTCTCTGCGTCTCAAGTCCGCCGACGTACATGGCAAGCAAAATGGTTACAGCGGGAAAGCTGTCCACATGGGGGTAAGCGGTCAGCTGGTAAGCGTAAAAAGGAATGGCGTCATACTGCCTTGTAGTGTTCATTTAAAAAATGAAATGCAGCCATACATACCATTGGCTACATAATTTGCGGTCTTCAGAAACGTGTATATAGGGCTACATTTACAGCCCATGTTGGAAACTATAGTTGATTTTGTAGTTACTATGATTTACTACAAAAACCATAGTAAAACTATAGTTCCTTTTGTGGTTGCTGTTGTTTCACTACTACAAAAAAACATAGTTCAACTATGGTTACTATACTGTAGTAAAACCATGATTAATCTTTGTAAGGGTAGTGGAGTAAAAATGTGTGAATTAGTTTGAAAACTTAATTTCACGTTCGCTATAAGGTGGTAGAATGTTTTAACATTACTTTCCAGCTAGCAAGTTTTGGTGGGCTACAACTTGTTTCATTTAGAAAGGCCATATTGGTCAAGCTAGTAGACTCAGACTGAGAAAGAAATGGAACGCTGACAGGGATTGTATTGGAAATAGGCAGCTTTATAATCAACAAGCACAACTGGAATATTATTGTTTATGTGTGTGTATTGCTCTCCTCAAAGCAATCATGTCAAGTACTGAACGTTTTTATTCGGGGGCTTGCAGGCATTATTTCAAAAAAGCTGTCAATGTTGCCTTTCCACCAGACTGAAACAGCTCGTGCAAAGAGGACGGGTACAAATCGGCAAACAGACGGAGTCTGAGGGCTGGCACTCTTGTTTGCAGATGTTTGCTTGACTTACTCAAGAACCACAGGTCTTTTAAGGTTACTGGAGCGATATTGTATTTGCTTTTCTCCTGGCGTGCGGCTCTCCTCGGGGACTGCTAATAAGCAGAGAAAGCATTTCTACCTCAGCTAGAAAAGAGCATTTTGATGTTAACTTTTCATCAGAGCCTCCAGCTCTGAGCACATGTCACATTTAGCTTGTTTGTGGGTTGTTGTTTTTTTTTCAGCTTCTTCATCTCTCTCTTCCAGTCGTAAACCGTCTTTCAGCAGTGATCCAGGTGTCAGGTCATTATGAAGTAGCGGTTTCCCCATCCTGAAGATGATGCAGACACAAACACAAGGAAGATGAAGGGGCGAGCGGCTGCGCTCCATTTCTCTTCATCGGAGGACATCTCAATGACGTACGACTAGGGAAAGAGAGATATGGAGGGGGGGGGAGAGAGATTGAGGTGAGCTTTGAGACGAGGAATGACAAGGCAGATGACAGGTGAGCAGGGGAGAACAAAACATTCAATTTTTCAATGCCACTGCGTCCTTATATCTCCGCAGGGCTGGTTGTATCGCCACACCGAGCTGTATTGCTTTGCTACATCTTTGTAAACAATACCTTCCCCGAAGATTATTCATAATACAGGGCTGAAACTCTGAAAAGACATGATTCAATGAATTATTAAGCAATTATTGTCTGCTAATGAGGGAATTTAGCGACTAATTGGATGTTTTCCCCCTATTCTTTGTATCAAATAACTGCAAGCTAGGCAATTATTTCTGCATTGTGTCAGCCATCTCGGAAACCATAGAAAACACAACAGAGCGGTCAGGACTCATTACCACCTGGTCTGGAAAACGTCACCAGAACAGCAGTAGTTAACCATTTTTCATATAATTTTGCGATGAAGCTCTACCATCCATCATGGCAAAGTCAACCACAATAATTAATCTTTCTAGATAGCTGTGCGCACACCCAAACTCTGTGCGTCATGAAAAATCTCACAGCTTTTTTGTCTAGAGGGTGAACATTATGAAAGTGTAGGTAAAAGTATAGTTCTGAGGGCTTACGGGTTATTCAGGTGGATTAGATCCTTAGATGTAAATAAAACCACTGGACTTAAAGCAAGAGTCAAATAGCTGTAACCAGCAAGCAAGAAGAGTGCACTGATAAGGATGTTAAAGACACTTCTTGAGACATTTCTTGTCAGTCATTTTGGTGTGTCCAAACCTTAAGACCAGGGGTCAACAAGTTTGGTCCTGTAGGGCTGGTGTCCTTCAGAATTTCACTCCAACACTAATGAAACACCTGAACAAACTAATCCAGGTCATGTTAGGTATACTTGTAACTACCATACAAGTGTGCTGGATGAAGGTAAAGCTAAACTCTGCAGGACAACAGCACTCCAGGACCTGATTTGGGGACTCCTGCTTAAGGTCATAGGAGGTAGGATCGGTCAGCCATTTTAGTGTGTCCAAACCTTAAGACCAGGAGTCAAGAAGTTTGGTCCTGGAGGGCTGGTGTCCTTCAGAATTTCGCTCCAACACTAACCAAACACACTTGAACAAACTAATCCAGGTCATATTAGGTATACTTGTAACGTCCATACAGGTGTGCTGGGTCAAGTTAGAGCTAAACTCTGCAGGACAACAGCACTCCAGGACCTGATTTGGGGACCCCTGCTTAAGGCCATCGTAGGAAGAATCTGTCAGTCATTTTGGTGTGTCCAAACCTTTTGAACTGGAGTCAACAAGTTTGGTCCTGGAGGGCTGGTGTCAGTCAGAATTTCGCTCCAACACTAATAAAATACTAATAAAATACTAATAAAAACACCTGAACAAACTAATCCAGGTCATATTAGGTATACTTGTAACTTCCATACAGGTGTGCTGGGTGAAGTTAAAGCTAAACTCTGCAGGACAGCAGCACTCCAGGACCTGATGTGGGGACCCCTGCTTAAGGCCATCGGTGGTAGGATCTGTCAGCCATTTTGGTGTGTCCAAACCTTAGGACCAGGGGTCAACCATTTTGGTCCAACACTAACCAAACACACCTGACCAAACTAGGCCAGATCATATTAGGTATACTTGTAACTACCATACAAGTGTGCTGGGTGAAGGTAAAGCTAAACTCTGCAGGACAACAGCACTCCAGGACCTGATTTGGGGACTCCTGCTTAAGGTCATAGGAGGTAGGATCGGTCAGCCATTTTAGTGTGTCCAAACCTTAAGACCAGGAGTCAACAAGTTTGGTCCTGGAGGGCTGGTGTCCTTCAGAATTTCGCTCCAACACTAATCAAACACACCTGAACAAACTAATCCAGGTCATGTTAGGTATGGTTGTAACTTCCATACAGGTGTGCTGGGTCAAGTTAGAGCTAAACTCTGCAGGACAACAGCACTCCAGGACCTGATTTGGGGACCCTTGCTTAAGGCCATCGTAGGAAGAATCTGTCAGTCATTTTGGTGTGTCCAAACCTTTTGAACTGGAGTCAACAAGTTTGGTCCTGGAGGGCTGGTGTCAGTCAGAATTTCGCTCCAACACTAATAAAATACTAATAAAATACTAATAAAAACACCTGAACAAACTAATCCAGGTCATATTAGGTATACTTGTAACTTCCATACAGGTGTGCTGGGTGAAGTTAAAGCTAAACTTTGCAGGACAGCAGCACTCCAGGACCTGATGTGGGGACCCCTGCTTAAGGCCATCGGTGGTAGGATCTGTCAGCCATTTTGGTGTGTCCAAACCTTAGGACCAGGGGTCAACCAGTTTGGTCCAACACTAACCAAACACACCTGACCAAACTAGGCCAGGTCATATTAGGTATACTTGTAACTACCATACAAGTGTGCTGGGTGAAGGTAAAGCTAAACTCTGCAGGACAACAGCACTCCAGGACCTAATTTGGGGACTCCTGCTTAAGGTCAAAGGAGGTAGGATCTGTCAGCCATTTTGGTGTGTCCAAACCTTAAGATCAGGGGTCAACAAGTTTGGTCCTGGAGGGCTGGTGTCCTTCAGAATTTTGCTCCAACACTAATCAAACACACCTGAACAAACTAATCCAGGTCATGTTAGGTATGGTTGTAACTTCCATACAGGTGTGCTGGGTCAAGTTAGAGCTAAACTCTGCAGGACAACAGCACTCCAGGACCTGATTTGGGGACCCTTGCTTAAGACCATTGTAGGAAGAATCTGTCAGTCATTTTGGTGTGCCCAAACCTTATAAACTGGAGTCAACAAGTTTGGTCCTGGAGGGCTGGTGTCAGTCAGAATTTCGCTCCAACACTAATAAAAACACCTGAACAAACTAATCCAGGTCATATTAGGTATACTTGTAACTTCCATACAGGTGTGCTGGGTAAAGTTAAAGCTAAACTCTGCAGGACAGCAGCACTCCAGGACCTGATGTGGGGACCCCTGCTTAAGGCCATCGGTGGTAGGATCTGTCAGCTATTTTGGTGTGTCCAAACCTTAGGACCAGGGGTCAACCATTTTGGTCCAACCCTAACCAAACACACCTGACCAAACTAGGCCAGGTCATATTAGGTATACTTGTAACTACCATACAGGTGTGCTGGGTGAAGGTAAAGCTAAACTCTGCAGGACAACAGCACTCCAGGACCTGATTTGGGGACCCCTGCTTAAGGTCATAGGAGGTAGGATCGGTCAGACATTTTGGTGTGTCCAAACCTTAAGACCAGGAGTCAACAAGTTTGGTCCTGAAGGGCTGGTGTCCTTCAGAATTTCGCTCCAACACTAACCAAACACACTTGAACAAACTAATCTAGGTCATATTAGGTATACTTGTAACGTCCATACAGGTGTGCTGGGTCAAGTTAGAGCTAAACTCTGCAGGACAACAGCACTCCAGGACCTGATGTGGGGACCCCTGCTTAAGGCTATGGGAGGTAGGATATCTTGCACAGCTCCTACTAGTTGACTTCTGTACCACTCATCCCCTAATCCTCCCTCTTACCAAGGTCACAGCACCAGTGTGCCCACTAGTTTTACCCGCACAGCTCCAAGCGGTATTTAAACCAGCTTCAGTAGCATGGGAGGCAGGCACATTAACAAGTACACTAAAGACTGCAGCTTCTAACATCTCTCTAGTGTGCCACTTAAAGCCAGAAAAAGAGAGGTTTACTCACACAGCACCTACTATCTGGCCTCCTTTACACTCATCCACTTAAAGCTCAATCCCATCCGGGTCACGGCACCAATTCAGCCCCTCCAGCTCCACTCGCCCACACTTTTGAGGTGGAATTTAAAACAGCAGTTCTTGCATGGGAGGCGGTTGCGCTAACAAGGACACTAAATTGCTGCTCAGGGTATTTCGGGGAATTTGCTATGCAGTTGTAGTGCTATTTATGTGTTTCTTCCTTCGATTTTGAATTTACCTATTTTGTAAACAGCAAATAAATGGTACATTTTAAGTGGTTCACCATCCTGCTTCTGGAGCACCTCGATGTTATATATTTTGAATATTTTTCTTTGTGATATGACCTCTTTTTAGGTCATCTGTAAAACAGATACTAGACCATTTGTGGATGAAAGCAAGAACAGGTGAGGGGTCACAGTCTTATGTTGTTTTTTTAGGGACAGGTGGGTCCTCTGCAACCCAGCAGGAGTCCTCCAAACTGCTGCACACAGTGTGAGAGATGTAGCCTTTTATTAAATCTGACAGAATTTATTGCCAAGTCGAGAAGAGTGTGTGTTAACTGCATGGAAAAAGAGGAGGGTGGTGAGAAACAAATAGAAAGGGAGAGCGAGAGAAAGAAAGAAAGAATCATCTCCTTCTGACAACACAGCTGGATTGTCTTTGTTCATCCGAAAATGGAGCAACGAAAAACTGGAGCTGTCTGCCTGCTGCTGACACGAAAGCGAAAACAGAGGCTGTGATTCCACCCGAACAGGAAGGACAAAAAAGATGCCATAAAATGAATGGAGAGAGCGGAAAATAAGACTGCAAATGAGAAAAAGCCCTTGATGAATCATTTATGTTTTGTTGGATGGTCTCTTTACTCTCCCCGTGACGTGGAGGGGGATGGTTATGGATGATTAGCGTTTTATTTTCTGACTTTGTATCGCCCCGGGAAGCAGCACGAAGCTGATTGTGAGGTGACGTGTGGTTCATGCGAGGGCAGGTAAGAACGCAGCTGTGCTATTCAGAGGCCTAAACTGACAGCTGAGGAAAGCAAAGGAAACCAAGGGGGGATTTCCACACACAATACAGAATTTGCCCTTTTAGACATATCCAGGACTTGATTTGGCTTTCAAATCATGTTCGCTCTTATCACAGCAAACTCAAAACAGATCTCAGGTTCGAACGGGCTCCGAATACACGTGAGCTGCCCTCCCAAGAAGAACTTTTAGACATAGACACTGTTCCAAACAGTACATTTGAACAAAAGCCCAACAACATGCATACCAGTCTTGCTTCAGAAATGCCTTAAAGGGACAATAGCTGATTGTCTCAAGAAACATTTGTTGTTATGCTGGTTGAAAGGCTTTCAGTACTATCAGGCTAACATTAGCATATTCCAAGATCTCCTATTGTACCTTTAATTCCAAGGCACTGGAAACATTCCTCTGAGGGTGTGGTCCATATTGATAGATAGCATCATGCTGTTGCTCAAGATCAGGGGTGTCCAAACTCGGTCATGGAGGGCCGGCGTCCTGCATAGTTTAGCTCCAACTTCCTTCAACACACCTCCGTGGAAGTTTCTAGTATACCTAGAAAGAGCTTGATTAGCTGCTTCAGGTGTGTTTGATTGGGGTTGGAACTAAAATATGCAGGACACCGGCCCTCCAGAACCGAGTTTGGATACCCCTGCTCTAGATTTTTTGGCACAAATTCATGATGCAAATTTCCCGTTCCAGCAGATCCCAAAGGTGCTCCATTGCACTGAGACCTGGTGAATCATTGTATTCCACTCATCTTCATGTTCAAGTAGCTAGTTTGAGCTTCTGATGTCCTGCTGGAAGTAGCACACTGTGGTCATGAAGGAGGATCAGTTGACCCTTCGCCAACAATTTGACTGACAGATCATCCAGCCAATTATAATGCTCATCACTGTACGACAAGCAAAACACCCAGGCTGCATTCGAAATCCTATACTTCTGTACTATATAGTACACTAATCAGTGTACACATATAGTACACTCGAAAATCAGTATGCGAGATGTACCCGGATGACCTATTACTTCCGGAAAGATTCTGAAGTGCGCATTGGATGCATGCTGCGCTATCCCATGATGCCCTGTGAGAGACTTGATGAATGGGAGTGAAGCGATGCAACTAACGCGAGTTAGTTTATGGAGATGTGATGCGACAATAACCAGTGAACTACCTCAGGACTTGAAGATGACAGGTGAAGTAAATGTTTTGTCTTGTTCGAGATGCCACCGTTTGCATGTGTTTGTGAATTATGTGTTAGGGAATCAAACTGTAACGAATGTATATTCAGATGATTCAAACTTCCCGCCATTACATGTGTAGGCCATAGCTTAAGTCTTTATTATGGTGCCATTTGAACATACATACTGAATTTATCCCCCATGTGCATATTGCAGACCTTCATGTTTGCTTCTGTCTGAAATCAGTATGTCATTTTTCCAGAAAGTGCTTACTAGTTCCCTGAGAAGTGCACAAATTGATAGGGGAGTGCCATGGGTAATACTGAAAGCTTGTTGGACGTAGAGAAGTGGGCCAGAGCTTTGAGAAGGGTCAATTGGTAATAAGTGGCACAAAGTGTACTAGTATCTCCCTCAGCATTACACCACCAGCAGAAACCTGAACAAATAACCGGATGGATTTATGATTTCATGCTGTTTTCTTCAAATTCTGACTCTACATCCAAACACTGCAGCAGATATTGAGACTTAGCAAGGTCATGGAGACATTTTATAAACTCCAGTTCACTTTTTGGTGGGCTCCTGTGAATTAGTCTCAATTTTCTGTTGGTAGTTTATATGAGAGATTTTTTAGATATCTAACAAGTAGTTTAAAAACTTTGATTTATTACCACACACTTTAAGGACAGTCTGGTAGATACTTTTTTCACCTCATTTTTTTCCCTAATGTAGTCTTATTTCCTCTTTCTATGCTACCTCTCGACTGATCTGTATGGTTGGAGGGATCCAATTTCAATGCATGTAAGTGTGTTGTGACAAACAAAGGCTCATCATCAGCATCATTAAATCATGGATGCTCCATATTTGTTTATTTCTAGTGAAGTCAATTATTAGTGAAGTCCTCAGTATTCCCATGTGGTAAAGCCTTTCATTTGCATTATGGAGTACAGTAAAACATCAGTCAAGATAAAACAGCTTTTAAAAAGCCGGCAGCTAGCTTTTTGCAACTCTCACATGGTCGCCCACTGAAGCTAAGCAGGGCTGAGTCTGGATAAGAGACCACATGGGAAAACTAGCTTGCTGCCCAAAGTGAGACCAGTAGAGGGCACTCAACCTGCGGTCTTGTGTGGGTCCTAACGCCCCAGTATATCGATGTGGACTTTAAACTGCTTAGTGAGTGCTGTCTTTCAGATGAGACGTTAAACCGAGGTCCTGACTCTCTATGGTCGTTAAAATCCCAGGATGTTCTTGGAAAAAGAGTAGGGATTTACCTTGGCATCTTGGCCAAATTTGCCCACTGGCCTCTGTTCATCATGGCCTCCTAACCATCCCCATAATATAATTGGCTCTCCGCCAATCAGCTGGTGTGCAGTCTGGCGCAATATGGCTGCCGTCACGTCATTTAGGTGGATGCAGCACACTGGTGGTGAATGAAGAGATTCGTGGATAAAGTGCTTTGAGTGTCCAGAAAAACGCTATGTAAATGTAAGGAATTATTATTATTTACAAGCAAATGTAGTTTTAGTAATGCTAATTCTTGTATTTTGTCTCACTTTTGCTTTTTTTAAAACTATTAGTTAGGTTTATGTTCATGTTTAGTGTTATTTTTGACCTTTTAGTGCCACTAACTAGACATATTACTTCCAAACCGCCACAGTACTAATGTTACACATTACTGTTTGATTCACATTCATCTATTCTATATAAAACTCAGTGTGCTTTTAGTGCCTTTCACTGGACATTTTACACTGAAAGTGACAAGAAATGTATAAGAATCAATGTAATGTCATTTTGCAGAAATGTCACCACAGGCAGGTTTTACCAATGAACCCGGATTGATTAAATAGCCCGAGGCTGACAAGTCCCTGTACTCTTTGACATCAAAAGCAGCAGACAGGGGGAAAGTCCATTTCACACTTTTAAGAGCCTTCCAAGAGAAATACAGCACCTGCTATACATATGCTATAATAAAAGGCAATCTCTGACATTTATATGTTGCTGCAGCACATGGCGAATTTTGTATGGAGATGCATGCTAATGTTATTTGCACATATAAGGACTCCTTTTTTTAATATAATGGCTAGGTTTTTCAATTCAGATGCTGTCTAAATTTTGATTTACGCAAATTTCCCCCCCAAAATAAATCCAAAAATAAAAGTGCACAGATTGCTTTTGAGCCTGGTTCAATATTTAATTTCGAGCAAAATAAAAAATAGCAGCAGTATCAGAACCATCTTGTATCGTGAGGCACACCCTTGATGCTTTGCTTACAAACTCCACCAAGATGGTAGATGGAGTCAAGTAAACAGTTGTAATAATCAGTTCAATGTAACTAAAATGCTCAGTTTCAGCCAGCATTCTTGTTCTGTGTTCAGTGTTTTGGTCTTGTTTGTCTGGTTGGCAACTTGTCAATGCAAGACATCATTCGCTGCCCATGGTGAGTTCATCCCTGCTGAAAAATCCAGCTTAAACCAGCCTAGGACAGTTGCCTGGTTTTAGCTGGTCAACCAGCCTGGTTTTAGAGGGGTTTTGGCCATTTCCAGGCTGGTTTCCAGCTATTTCCAGTCTGGTCTTAGCTGGTCAGGCTGGGACATGACCAGCTAAAACCAGCTATGTCCAGCTTAAACCAGGCTGGTCAAGCTGGTTTTAGTTGGTAATGATTTAGTTGGTCATTTCCCAGCTTGACCAGCTAAGACCAGGCTGGAAATGGCCAAAACCCCTCTAAAACCAGGCTGGTCGACCAGCTAAAACCACCCAACCAGCTTAGGCTGGTTTAAGCTGGATTTTTCAGTAGGGTCTTTATCAAGAAAACAAACAAAACTAAAAAACATCTTGCTAGTTTAAAAACATGTAAATGTCAGATGGTGTTTTTTTATCAGCTCATATTTGTATCCTGTGTTCAATGTCTTGAGTTTTAGAAAAGATTCTAGTTAGTAAGTAAACAAAACAAAATAAAATAATGTTAATCCGATTAGCAGTGCAGAAATGTTATATGAAATAATAAATAAAGGGTTAACAAAATTAAACTTCATTCAATCATTCATTTTCTTTTCGGCTTAGTGCCTTTATTAATCCGGAGTCACCACAGCGGAATGAACCGCCAGCATATGTTTAATGCTGTTTTTACACCAGAAGCGGAACGAACGGATAAATCACGCTATTCACGCGTAAATAGCCGCGCAAACATTTGAGTTTACGTGCTTCATTCGCGCGTCAAAATCCGCTTCATTTGCGCGTCAAATTCACTTCAGAACAGATGCGGATTTGCGTCATGGGCAGGTCTTCTGTAGCTTCGTTGCTAAATGGCCAACAAGGATTTTATTGATAAAATAACTGTGTTCATGTGCTTTATGAAGGCTGAAACAGCGTTGATACGTTTGGAGCAGTGTCCACTAGATCCTTTCAGAGGTGCACCAGCTCTGTGAGCTCATAAACTCCTCCAGAAACTGAACCTGGATGATGGAGGCTTCCAGCGGTGCTTCTGACTGAGCCCAGCCCAGTTTGATGAACTGTTGTCGATGTAGGCAGGAGGATTTCCCCCGGACACCAACAACAGGGGCTACGTCATAATTCGCGCCGCGCCATTCGCGGGTATTGCGCAATTCCCGTCCTTTGGCCCGCAGGATGTCTATTCGCGCCTTTGCATTAACTTAACATGTAAGTCACTTGCGCTTGATGCTTCTTCAGCGTTTGGTGTGAACACAGCATTACGCAGTGGATGCTCTTCCAGCTGCAACCCATCTCTGGGAAACATCCATACACACTCATTCACACTCATACACTACAGACAATTTAGCCTACCCAATTAAACTGTACCACATGTGTTTGGACTGTTTGGGGAAACCGGAGCACCCGGAAGAAACCCACACGAACGCAGGGAGAACATGCAAACTCCACACAGAAACACCAACTGACCCAGGCGAGGCTCGAACCAGCGACCTTCTTGCTGTGAGGTGACCTCACTACCTAATGCACCACCGCGTCGACAAATTAAACTTATTCATTCATTCATTCATTCATTCATTTTCTTGTCAGCTTAGTCCCTTTATTAATCTGGGGTCGCCACAGCGGAATGAACCGCCAACTTATCCAGCACATGTTTACGCAGCGGATGCCCTTCCAGCCGCAACCCAGTACTGGGAAACATCTATACACTCATCCACACTCATACACTACGGACAATTTAGTCTACCCAATTCACCTGTACTGCATGTCTTTGGACTGTGGGGGAAACCGGAGCACCCGGAGGAAACCCACGCCAACACAGGGAGAACATGCAAACTCCACACAGAAATGCCAACTGACCCAGCCGAGGTTCGAACCTGCACCACTGTGTCGCCAAATTAAACTTATTATTATTTTTATTTATTTAATATTATTTACTATAATGTGTTTAACGTACACCTCGGTGCTTCCATCCAGTGTTTTGTTAATGCAGTATACTAAAATGCTTATAAAAATAAATGGATGGAAGTCAGTATAATGTTCATTAGCTGACTATAATCATAATTGGCATGATCTTTCACGATGTTATTACCATTTTTGTTTCATCTGACATGTTTTGCTTACCCAGTATAAACACAGTGCACTCTCAGAAATAAAGGTACGTGAGCTGTCACTGTGGTGGTACCTTTTCAAAAGGTACACATTTGTACTTAAAGGGTACACATTGGTACCTCACAAGTATATATTAGTACCTAAAAATTTTAAGAGGAACACTTTTGTACTTTTTAGGTACTGATATGTACCCTTGAGGTATTAATATGGACCTTTAAGGTACAAATGTGTAGCTTTTGGAAAGGTACCACCCTAGTGACAGCTCGCGTACCTTTATTTCTGAGAGTGTGGTAGATATATAAATAGTTAGCAGTCGATAAGTTAAAAGCGTTCTTGATAAAGAATCTAGTTAACAACATGCTAATGACTTTTTATTTTTACATTCTGGCCGGTTTGCCTCCTACTCTAGCCGGGACTCGAACCAGCGACCTTCTTTCTTGTAGCCAACCATGTTAACCACTTAGCGACTATGCCGCCCCGTTTTAAACAAAAGTTCCTACATATAGGTGCTTTTTAGGCAGCTCACAAGCAGGATCAAAATCACTGTGTGAACAGACAGAAAGCAGTCATGCATTCTCATTGTCCGATGACACAATTTCAGCACAAAATGAGCATAATAGCCCAGACAGAGCGTGAGGAGGCAGAGCTGCTGACCATCTGAGGATCTGGGTCAGCCTGAGGATGGACCACAGCTGCTGCTCTGGACAAACCGCTTTGTTGTGTAAAAATTGTGGCTTGCGGAGGAGAGAGAAGGATCTGATTTACACACACAGTGAGGATGCAGTGACTCCTTAAAGCCCTAAAAAGGCAGTTCAACCAGAACTACTTCCTTTTATTTTCTCCACCTCACGTCATTTCAGAATTGATGAGACGTGATATTAACAAATGAGGTTATCGATTGATACAGTTGTCTATTCAGTTGCTATTATTTACTTGAAATAAGCACTCCAATGGGCGTCACGGTCATAGTTTGAGCCTCAGCTGGGTCAGTTGGCGTTTCTGTGTGGAGTTTGCATGTTCTCCTCGCGTTGGCGTGGGTTTCCTCCGGGTGCTCCGGTTTCCCCCACAGTCCAAACACATGCGCTATAGGGGAATTGGGTAGGCTAAATTGGCCGTAGTGTATGAGTGTGAATGAGAGTGTATGGGTGTTTCCCAGTGTTGGGTTGCAGCTGGAAGGACATCCACTGCGTAAAACATATTCTGGATAAGTTGGTAGTTCATTCCGCTGGGGTGACCCCTGAATAATAAAGGGAAAGCCGAAAAGAAAGCGAATGAATGAATCAGTTAATTATCTGTACTCATGCTTATTAAATCCAAACATTAAATATGTAAAGAATTTTAAATGCGCACATTTTAAATAAACAAATAAATAAAGACAGAAATCAAAATAGGTGGTTCATTCTGCTGTGGCGACCCCAGATTAATACAGGGACTAAAATGAAAGAAAGAAATAAAGAAAACAAAATTAAAGCAAAATACACTGGCTTTATTTAATTCAGATTGTATTGTAAATTTAAAATCAAGATACATTTTTACAAACCCAATTTTTTTTATTCCGTTTTTTTATATATTTATAAATAATGTAATTTATTAATTACGCATTATTAATAATACTTATTATCTTGTATATATGGGTGGCACGGTGGCGCAGTGGGTAGCACAATCGCTTCACAGCAAGACGATCACTGGTTCAAGCCTCGGCTGGGTCAGTTGGCATTTCTGTGTGGAGTTTGCATGTTCTCATCTTGTTGGTGTGGGTTTCCTCCGGGTGCTCCGGTTTCTCCCACAGTCCAAACACATGTGGTATAGGGGAATTGGGTTAGCTAAATTGTTCGTAGTGTATGTATGTGAATGTAAGAGTGTATGGGTGTTTTCCAGTGATGGGTTGCAGCTGCAAGGGCATCAGATGTGAAAACATATGCTGAATAAGCTGGCGGTTTATTCCGCTGTGGCGACCCCAGATTAATAAAGGGACTAAGTTGAAAAGAAAATGAATGAATAAATGATCTTGTATATTTCAAATACATTTTCTACTCTAGTTTTGGTTATGTGAATGTGTTTATAATAATAAATCAATAACCAAATAAATAAGTAGACATATTGCTCAGCTAATTAGACATTTATGATTTTTTTTGGTATTTCTTTTTTGCATTGATTTACTGTTAATTACACAGGTAATGTATAAATAGAAATGTAATAAAACTATTTATCAATGTACATAATAACGCAAGCAAGCAAATAACAAACTTCTAGAACATTGCTCATTATTATTATGATTATGATTATTATAAGATGTATTATTATTATTACAATTATCAGGCAGACACATATAGACCTCAATATGAACTCTAGATACAGTCAACTTCTCAACAAATTGTTCACATTTGTTATGTGAATAACGGAGCATAATACAACGCACAAGCCAAGTTGAGCTCCAACGAGTGAAGAAAAAGGGGGAAACTTTCAGGCTTTGTCTTTCATCTTTCACAGAACGAGAGCAAAAGGAATGAAACAGATTGCTGGAACGCTCCTTTTCCCAATTAACCCGTCTTTCTGGCAACCTCCAGTCAGTCATTTGCATGTAGCTTATATTTGCTCAGTGCGTCTTTGATGTCGGTTCGCTCTATTCGGAGTCACGCGGGGTGAAGTCACTGTCTTCGGGTCCAAATTGATGTAGCAAGAAAAGAATTGATAGAGTCCTCTGGCTGTTTTCCGCGGCATCCGCTACCTGCCCGAACGTGTTGCAGGATTGCAGAGAATGCGAAATGCATTCTGTGTGACGAGGCTTTGTTGTAGCAGAACGCTGGGCCCTGCGATCCCCGCTTTGACTTTTATCTGTGCACTGAGGCCTAGCTGAGGTATCCAGACGTGGCTCAGAAAAGTCTTTACGTGCCCATTAATCATCCACTTGGGCTTTGAGGGGGAATGGCAGGCCTGCTCGTGTTGAGGAGATGCTGTAATTTCAGAAGGCCCGGGCCTGTCTGTTCTCAAATCATCCAAGCCCGGATCATTCTAGACCCTTGTGAATGTAAAGTAAGAGTGAAGGTGGGATAAATGCTGTGGGAATGCCAAACACAACCAGCGGAAAGTTGGGTAAATGATGTAGGAAAGAGTTTTTCTCCCCTCTGATAGGCTTTTTTAAAGTTCTTAATTTTGTTTCAGAGTTCTCCTACAATAAATTCAATACAACCAGCTGACAAGTGTCCAAAAGCACTTTAAAACAAAAAAACTAGACCATCTATCTCTTTCATATCTTTCTTTTAATGTAGGAAAGTGTTTCTTCTGTTTTTTTTTTTTCATTTTGTTTTTTTAGCTTTCTTAAAAAAGTTCTAAAAACAAGTTAATATCCATCACCAGTGGCATTGAATAAATCTACAAAAGAAGCACACTTCCCATCCATGTCCCTGCCTCCCTAGTAGAAATTGGGCTGGTGGATAGTCCCCCTTGGTTCCCCTTTAGGCCACCTAAGTTCCTCTTTAATCCTGGTCCCCTTGGTTTCCCACTATTCCTCCCAGGTCTCCATTGGTTCCCCTTTAGTCATCCAGATTTCCCCTTTTGACCTCCTAGGGTACCCTTTAGATCTCTCGGATCGCCATTGGTTCCCCTTTAGTCATCCAGATTTCCCCTTTTGACCTCCTAGGTTACCCTTTAGATCTCTCGGATCGCCATTGGTTCCCCTTTAGTCCTTTCAGCTCTTCATTGGTTTCCCTTTAATCTTCCAGATTTCCCCTTTATATATCCTGTATCCCTGTTGGTTCCCTTTAGTCCCCCCAGGTCTCTATTGGTTCCCTTTGATCCTTTGATCCCCCTTTAGTTTTTTTCCGGATCCCCCTTGGTTCCCCTTTAGTCCTCATAAATCCACCTTGGTTCCCATTTAGTTCTCCTTGGTTCCCCTTTAGTCCTCCTGGTTTCCCCTTTAGTCTTCCAGATTTCCCCCTTTATACCTCCTGTACACCTGTTGGTTCCCTTTAGTCCTCTGGATTCCCTTTAGTTTTTCTGGATCTCCCTTGGTTCCCCTTTAATCCTCGTAGAACCCCCTTGGTTCCCCTTTAGTCCTCCTAGGTTCCCCTTTAGTCCTCCTGGGTTCCCATTTAGTTCTCCTTTAGTCCTCCTGGGTCCCCCTTGGCTCCTGTTTAGTCTAGACTAGACTAAACTAGACCCATGTCTTGTATAATTTAGGATAATACTAAATCAATAAATATATGAAAGTAATGGAGCAGTATCTGAGTCAAGACAGAAGTTTATTTATTTTATTTTTTTCATTATTTCTTACTGAATGTGGGCTCCAGCCTGTGCACATGTCAGTGCTGTTTACATTCAGGTCCAGTTCTGTTTGACAATAACTTCCATTGTACACAGTATCAATTCAACCTTAAGTCTTGCTTTTTAAAATGCAGGAAAAAAGCACTATCTTGACATAAATTGTACTCTTTCTATTCATGTTTGTTTGTTTGGATTCAAACAAATAGAGACCATAAATCTTTGAACAAACTTTGCTAAATAACAGATTTTTTTTTTGAAGTTTTAAAATTTGACTTAAATATTAGAATGCAATGTGTTAATAACTTTCAGAATTTGTCCAATGTATTTTAGAATTAAAGCTAAACTTACTTACATGAACACATTGATAAGTCTTTCACCATGCAGACAAACATAAATTAGGATTATACAGTTGCAATCAGAATTATTGAACCCCCTTTGAATTTTTTTTCTTTTTTAAATATTTCCCAAATGATGTTTAACAGATTCAGGAAATTTTCACAGTATGTCTGATAATATTTTTTCTTCTGGAGAAAGTCTTATTTGTTTTATTTCGGCTAGAAGAAAAGCAGTTTTTAATTTTTTAAAACCCATTTTAAGGTCAATATTATTAGCCCCTTTAAGCTATATATTTTCTCGATAGTCTACAGAACAAACCATCATTATACAATAACTTGCCTAATTCCCCTAACCTGCCTAGTTACCCTAATTACCCTAGTGAAGCCTTTAAATGTCACTTTAAGCTGTATAGAAGTGTCTTGAAGAATATCTAGTCTAATATTATTTACTGTCATCATGACAAAGAGAAAATAAATCAGTTATTAGAGATGAGTTATTAAAACTTTTATGATTAGAAATGTGTTGGAGAAATCTGCTCTCTGTTAAACAGAAATTGGGGAAAAAAATTAACTGGGGGGCGAATAAATCAGGGGGTTGAATAATTTTGATTGCAACTGTATATCTATAATTGGTCAATGCTTGCCTAGAAACTTAGTAGCCAGCTCACACGTCTCCATAAGTTATATAGTTTATTATGTATGCGTGTTGCACAACCAGTGCAGAAGAGTTCCTCACTTAAAGCTTAATATTCAGTGTTTGGGAAATTATAGTATTTAACAACCACTTTTCAAATTTCAATCAACTTCCTGTTGATGGCTGGCTTTTAAACTCATTCTGTGAACTTTAATAATTTCAACGAGGTCTCTTTGCTGAAGCAATGACGCTATTAGCTGTTAAAATGGTGTAATGCGCAGATAAGTCAAAGATGAATGGCCTCACAAACACCGTGGTTAAAAATACCCAATGGCCTGCACAATAAAAAAAAAGAAAGACAGATTTGCCATCCTCCTGCTAGCAAAGTGATGTTTGGCGCAGCCGCAGTGATGCTAGCACTGAGGGGATTGATAAGTGTCTGTCCTACTGTAGCACAGTGTGGCTAATGGTGTTAATGTGCTAGCAGCTATATCCTGGTGCAGAAAAAGCACACAATACTGAAAAGTAAAATCTGTTTAGCTTTGCAGTGTGGGACAGATCTGTGTTTAGCCTGTAAACCTAGCTGTTATGTGTATTTATGATGGCTCGAGAAAGCCTAGCTGCAGGCTAAAAACAGAAATGGAGATATCTTATCACTTGTGAGGTCTGTCAGTGAGATATGACCTTTTTTTTCCCCCTTTCGTGATTTTCTCCTTATGGATATTTCTAGATCTGTCTGCAGCCTAAAGTGGTTGACTGGTCTTATGTCATTTAAGCTCTTTTGGTGGATTTTTTTAGCCTACCCTGCTGAAAAAACTGCTTAAACCAGCCTAAGCTGGTTGGCTGGTTTTAGCTGGTCGACCAGCCTGGTTTTAGAGGGGTTTTGGC
The DNA here is from genome assembly GCA_903798195.1 of Danio kyathit. Taxonomy (NCBI): domain Eukaryota; kingdom Metazoa; phylum Chordata; class Actinopteri; order Cypriniformes; family Danionidae; genus Danio; species Danio kyathit. The sequence goes on along the minus strand of LR812540.1, from coordinate 50,749,051 downwards.
CACTTCCAGGCTGGTTTCCATCCATTTCCAGCCTGGTCTTAGCTGGTCAGGCTGGAAAATGACCAGCTAAAACCAGCTTGACCAGCCTGGTTTAAGCTGGACATAGCTGGTTTTGGCTGGTCAAGCTGGTTTTAGATGGTCAACTCTCAAAGACCAGGCTGGAAATGGCTGGAAAGCAGCCTGGAAATAGCCAAAAACCCTCTAAAACCAGGCTGGTCGACCAGCTAAAACCAACCAACCAGCTTAGGCTGGTTTAAGCTGGATTTTTCAGCAGGGTAGTATATTTGGTTTTGAGAAAGATTAGTTTGTTAGCTAACTCTTTTTTCCCAGCCTGACCAGTTCTATCTATCTATCTATCTATCTATCTATCTATCTATCTATCTATCTATCTATCTATCTATTTATCTATCTATCTATCTATCTATCTATCTATCTATCTATCTATCTATCTATCTATCTATCTATCTATCTATCTATCTTAGACGTAGCATCAAAGCTAATGTAATCTGATTGAAGTGTGTCATTATCTTGGTCATCAACACTCAGAGCAGAATATCGGATCATCATAGACTGTCTGCTAGTTACGGGTCAGCCTGATGGTCTAATCAAGCGCATTTGCCTGTACTCCATTGATTCAGACCTGACTAATCATGGCTTCGCCTTGATAAATTATTCAATTAATTTGCGCAACGACCCCCCCCCCCCCCCCCCCCCCCTCCTGATATAGCCATCACCATCATAATAACCCAGATGCCTCTCACAACCATGGGACATTTGAAAATGGTTTATGTCCAGTGGTTGTGGTTATCGAACAGCAACCCCGGGCAACACACTAGAGTATACCTCGATCTTTATAACGTGTGCGACATCAATATCGTGATTAGGTGTCCTCTCCACCTCTGTCTCCAGTGCCCTGCTTTAAACATTGAATTATTGATGCATTTGCAATATATTCGCCAGGATTCGGCTGGTAATATTAAAACAAGCAACGTTGCACACATGGACAAAAACATACTACAGTACTTTATAGTAAATCCTAGTCATTTGAAAACATACTATAGTAAAGTACTTGAATTAATATGTTGTGTTAATTCTATAGTTGCTAACTATAGTAATATGAATAGTATAGTTTTACCCAATGCTATAGTTTTCTACAGCTATTATACTACTCTACACCTCAGCTCAGAATTATTCAACCCCCTGATTTATTAGCCCCCCTGTTTATTTTTTTCCACAATTTCTGTTTAACAGAGAGCAGATTTCTCCAACACATTTCTAATCATAATAGTTTAATAAATCATCTCTAATAACTGATTTATTTTATCTTTGTCATGATGACAGTAAATAATATTAGACTAGATATTCTTCAAGACACTTCGATACAGCTTAAAGTGACATTTAAAGGCTTCACTAGGTTAATTAGGTTAACTAGGCAGGTTAGGGGAATTAGGCAAGTTATTGTATAATGATGGTTTGTTCTGGAGACTATCGAGAAAATATATAGCTTAAAGGGGCTAATAATATTGACCTTAAAATGGTGTTTAAAAAATTTAAAACTGCTTTTATTCTAGCTGAAATAAAACAAATAAGACTTTCTCCAGGAGAAAAAATATTATCAGACATACTGTGAACATTTTATTGCTCTGTTAAACATCATTTGGTAAATATTTAAAAAAGAAAAACAAATTCAAAGGGGGGGCGAATAATTCTGACTTTAACTGTATATATATATATATATATATATATATATATATATATATATATATATATATATATATATATATATATATATATATATAATTTACTCAAGTAAAGGCTAAAGTATACTTTTTTTTTTTGCTGTAAGCTCTAGTTTTGTGGTGGCTGTACTTTAAAATTAAATTAATATAATCTTAATTCAAGTGATGAAAGATGTTGAACAGTAAACAGACAACTGTAAGGTCACACCTGCTTAGTATAAATGCTTGAAAATGATTTAGTTGAAAATGTCTATTAGAAACTTAAAAGTTATCAAAGAGTAATCAGATGTAATCAGTTACTTTACTTTTATAAAGTCATTGAAAAGGTACACTACTTATTACATTTTAAATAGGGGAATTTGTAATCTGTAATCTATTACATAACCTCCCCAAAACTGTGTGTGTGTATATATATATATATATATATATATATATATATATATATATATATATATATATATATATATATATATATATATATATATTGAAGTCCTGATTGGGAGGTAACATCCGATTCCGAGTCTGAAACCACATGATCGGATCTGGACATTTCTAGTTAATGTAATATTGTAATATGTAGTGTTAAAGTCTTGTAAGTATTAGAATATATACAGCATAAATTAATCAGTGTCTCTGCAGCTTTTTTCAAGTCAAATTCAAGACTTTTTAAGACCATCAATAATTAAATTTTAGACTTCTATAGGGCTAAACGCTACGGCTTTTTTTGTAATGGTCCAGCAATAAAAAAATGACTAGCAAATTCTAATTAGTTATTTCTTAGCAACATATTTTAATTACTAAACAAAATGTCCTTAAAATAATTACTTAATATCTTAAAAGGTCTGTCTGTGTCAAAACCTTAACTTTCTTTTTTAATAAAATGAAAATGAAAACTTTGATAAACTAAATGTATGCACAAACAGACTCTTATAATATTAATTATAAAAAGAGTTTTGCTAAAAGTTTTATTGAGGTGTATTGTCGGCTTCGCATAAACAAAGGCAAGTTAAGACCCATTTAAAATGATTTAAGACCTGCAAGACAATCTTTCAATAAATTTAAGACTTTTAAGGCCTAAAATTATTATTTTTTTGAAACGTATAACTTTTTGAGACCCCGCACACACCCTGCTTAATATTCAAAGACACTAGTATGTACTATAAACTTCACATTTTGTCATGATGGATTCAGTGGGAATGATTTAAATGATTAATATTAGGTAATCCGTGTTTCTAAAACACAAACTTAATGACTTTTGAATATGAGCGGGTTTTTATTAGTGGGTATGATTTCAATTTCTACATTTTTAGACCCTTTTCTATGAGTATAATCATCTACGTCTAAAACATTCACTCATTCATTTTCCTTCGGCTTAATTCCTTATTTACCAGGGGTCGCTACATCAGAATGAACCGCCAACTATTCCAGCAAATGTTTTAAGCAGCGGATGCCCTTCCAGCTGCAACTCAATATTGGGAAACACCCATACATCTCTTATTTCATTCAATTCCCCTATAGCGCATGTTTTTGGACTGTGGGGGAGCACCCGGAGGAAACCCACACCAACACGGGGAGAACATGCAAACTCCACACAGAAACACACACTGACCCAGCCGGGACTCGAACTAGTGGCCTTCAAGTTGTAAGGCGACAGTGCTAACCACTGACCCACCAATATTTAATTAAAATGATGCAAAAATTATATAACTCATCCCTTTTTATAGAAAATGGATTCGATAAACTTAGATTACTACTGCATTAAAGCAACATCTATAGGCTTTTTCCTCTACAGAGCTGTGTTTACTCTAGAAAAGAGCATATATTGTGAAATGGCGCTTTTAAACAGGCATCAATGAGGCACAGGGGACGCATAAATGTACTTGCAAAGAAATCGCAATTGCGGTAAACAGTGTATCACGCTTACAAATGTTAGATATTTCAAGAGAAAACCGGCCTTCTGATTCTCATGCACAGCTGATCCTACTGTACCAGAGGGAAGTGTGCAAGGCATCATTTGTGCTGGGACAAAAACGAATCCAGAACTTGATCATGCGTCTATTTTGGTGGTCTCTCATCCTCATCCGCCTGTACTTGTTCCAGTCAAAATCAAGTATAATAATAACGCTGTCCATAATGTTCAGTATTCAGCAAAACCAGTGCACCACAATTAACAAGACCTTCAAGACAACGCTTGACCTTGAACGCCACACACTCTTGGTACACTATTTTTTTCTAATTTGTTTGTCCAAAAGTGTTGATTATATATGTGGTTTGCACATTATTTCCCAGCAGTTTAAAGGGGTGGGGGGTGTGGCATGAGGCAAGCCTAATCTTGTCACACACGCACACACATCACACACACACACACACACACACACAAAGACCCCTCTGTTTGCCTGTCTTTCCGCACAATGGCACGCCATCCTTGATTTAAATCAGCAAGAGCAGCATGTGTTATCGAAGCTCAGGCGCATACTTCACCGTTCCACGAATAACACCACCGGCGGGCACAAACTGATCACATGATCAGACGAGATTTAAGCTACAACTAATACAACTTGTATGACGACATCGATGTATGTAATTAAATCAGCTTGGGCCACAACATACTGACATTTACTTGATAATTCCAGTCATAAATGAGCATTTTATTGGTGGAGAAGTGTAGGATGATGGCCCACATGCTTGTTCTGATGTCTTTTAGGCGTGCTTAGCAACTCGTGCATGCTTTGTGTTCTTGATTTTCCCTCTCATGTGTCATGTCAGCTTTTATCTGATAGCTCAAAACAGAGATCTTAGAGTGTGCTTTCGCCCTTCTCCTTTCTCTCCCATGTGCAGTCGGTGGGAAAGGGAAGGGGAAAGCAAGTAATAATACAACTCGAACAATAAAATCAATTTCACAACGAGTGGCAAAACCTGCCTGATAGCACACAACACGGTTCTTACAGCGTGTTTTCGACCTTCCTCTTTCTGTTAAAGGAAACGTGCAGCACACTCATGTGCGTCAATGAGACCAAAATCAATCAAAACCTCAATTAAAGCCAAAGCATAGAGAATACATATTATTTAAACATGAAAACATATGGGCGGCACGGTGGCTCAGTGGTTAGCACTGTCACCTCACAGCAAGAAGTTCACTGGTTCGAGCTCCGGCTGGGCCAGATGACGTTTGCATGTTCTCATGGGTTTTCCTCTGGGTCCCTCACAGTCCAAATACATGCGCTATAGGTGAATTGAATTAGCTAAATTGGCTGTAGTGTATGAGTGTGAACAAGTGGGTTTTTAAAAGGAGCTTAATAATAGGAGCTTAAAAACCCACCACTCCCATTTGAAGTCCTATTGTAGAAATGGAAGAGGTGGGTGCAAAACAGAAAATTAAAACTTAAGCTTCCATAAAAGTTTAACCCTTGTGTATTGCTGAAATTGACTACCCTTTCGTTATGTTTGTGACCATTTTTGCCCCATTGACTTCCATTATAACCATATTTTTTTTAGATTGCAAAGCCATGACACTAAATAATCATGCATTCTTTATTTGTTGGTGGTTTCCCTGTTGGAAAGAGGCAACATTAGTCATTTTTATCGTTGGAAAGGACCAACACAGGCTCATTCTAAAAACGTAGTCCCGTGGACATTTCTGGAGACCGCGAAATATGTCCCGGGAGGTACGTATGGCTTGCATTTCATTATTTTTTTTTTTATAATGAATGCTACGGAGCATTATGACACTGTTCCTTTTTGCACTTACCAGCTGACCGCTCACCTCCGCGTGGAGGGCTTTCCCGCTGTTACCAGTTTGTCCCGTTTTCTTATCGTGTACATCGGCGGACTTGAGATGCAGAGAGGAGTTGACCATGACAACGAGTCTGGGGAAGAGCAGTTCCAGAAATCAGGTAAGACAAAAACAGAATCTAAAAAATAAAATGAACAAGTGAACTACAGGGTGATCTATGTGGTAAAATCCGAAAATGTGGTAAAAATCAGACGAGGGCTTTTCTTTTTCTGGACGGCTTTGGGTTTAGGGAAATAAGTGGGTTGGCGGGTGGGAACGGCACTTGCGAGAGAAATGTGAGACGTGAAAAAGCGCACACAGCAGCCTCTCGCGAATTCGTGAACACAAAAACTGCAAAAACACGTACCTACTGATACGTATTTCGCGGTCTCCAGAAACGTCCACGGGACTACGTTTTCAGAATGAGCCTTGGTTGGAAACGACGGTGTGGACAAGCCCAAAAAAAAAATAGATGAATACTATGGTAATATCTAAATCTTCACTCTGACAGGAGTTTTCAAAAAGCTTTGGTTTCAGTGACCCTATGTTACGTTTGCATGTAGACGAATGGCCAAACCTCATAGAAAAAGCTGTCATTTTGGAAACACCTGTGTTCGTGTGGATAGGGCCTTAGTTTCCTTTCTATCTTTCAAAGGTGATTTTAATCCCAAAAAGTGTTTTATTGCTTTATTGACTTGCAATAATGCTAATCTAGATCTAGCACATGTTATATTTGATCTGAGATTGGCTTTATTTCAACTCTATATACTGTAATAACCAAAGGAATGACTGAGGCAGTGAAGTCAAATGGTCTCACACAGATGTGAAAACCCTACACTTTGCGATCCATTATCAAGGGAGAAGCTGCACTCACTGCAGGAAAAAAATCAATACCTACTCCAGAACCTACTGTGCTTGCAGGTAAGACAGTAGAAATCACAGTCGTTGAGGCTCCTATTTAATGAGATGGCGATTACTGGCGTGGGGTGCAAACCCTTCATCTGAGCTTGACTTGCATCTAGAAGTCGGCTGCGGGAACTGCTGACAACAGAACACTCTTTCATTCACTGCAAAAATTTAAAAAACAATTTCTTGGACGATCGCAACAGCCTGACAGAGGATGAGGCTTGTTCTGCATCCAGCAAATTGAAGACATGCGAATACGGTGAATTTAATGTGTCTGGACATTTGCTGTGATTGTTTTTTTGAGTCTTGTGAGAGAGAAAAAAAAACTTGCTGAAGCCAGTTTTTGACACAGTTGCTTCTCAAAACTCTTTCAAACAGGTTATTACCTTGTCTAAGGTTAGGTTTCGATAGCTGACATGCTCATCTTGGAGCTGGTGGAGAAGTGATCAGTTGGTTCTTCTTCTTGGACCTGCAACACTTCCAATAACAATCGAGATAATATACACTACCTGCGGGCACCTTGATGTCAAAACGATATCAAATTGACATAAAAAAACACCTCAAAACATTGACGTCCGTTTGACATCTGCACATTGATGCCACCAAAATAACAACACAAAAAGTATTATAATGTAAGTAAACATGTTTTAATTAATTCGAAAATATAAATTTACACTGGATGTTTTTGTCCCTACAGTCCCTGGTGAAAAAAACAGCTTAAACCAGCCTAAGCTGGTTGGCTGGTTTTAGCTGGTCGACCAGCCTGGTTTTAGAGGGGTTTTGGCCATTTCCAGGCTGATTTCCAGCCTGGTCTTAGCTGGTCAGGCTGGAAAATGACCAGCATAAACCAGCTAAAACCAGCTTGACCAGCCTGGTTTAAGCTGGGCATAGCTGGTTTTGGCTGGTCAAGCTGGTTTTAGCTGGTCAACTCCCAGCCTGACCAGCTAAGACCAGGCTGGAAATGGCTGGAAACCAGCCTGGAAATGGCCAAACCCCCTCTAAAACCAGGCTGGTCGACCAGATAAAACCAGCCAACCAGCTTAGGCTGGTTTAAGCTGGATTTTTCAGCAGGGGTGCATGCATGTCTTGATGTCAAAAGTCAGTTACAATGTTTGATGTCCATTTGATGTTATTTTGACATCAAGGAAGTCAATTGACATCAAATCGATTTACAAGTTCTTTTCATGTCATTTTCACATTAAGTTGTCCACTGGGTATTTTTTATTTTAAACAAAGTTGCCTCCGAAAACGCATACTTCCATACTATATAGTACACTGAAAACAGTATGCGAGAAGTACCCGGATGACCTACTACTTCTGGTGATATTCTGAAGTGCGCATCCAATCAACGCGACACTATCCCATGATGCACCTGAGAATTCATGAATGGGAGGGAAACGACGCAACTGACGTGGGTAGGTCACATGATCATGACAGAATGGCGGATGTGGTACATCCGAGTTCCATTCAAGCTACTCATGATTGATAATTTGATAAGTAGTGCCAGGAAGTGACGATTTCTTACGTTGTTATCCAATTAGAACAAAATGAACATAACTACAATGGAAACACATTTCCTGAATAAATTCCAGCAGACCCATCAAGAGAGCCATGTTTTGCGCACAAGTCTTTGCATATTTGGATGGAAACATAGCAGCAGAACAGTGAGGTTGAACCAGAAAAAAAAAAACAATAAACAATTGTAACTGGATATTAAGGATGGACAACGCCATTCACAAATCTAAATGTTCAGCCTGCTTACTTGCAACCTCTTCAAAGGGTAGTTAAAAACACATTCCAATGGATTGCTTTCATAGTGTAAACAATTATGTAGACGAGTCTGTTCAAACACAAAAGACCACCTACTCTCTACCTGCCACCTACTTACCTTCTGTTGGGATTACACCTGTTGACCTGGCAAGCCATCCTGCAAACAGTAACCATTCTAAAGATCAGATCTACACCTCACCCCTCACCCCCAAAAGAGATCTTGTGTTAAAAAAAACAGTTGATAATCAACCCAAAACTTAACCCAGCTAATGAGCATCATGAACCAGAAAGAAACCTGTTCATGCTACCATGTATAAGCTTGTATAAGTTAAATAGTAGTTAGTAGATATCCTGGTAGACCCTCTTGGACCAAAGCTACCATCTTCCAGGACAGATCATGAGATAAACACCAATATTCTGGATACAGATGGCTATGAAGTGAACAACTACCCCATGTAATAGATGAAAATCCCCTAGAATTACTCTCTGAATAGAGCTAGACAATATGGTGACCAAATTTCTAGGAACATTTTGAAGTTCAGTGGTCAGCATTGAAATCTCACGTACGATTAACGGAGTTTAATATTAAACTAATTTCGAGTGGAGCGTGCGCTCATGATTGACTCAGCTGGCTCTTATTAACTAATCACGATCCTCCAATCAAAGAATCCCAAGTTCCTATATATTCAGCCTCTTCTCATTCCTACAACTATCATCGTTTGGAAGAAACCTCCATCCTCCCCTTCTTCATCCAGAGGGGCGGTACGGCAGCCCAGTGTCTGGCACTGTGGCCTCACATCTGGCTCCTTGTTGAGCCGTCTGGTGTTCTGCGTGGGGTTTGCATGTTCTCCTCCACGTGGGTTTCCGCCGGGTCCCTCCCAATGTCCAAATATGCTCTATACCATTGACAAAATAAACCTAAATCTCTCTTACTAGTTGTCTCGCTCTCAGGAAGTTGACCTTAGCCTCAGCTGCAAGGGGAGTTCTGAGCTCAATCTCCCCTCGCCCCACAAAGGGAGGGAGCCCTGGACTCGAGGATCCCTTGAGCTCAGGGCTCTCTCCCGGGACAGCACGCCAAACAAGCTTTTTAAATTATGAGCTGAGTGTGAACTCTTGAATCAGAGTTTAAAAAAGGAGACAATATATTTTGTATTTTTTAAACTCTTAATTAAAACAGCTCCAGTTGAGGACAAGACAGCAAAAAAACTGGCACTATCCCCAGAAAAAAAGGGACATCTGGTCACAATATTATAATATATTTTTGCAGTTGGTAGTCTATGCCAAAGGTTTTCAAGCAGCTCCAAGAGTGCTGATAAAAAATATATTTATTTCCAACCTGTCTTATAGTTTGAAATGACCTTGGCTAACTGGTTCAGGTGTGTTTGATTAGGTTTGGAGCTCTCCATGAGAAAAGTAGGGGTCCAGGAGCAGAAGCCAAGCCTAAACAAGGTCCAGATAGAAAACAATTAGCATGTCAAGCTAGCACCTTGAACTTGTTTGATCTGGATTTTCCTGTAGGGAAATCAAACACATCTAATTGAATGTCTTAAAGTGTTGCGGTGGAGAATTGAAGCAATGCACGTTCCAGTCTCACACACATCTTTTCTCTTGCAGAAAATCTTTCTTTCACATGCCAGAAGCGATTCCCTGTTCCGACGTGAGAAGCTCCACGTGCCTGAGAGTCACACTTTCCCAGTGTGAAGATTCCTACCCTTCAGTTCACACCTCTCGGTTATGTACAACACTCACTATATAAATATCAAGGATGTAACCACCCTGTCAAAGCTTGGAGATCAAACTCTATACGCCAAACTTCAACTCCATATTGGCACGAGATATTTATTATGATGCTCATGTTGCAGAGAAGAGGGAAGTTCAAGAACAGGTGGTTCATGTGTTCACATTTTCCCACTTCTTTTTTGCCACGATCATTGCAACACTCCTTTTAGAATCCAAAAACATTCATAGACAAACCAGCGAAGTGACCATATTGAAAAACATCTGACATGTTGAAATCATAAGTCCAAGCCACTCGAAGTGTGGTTTCATTATAAACTAATTTTGAGAGGATCTCCTGCTTATGATTGATAATGGCTGGTCCCGCATTAGCTAACACATGATTTACCAATCATATGAATCCAAGACGGCGCAGTGGGTTGCACGTTCGCCTCACAGCAAGAAGGTCGCTGGTTCGAGTCTTGGCTGGGTCAGTTGGCGTTTCTGTGTGGAGTTTGCATGTTCTCCTCGTGTTCGTCTGGGTTGTGGGTTTTCCCTACAACTCCAAAGACATGTGGTACAGGTGAATTGGGTAGGCTAAAATTGACCGTAGTGTATGAGTGTGTGTGTGAAAGAGTGTGTATGGATGTTTCCCAGTGATGGCTTGCGGTTGTGTGGTTCATTCCGCTGTGTCGACCCCAGATTAGTAAAGGGATTAAGCCGAAAAAGAAAATGAATATATGAATCCTAGACACTAGAAATAACCAGAGTTTCTAACCTTAGTTATCTTCATCTTGAAGAATCCCACCTTTCACCCCTACTCCTCCTCCTTTTTCCCACATAGGGCGGCTCAGTGGTTAGCACTGTTGCCTCACCGCAAGAACGTCACTGGTTTTGAGTCCTTTCTGGGCCAGTCGATGTTCCAGTGTGAAGTTTGTATGTTCTCCCCATGCTCGTGTGGGTTTCTCCTGGTTTCCTCCCACAGTCCAAAGAGATGCGATATAAGTGAATTGACTAATTATGAGCTCTCAGTCAGGCTTTTACCTATCCTTTAGTCAGCACCTTATCTCTCGATAGCAATCCCTACAATCTGTCTTAGACCCCAAGTCAGGGGTGTCCTGGAGGGCCGGTGTCCTGCATATTTTAGTTCCAACCTCAATCAAACACACCTGAACCAGCTAATCAAGCTCTTTCTAGGTATACTAGAAACATCCAGGGAGCTGTGTTGAAGAAGTTGGAGCTAAACCATGCAGGACACCAGCCCTCCAGGACCAAGTTTAGACATCCCTGCCCTAAGTAAACCAGGGGAGCTCTCGAGACCTACCTGAGCTCAAACTCCCCTCTCGCCTTTCAAACAAGAGGGAGCCCCGGGCTCTAGGATCTTCTGTGCTCAGGGCTCTCTCCTGGGACAGCATGCCAAACACGCTTTATTATCAATCATTAGCTAAGTGTGAACTCTTGAAAAGAATCACCTACGCATTTCGGCAGAACTTGCCTTCATCAGTGTAACAATGTTCAGGTGCGTCTGGAGTTCGCTTGAACACTCTATGGTCAAATGACTCAATTGAATATCTAAACAATCCAGAAAATTATATATGCAACACAATATAGTCAACTCAACAGTCATTATTAATTTATACACCTGAAATCCCATTCAGTGACGCAGTGGCGCAGTAGGTAGTGCTGTCGCCTCACAGCAAGAAGGTCACTGGTTTGAGCCTCGGCTGGGTCAGTTGGCATTTCTGTGTGGAGTTTGCATGTTCTCCTCGTGTTGGCGTGGATTTCCTCCGGGTGCTCCGGTTTCCCCCACAGTCCAAAGACATGCGCTATTGGGGAATTGGGTAAGCTAAAAAAAAAAACTGTTCGTAGTGTATGTGTGTGAATGAGAGTGTATGGGTGTTTCCCAGTGATGGGTTGCAGCTGGAAAGGCATCCGCTGCGTAAAACATGTGCTGGATAAGTTGGCGGTTCATTCTGCTGTGGCGACCCCAGATAATTAAAGGGACTAAACCGAAAAGCAAATGAATAATTGAATGAAATCCCATTCAAAGTCCATCATCACAGGGGTTCAGCATTATTACTTCCAGAACTGTCTTGAGCATCTGCGCTCCCAAAGAAGAGGCACATTCCACTTTTCTTTTTGATATTTGGCGACAATTTTTCAGGAAGTGATGGTTTTGTTCTCTTTGACTCAATGAAAATGGTGCTTCACTCCCAAATGTCTCATGTGATATTCCAGTTTTGTGCATCAAATTAGCATCTTTGGATGGAAACTATTGTTCTCGAGGGTCATTTTGCTGTGGTGAGAATAGAAGATGGAGTCTTAATACCACATGGTTTACAAACAGCAAAGCAGATTCAGCCCTGGATTAAATCCGGTGATGGTGTTTGGAATCCCGAGGCTTAGCTGTGCGTCTGACAGGTATGGAGAGAGGCATTTCAAATGAAGGCCTGGGTGGTAATCTTGTTGCATGACTGCACTTAAGAGAGAAGGTTCAAGAAAAGTCATTCTGACAATAGATCTTCAAACTGCAGCTCGCACTAAGGCGAATACTGATTTGTTTATGGCGTGCTGGTTTTCTTTGGCTGCCTTTCAGCATGCTGATCCAAGTTCAGTTCATCGGCCATGCTCACAATAGCAGAGGTTGGGATTCTGTCTTGCGCTTGGGTTAAAACCGCAGTTTGACCTTTTGGAATGGGTAGTATAGGTCAAAACATGAGGTAAGACACAAGTAACTGGTCTTACTAAAGGATATTCGGTGAGGAAATGTAAAGTAAAATAAGATTAAGTGTTCTTCTCGAGAAAAAAAAGAGCTAGAATGCCAGATAGGGATATGCACATTGATGCTGCTGTATACACATTTAGATACTCTGAGCTACTAATTTGGTATCAATATTTTCTAACAAGTATCGATATTTGAAATGTATTTATAATTTATTCATAACTAAATGTTTTAGCGCTATGTGCAGATTGATCATTAGTGTTAGGTAAACAAGTAATGGACCTTTGAGGACTGCTCTTTAAGTTTACCCAACTATTACTTCCGCTACTGAGAAACCCGGAAATGTGAAAAGAGTTCATATATTTCAATATTTTTTTTGTTAATCTTTAAATAATTACAATAAAAAATACAAATAACATAGCATATGCCAAACATATTTAGGTAAAAAAAATTTAAGTGACTTAAAAAAAATATATAATAGGTAATATAATACTTTTAGCAACTTCCCAGCAGGCACACAACATCATAAGACATTAATATTAGGTTAGATTTAGGTCATTATGATGTCAGGTTACCAAAATTCAATGTCTAGCCAGCACATCTAAGGACAACATTATTATGACGTCCAACAATGACGTCAAATGATGTTGATATTTGGTTGCTTTTAGGTTGTAATGGAAAATTACCAAAATCTAAAAACCAATGTCATATTGGTGTCAAATGACATTTATTCGTCAGGTATGGCAACCAAAATCCATAGTGGTAACGTCCACACAATGTCAAGCTGTAACATCATTAGACATTAATAATGTTAACCATTATAATGGTTGATTTTAGGTTGGACGTTGGACATTGACAATGGTCTATAGGACATGTGTTTGGACTTGTGGGGGAACTCCAGGAGGAAACCCACGCCAACCCGGGAACAAGCAAACTCCACACAGAAACGCCAACTGACACAGCCAGGGCTCAAACCAGCGACCTTCTTGCTGTGAGGTGATCGTGCTACCCACTGCGCCACAGTGACCCCATATATAATTACTAAAAGTTATGATAATAATTGGTCCCCTCTAAAACCAGCCTGACCAGCTAAAACCAGCGAAGACTAGCTTGACCAGCTAAAACCAGCTAAGACCAGCTTGAACTGCTAAGACTAACCTGACCAACTAAGACCAGCTAAAAAGTGGCCAAACCCCATCTAAAACCAGCCTGACCAGCTAAAACCAGCTAAGATTAGCTTGACCAGATAAAACAGCTAAGACCAGTTTGACCAGCTAAAACCAGCTAAGACTAACCTGATCAACTTAGACCAGGTAAAAAGTGGCCAAAACCCCTCTAAAACCAGCTTGACCAGCTAAAACCAGCTAAGATCAGCTTGACCAGCTAAATCCAATTAAGACCAACCTGACCAACTAAGACCAGCTAAAAAGTGGCCAAAACCCCTCTAAAACCAGCCTGACCAGCTAAAACCAGCTAAGACCAGCTTGACCAGCTAAATCCAATTAGGACCAACCTGACCAACTAAGACCAGCTAAAAAGTGGCCAAAACCCCTCCAAAACCAACCTAACCAGCTAAAACTAGCTAAGACTAGCTTGACCAGCTAAGACCAGCTAAAACCAGCTATAACCAACCTGACTAACTAAGACCAGCTAAAAAGTGGCCAAAACCCCTCTAAAACCAGCCTGACCAGCTAAAACCAGCTAAGACCAGTTTGACCAGCTAAGACTAACCTGACCAACTTAGACCAGCTAAAAAGTGGCCAAACCCCCTCTAAAACCAAACTGACCAGCTAAAACTAGCTAAGACTAGCTTGACCAGCTAAGACCAGCTAAAACCAGCTATAACCAACCTGACCAACTAAGACCAGCTAAAAAGTGGCCAAAACCCCTCTAAAACCAGCCTGACCAGCTAAAATCAGCTAAGACCAGCTTGACCAGCTAAAATCAGCTAAGAACAGCTTGACCAGCTAAATCCAATTAAGACCAACCTGACCAACTAAGACCAGCTAAAAAGTGGCCAAAACCCCTCTAAAACCAGCCTGACCAGCTAAAACCAGCTAAGACCAGTTTGACCAGCTAAAACCAGCTAAGACTAACCTGACCAACTTAGACCAGCTAAAAAGTGGCCAAACCCCCTCTAAAACCAACCTGACCAGCTAAAACTAGCTAAGACTAGCTTGACCAGCTAAGACCAGCTAAAACCAGCTATAACCAACCTGACCTACTAAGACCAGCTAAAACGTGGCCAAAACCCCTCTAAAACCAGCCTGACCAGCTAAAATCAGCTAAAACCAGCCTGACCAGCTAAAGTCAGCTAAGACCAGCTTGACCAGCTAAATCCAATTAAGACCAACCTGACCAACTAAGACCAGCTAAAAAGTGACCAAAACCCCTCTAAAACCAGCCTGACCAGCTAAAATGAGCTAAGACTAGCTTGACCAGCTAAAACCAGTTTGACCAGCTAAAACCAGCTAAGACCAACCTGACCAACTTAAACCAGCTAAAAAGTGGCCAAACCCCCTCTAAAACCAACCCGACCAGCTAAAACTAGCTAAGACTAGCTTGACCAGCTAAGACCAGCTAAAACCAGCTATAACCAACCTGACTAACTAAGACCAGCTAAAAAGTGGCCAAAACCCCTCTAAAACCAGCCTGACCAGCTAAAATCAGCTAAGACTAGCTTGACCAGCTAAAACCAGTTTGACCAGCTAAAACCAGCTAAGACCAACCTGACCAACTTAAACCAGCTAAAAAGTGGCCAAACCCCCTCTAAAACCAACCCGACCAGCTAAAACTAGCTAAGACTAGCTTGACCAGCTAAGACCAGCTAAAACCAGCTATAACCAAACTGACCAACTAAGACCAGCTAAAAAGTGGCCAAAACCCCTCTAAAACCAGCCTGACCAGCTAAAACCAGCTAAGACCAGCTTGACCAGCTAAATCCAATTAAGACCAACCTGACCAACTAAGACCAGCTAAAAAGTGGCCAAAACCCCTCTAAAACCAGCCTGACCAGCTAAAATTAGCTAAGACTAGCTTGACCAGCTAAAACCAGTTTGACCAGCTAAAACCAGCTAAGACTAACCTGACCAACTTAAACCAGCTAAAAAGTGGCCAAACCCCCTCTAAAACCAACCTGACCAGCTAAAACTAGCTAAGACTAGCTTGACCAGCTAAGACCAGCTAAAACCAGCTATAACCAACCTGACTAACTAAGACCAGCTAAAAAGTGGCCAAAACCCCTCTAAAACCATCCTGACTAGCTAAATCAGCTAAGACTAGCTTGACCAGCTAAAACCAGCTATAACCAACCTGACCAAGACCAGCTAAAATATGCCCAAAACTCCTCTAAAACCAGCCTAACCAGCTAAGACTAACTTGACCAGCTAAAACCAGCTATAACCAACCTGACTAACTAAGACCAGCTAAAAAGTGGCCAAAACCCCTCTAAAACCAGCCTGACAAACCAGCTATGACCAGCCTGGGAAACCAGCTAAAACCAGCTATGGGTGACCAGCTAAAACCAGCCTGACCAGCTTAGGCTGGTTTAAGCTGTTTTTTTCAGTAGGGGTATAAAATAATGTGTTAATAAAATGAACATTATTTTGAAAAATCACAATCACATGTTGATATCGTAAGATTTAAAGCCAAAATGATCGGTATCGTGTCGCATTAAAATTGTGGTATAACCCATTCCTATTCAGCAGCGAACAAGCCAGTTATAGAGTATAACATGTCAAAACTGATCCCATTTTGTCCAGGATTCCCTCTTTTTTCTTTGAAATTTTAGTTTGCGAATACTCTAAAACAAATTAAGCATTTATGTTTTTTTTTTTTTTTCAAATAACTCAAGTAAACTTAAAACGTAGTATAAATGTGGTATTGACCACATTTAAAAACTGCGTTACTCTACATCCACACAAGTAGGTGTCAGTATAACGTTTGGGGCTATCACTTTATCTGCCAGTGAAAGAAACATCAGAAAATTATATTTGTTGCTATAAATCAAATCGGCCATTCCTGTTTCTCAATAAACTAACACTAAAACACCATTCTACTACTACTGTATATACTGTTTTAATTATAATTATTTCTAACTATACATTATATGTTTGACATCTATCTTCAACCCACCAGCAAACATCCTGCATGATTTCATCACTTGTTGTTTTTTTTCGTAGACTCACTGCAACATCTGTGTTTGGGTCTTTTTCACATTCTTTGTATTTAATGGAGCTTTGTGTAATTACTGTGCTCGCTGCAGAAGCGCAGACTCGGTTCCCTCCAAGTAGTCAGAGACAGCTGAATAAAACACAGATGGTGTGTTTTATACAACCAGGTGCTCGTACAAGTGAAAAAAAAGGGCTAACTGCTCCAACCTTAGCACGCAGAAAACCGAGACGAGACTATAAACCGAGAGAATTTTAAATCTCGCTTTAAAAACGTACCATCCCCGAATGTTTTAAATGGAGACACTTTACCTCCACGTTGATTGTGATTGATTTTACAGTAAGGTGGAAACTCGTAGCTGGTGGCATCAGTTTAACCTGCGGTGTTTTTCTCAAGAGTGACGCAGCTGAGTCGGGTTGTAGTTCAGAATCAATTTGCAAGTTTATTGAGAAGAGATAACATCAGTCAGGGTAGACAAATCCAAATTGAAATCCAATTCTGTCAAACAAAAATGCAGGCAATTTGGCAAAACTAGACGGACTCAATATAGGCCGAGAGTGAATGGTTAGAAAAGCAAATGGCAGGCGGAAGAATGTAAGAGAAACATCGCATAATTATCATGGAAACAAGTGTCAGATGATCAGTTTGTGTGCGAGCTGTACGTGTGTTTGCAAGAGCAACAGGAGATCTGAAGAGTCAACGTTTGAAACACAGATACAGTAGATAATAAAGTAATCTGATACTTCTGAAAGTGTACTCTAATTTTGATCAATGTTCTTCTTCAGTATTACATTTAGCAACAGAGGTGAGTAGTAACAAGTTACATTTACTTCGTTACATTTACTTGAGTAAAATTATTGGGTAACCTGTACTTTTTAAGTACATTTAAATATGTGTACTTTTACTCTTACTCAAGTAAATTATTAGAGAAAAATCATTACTCTTACTTCGCTACATTTCGCGGCGTTCCTCCGTTACTGTCAAATGATGATAAATATGATACATGTTTTGTTTGCAAATATCGCGAGGCGCCGCATTGGAGAGGTTGTGTCGCGAGAGGTTGCTATAGAGACGCGTCTCCCGCTTTCGGTTAAGGCGCACGCACCTGTGTTGTTAGGATGATGGCTAAAGTAGAGGAAGACGTGCGAGTTATACTGCAGTCACACCATGGCCATCTGCGGTTCCGAGAAGTACGGTCATGCTGTCTGTGCAGTGAGTCTATCGGACCAGGTCACCCGCGGCCTCAAGTTCAGTCTGTTTTCACTCCAAGATGTCAACAAAAATAGTTTGATAATGCAATGCACGCTGTACATTGAACTGACATCACAACATATACATGAATTCCAGCTCCAACTTGAAAAAAGTAGTGGTAAGTGTCAAAATTATATCAATTTGAATCTTATTAATGGTAACTATGGTATAACCAAGTAGCTTTTTAATGGAATAATTGATTATCCCAGTACATATTAGTCATTCACGCTGTTAATCATTAAAAATATAACATTTAAACGTTATTTTTAACATAAGATCATAAAATGGTGTTTATATATATATATATATAAATAAAATACTTAATTAACCCCTTGTATATTTTTTCCCCAACATCTGTTTAACAGAATTTTTCAGCACATTTCTAATCATAATAGTTTTAATAACTCATCTCTAATAACTGATTTCATTTATGCTTGCCATGATGACAGTAAACAATATTTGACTAGATATTTTTCAAGATACTAGCATTCAGTTTAAAGTGACATTTAAAGGCTTAACTAGGTTAATTAGGTTAAAGTTAGGGTAATTAGGCACATCATTACGGATGGTTTGTTCTGTAGACAATCCAAAAAATATTGCTTAAGGGGGCTAATAATATTGACCTTAAAACGATTAAAAACTGCTTTTATTCTAGCTGAAATAAAACAAATAAGACTTTCTCCAGAAGAAAAAATATTATAGGAAATACCGTGAAAAATTTCCTGAATCTGTTCAACATCATTTGGGAAATATTTAAATAACAAAACAAAAAAAACACAGGAGGGCGAATAATTTTGACAAACTATATATATATATATATATATATATATATATATATATATATATATCATTCATTCATTCATTTTCTTGTCGGCTTTGTCCCTTGCGGGGTCGCCACAGCGGAATGAACCGCCAACTTATCCAGCACGATTTTACGCAGCGGATGCCCTTCCAGCCGCAACCCATCTCTGGGAACTATATATATATATATATATATATATATATAAATCAAAAGTAGCTAGTAACTATTTACTTGAGTAATTTTTTCATAAGGTACTTTTTTACTCTTACTCGAGTAACTTTTAAGATTGTTACTTTTACTTGAGTAAAAATTTCCACAAGTACTTGTACTTTTACTTGAGTATAGATTTTGGATACTCTACCCACCTCTGTTTAGCAATAATTAGCATAACATAGTCATTTAGCAGACACTCCCCATATTTGTAATGGTTTCAACAAGGCTTATATACAATTAAACTGTTCTTAATGAACAGGTTAAGGAGTGTGGGGTCCTTTTGGGAGTTCTTCTGGGTAGGTTTGTGTTGTGTTTTGTAGGTATTTTTAATTCAATTCATCTTTATTTCTAGAGAGCTATTACAATGTAGATTGTGTCAAAGCAGCTTCACATAGAAGTTCTAGTAAACTGAAACTGTGTCTCTTCAGTGTTCACACTTCAGTTCAGTGTGGGTTAATCTTCACTGCTGAGAGTCCAAACACTGAAGAGCAAATCCATCCATGCGCAGCTCCACAAGTCCCAAACCAAGCAAGCCAGTGGAGACAGTGGAGGAACAAACTTCACCAATTGACCAAAGTGAAGGAGAGAAACCTGAAGAGAAACCAGGCTCAGTTGGGCACGACCATTTCTCCGCTGACCAAACTTCTTGTGCAGAGCTGCAGTCTAGGCGCCGGAGGCTGGAGAACGCTGGACGTCCATCGTGGAGAAGCTGTAGGTGTGAGTCGGTCACCAGCGGGTGTTCAGGCTGGCCAACGGGATCAATGCGGAGACTGTAGTCTTTCAGTAATCAGTCTCTTGCTCTCCACTCCTCCATGACCACCACAGGATCTGCTCAGGATACGGCCTGGTCCAGGATTATGGGGACCTCTAGAAGTCCTCTATGGTTGGCATCCTCTCTTCCCAATGTTAACAGATATGTTAAATAGTAGGATATTATGTACTGTCATCATGGAAAAAACTTGATACAGTAGTTATTATTAATTGGCTATGAAAGCTATTAAATTTTAAAATGTGTTTTTCAGAAATCTCTTCATTAAACAGCACTTTTTTTAAGAATTAAGATTTTGCAGCAGGGCTACCAAGTTTGCATTCAACTGTATGTAACTCTTGAAATATGCTAAAAAAGCTGCTTTTCATCCTGTTAGAAGTTGCTTAAAATTGAGGAAGCTGATGTAATTTTGATCTCCACCATACTGTAAGTACAGCGTCAAGACAGGCATACGATACATTCCAAGGTTGAAACATCTACAAGTAGCCAAAAAGGAGGTTTAAATAGTCATAGGCGCCTACTGTTTGACAGTTCGTTGTCAAGTATATTTCTGAAAGCAAAGACAAACCTGCTTACAGTACAACCACGAGGCCGCTTCTCCTATACTTATGCTTGTGTTTATAAATAATTTACCCTTATCCTTAAAAAAGCCCCGGTTGCCACACACCTGCCGACATCATCATGCACAGCTCATCTATAATATGGGCTCACCTGTCAGGGACCTTTGTGCCTGGAGCTCTGCTGCATCATAAATTTTTTGTCACCTACTGTCTGTCTGTCTCCGCTGTGCTCACAACCTCTGCCTTCTCCCAAAGGACACCGTCTCCCTATCTCTTCCCATCCGTCTCATAGATACTGCCACACGGTGCAGGTTTTGACTGGCTCTCGACGGCTCAAGGTAATGCGTCAAGTCAGGTGGAGTCATTAAAAATACAGGATTGTGGTAAACTTAAGCTTCTTTGAGATTTGATAGGGAAAATGCTTGGATTGTACGTTCTCAACTTTACAAGATGTTTGTAGGAGAATGACTAACTTAAAATAGTTTTGACTCATTGTTTGAATTTGGGGGAGCGGCAGTGGGTAGTGCTGTCACCTCACAGCAAGAAGTTTGCTGGTTCGAGTCTCAGCTGGGTCAGTTGGTGTTTCTGTGTGGAGTTTGCATGTTCCCGTGTTGGCGTGGGTTTCCTCCGCGTGCTCCGGTTTACCCCTCAGTCCAAACACATGCACTATAGGGGAATTGATCAACTAAGGCCCAATTCTATTTTTGTACCCCTTCCTCCTCCCATTGGCCTTTAAAAACGATTGTGAAGGGGAAAGTCTAAGGGGTAGAATAGGGATTGGACCTAAATTGGTCGTGGTGTATGTGTGTGAATGAGTGTGTATGGATGTTTCCCAGAACTGGGTTGCAGCTGAAAGAGCATCCGCTGTGTAAAACATATGCTGGATAAGTTGGCTGAAGGAAAGGAAATAGTTCAGATGTTTGTCAGAGGGAAGAATAAATAATGTCCATAAAGTGTTCATTTAAAATGCATTATTAATTAGCTAACTAATTAACAGTATTGAATTAATAACACAGTACCTATAATTATTAATACATATTTAAATATTGAATAAATTAAAAATGCATTTCATTAAATATTTAACACTTGCTTGCATAAAAAGACAATTATGAATAAAAAATAAGGACCTTCTACATAATTAAATAAAATATTTACAATTTCCAGGTGGACAAACAGACATAAAGGTAGATGATTATATATTTATTAATGTAAAATGTACTTACGTTTACATAATTATGCAAGTAATATTAATATATACCGTATAATACATTTAATTAAATATTTAGCTTAAATATAGAATTTATGCATTTATGAATAACTTACAATTACTTGATGTATTTAATAATGTAAAATGACATCTATTTGCATTTATATTTAGTTGGAATAAATAATGACATATAAATAATAATAAATAAAAGAATAATACAACTTCTAAAAATATATATTTTGTTTTAATGTTTGAAATTGGGGATATGTTTTATATATACAGTATATAACTGTTTAAAACAAATAAAGGGAACACTTGGAGTTACATTGTGTTAATTATATATACAGTGCATGGGGAAAATATTGATAGCGATTCACTTTTTCCACATTTGTTTATGTTACAGCCTTACTCCAAATTGGATTAAATTGATTGATTTCCTCAACATTTTACACACAATCCCCCATAATGACAATGTAAAAAAAGAGTTTTAGAAATTGTTGCAGGTTTATTTAAAATAAAAGACTTGATAAATCACATGTACATCAGTATTGACAGCCTTTGGCGTGAAGCTCTAAATGGAGCTCAGGTTCATTCTGTTTCCACTGATCACTCTTGGGATGTTTCAGCAGCTTCATTGGAGTTCACCTGTGGTCAATTCAGCTGATTGGACATGATCTGTAAAGGCATACACCTGTCTATATACCAGGACCAGGGTTGACAGTGCATGTCAAAGCACAAACCAAGCATGAAGACAAAGGAATTGTCTGTAGACCTCCGAGACAAGATTGTCTGAAGGCACAAGGCTGGGGAAGGTTACAGAAACATTTCTGCTGCTCTGAAAGCTCCAGTGAGCACAGCGGCCTCCATCATCCGTAAGTGGAAGATGGAGAACCACCAGGACTCTTCCTAGAGCTGGCCGGCCATCTAAGCTGAGTGATCGGGGGAGAAGGGCCTTAGTCAGGGAGGTGATCAATAACCCGATGGTCACTCTGTCTGAGCTCCAGCGTTCTTCTGTGGAGAGAGGAGAACCTTACAGAAGGACAACCATCTGCAGCAATCCACCAATCAGGCCTGTATGGTAGAGCGGCCAGACGGAAGACACTCCCCGCCTGATATCTGCCAAAAGGCATCTGAAGGACTCTCAGACCATCAGAAACTAAACCTTCTGGTCTGATTCTCAAATTGAACTCTTTGGAGTGAACGCCAGGCGTTACGTTTGGAGAAAAGCAGGCAGCGCTCATCCCCAGGCTAACAGCATCCCTACAGTGAAGCATGGTGGTGGCAGCATCATGCTGTGGGGATGTTTTTCAGCAGCAGGAACTGGAAGACTAGTCAGGATAGAGGGAAAGATGAATGCCAAAATATCAATGGAGTGGCTTCACAACAACTCTGTGAATGTCCTGGAGTGGCCCAGCCAGAGCCCAGAACTAAATCCTATTGAACATCTCTGGAGAGATCTGAAAATGGCTGTACACTTTCGCTTCCAGTCCAACCTGATAGAGCTTGAGAGGTACGGCTTTCTTCCTGATTAATGGATGGTAAATGTTGGGCAGTCATTTTCAGGTCTCTCCAGAGATGCTCAATTGGACGCTTAAAGTCTGGCTCTGGCTGCATTCAAGAACAGTCACGGCGCTGTTGTGAAGCCACTGCAAAAATGTCAACAATTCTGTGTTTTTCTGTCAATATGGGGTGCTGTGTGTACATTAATGAAGGAAAAAATGAACTTAAATGATAACTGCAATGTAACAAAGAGTGAAAAATTTAAGGGGGTCTGAATACTTTCCGTACCCACTGTGTATTCTATAATATAATCATTTATTTACTTCTTCTTTGAGTGCCTCCCTCCCTCTCTACTCACATTGAAACTCGAAAACTCTTATTTTCTTTAAGCATCTCCTCTCTCTGAAAGTAATTGCGTGATTAAAACCATTTGCACATCTCTGTTCTACAGGAGCGGTCGGATCTGTTTGTGCAGATGGGGATGGTAATTTGATGGCGTTGATCATCCAGCTCTGAAGGCTGTATTTTTGCGTCGGCTCATCTAACAAGGTCACAATGTTTGGGTTAAGGACAGACAAAATTAATATGTGACTGCGGCGGGAAGGCCACGTTTAATTTCGCAGGTCCTGCTTTCTCTTCCCTCTGTGTGGGAACCGAGGGCCAAGCGGTGGCCTGATGAGGGCACTGCCATCACGGCTGCCCTGCCAACGTTTAATTGCTTCGCCTCCGTCAAAATGGCACTGTTTTTGTTCTTTTCTGCTCCTCGTCTCATCTCTTGGTCTCTGGCTACACTCGATTCCCTTTCTGCCAATAAGCGCTAATCCTCCTCCTCCTCCTCCTGCTGCGGGAGACACAATCAACAGCTTCATCTGCAGCACAGGCCACACTGCTGCTAAACATACACTACTACCTGCACCTTCTTTCTTTTGGTGTTTGTTTATACGCTTGGTTTATTTATTTTGGTTTTATGTACAGCTATTTTTTTTTTTGTATTTTGTATTTAATTTTATTGATTGTTTTTGCGATTATGTTATCGTTTTGTTATATTGTTTTTTGTTTGTTTCTTTGTTTAGATGTGTTTACCTGATTCTGGACACAAAAACAAACACAAGAAGAAGTGCACTTTCTTTCGTTATTTGCTTATATGTTTTATTATTATTATTATTATTATTATTATTATTATTATTATTATTATTGTTATTATTTCTGTATAGCTATTTGTTTGTTTGTTTTGGTAAACTTTGTTTTGATGTGTTTACCTGCTTCTGGATGCAAAACATACACTACACGATCTGACGCAGAAGTGAACACCCTTTCTTTCGTTATTTATGTGTTTGTTCATATGTTTGTTTTATTTATATGTTGTTTTCTGCATTGCTATTTGTTTTATATTTTGTATTTAATATTATTTCAAGTTTTGGTTATTACGTCATCGTTTTGTTTTATATAAATGTGTATATATATATATATATATATATATATATATATATATATATATATATATATATATATATATATATATATATATATATATATATTTATTTTTTGGTACACTTTGTTTGGACACAAAAACAAACACCAGACGATTACGTTATTGTTTTGTTATATTGTGTTTGTTTGTTTGTTTGTTTGTTTTGATGTGTTTAGCTGTTCTGGATGCAAAACATACATCTCAGGGTGTGACGCATTAGAAGTGCCCCTTCTTTCTTTCATTGTTTGTTTTATTTATTTTTGTTTTCTGTATAGTATTTTTTACAATTTTATATTTAATTTTATTATATGTTTTTCTGATTACATTATTGTTTTCTTATCTTGTGTTTTCTTTTGTTTGTTTGTTTTTGTACTCTTGTTTTCATGTGTTTACCTGCTTTTGGATGCAAAACATACACTACAGGATCTGACGCATTTGAAATGCACCGTCTTTATTTCCTTGTCTGTTTTGTTTTTGTTTATATTTTATTTATTTATTATTTTGTTTACTTTTTTGTATAGATTTATTTTTTTTTTTTTTCTGGTTACTTTATTATTATTATTTATTGTTATATTACTATGTTCTATTGTGTTTTCTTCTCTATTATTAAGCTGTATTGGGTTGTTTTTATGTTCATTTGTTGTGTAGTATTTTATTTAAATTGTTGTGTTTTGTTTTCATCCATTGAATACTGTTGTTTAGTGACTCATTGTTTGTTTGTTATTCATTGTTGTGTTTTATGGTTTAATA
This sequence comes from Danio kyathit, assembly GCA_903798195.1. Classification (NCBI taxonomy): domain Eukaryota; kingdom Metazoa; phylum Chordata; class Actinopteri; order Cypriniformes; family Danionidae; genus Danio; species Danio kyathit. Next base: position 50,723,733 of record LR812540.1, on the reverse strand, counting down.
CAGGGGTTTTTTGAGGCATGCACGAGAGTAAATTATGATGACGATTTATATACATTTACTAGAGAGAATCGGATTAAAGTTAGTTTCACATCTAACTATCAGGCACCTGTAGAGTTTATGCGTTCCAGTAAAATATATGCAAATAAAATGGAGCGGGGGCTTTTTAACGGTGAATGAAAGTCAAACCGGTGAGCGTCTGACAACAAAGTGCCCTTCTGGATTTTTCACTTACTTTGAAGACACGACATGAAGACATACAGACTACCTTTACATGGACATCAGTAATAGTTATTTGCCTTAATGTGAATAAGACAATAATATGATTAAGGTGTTACGTGAAGTGCTTTTTGAATGTTGTGTCACCAGGATATCCACGTTTCCTGTCTCATGTCATTTCGGGTGTTTCATCTTTAATTTTTCGACTTTAACTGCAGTTCGGCACTGTTATCATGAATATTTCAACGATGCCCCCATGACAAACTGGGTTATTAGACGCGAATGTTTAGTAAGGACTGGTGTAAGATGTTTTAATGGGATTTGATAGCGCACGACAAATAGAAAGAAAAAACTTCCGCATTTCGTGGTCAGTGTTGCCAGATGTAGCTGACTGATTCCAGCCCAAAAGCTGTCCAAAACCCGCCGAAATGCAAATTCAAAACCGCACAATCTGGCAACATTGTTCATGATCTGTGTGGCTTTACGAAGCAGCATTTTCTGTACACCAAAAGCAAGTAGACTATGGCTCACGCTTATTGACAGTGGAAGATGATTTATGGTTAGTCGAGTCAGTAATCCAACCACGGAAAAAGGCTCAGCCTTCACACTGAATCAGGTGAGCTGTATATTTATGTTTCAATGTAATTAATGCTACATAATTTAAACGCAGCAAGTAATATGTGAATGATGTTTGCACATGGGGGGTGGATGGGGGGGCGCGAGTGAAATTGGACAAACTTGGTGGGGCGTGTGTCCTAAAAGTTTGAAAACCCCTGGTTTAATACATCTGCTTTTTCTGCTGCATTGTTTTAATCAGTATTGTTTCGGTACATTGTGTTTCATTTCATTTAGAGTTTAGTTTAGCTCAGTTCATTTTATTTCATGGTTTTATATTTTGTTCTTTGTGTTTTATTTTGTTTCTGTGTTGTCTTGTGATTTTTGTTTTGTTTGTCAGGTTTACTCACTTATTTTAAGTCTGGTCCACTAATAATTTCTTACAGTGTAGTTTTTACAAATATTTATCAATGGGGGGATTTTCTTGGCACACTTTGGGTTCATTTGTACCAATTGAGCATGGTGTTGTTATGTTCACCAGCGATCGAGGACTGCAGAGATCGCTGGTGAACTACAATTCAGTCATGAACTACAAGTCCCTTCATTCTGCTACACAAACACCAGGTTTCACTTCCACTGATCACACACACAGCTGAATCCTGTCACTATTGATTGTTTGGACTATTTATACACCCTGCACCCAATTCTTGTTACTGAGTCGTTTGTTATGTATGATATGTTGTTTATGTGCTGTGTTCCCGTACCTTGCCTTAGTTTCTTGTTTTGTTTATTATTGTTCTTTTGATACTTTGATTCTTGGATGTCCCGTTCTTTTTCTGTAACCTGAACAATATTTTTCATTAAATGCATTTGGATCCTTCCTCTTGTTTTCGACTCCTTCAACGTATCGTGACACGTGTCAACACCACAGCCTACCTGAGTATTGTTGCTGACCATGTCCATCCCTTTATGACCACAGTGTCTCCATCTTCTGATGGCTACTTCCAGCAGGATAACGCACCATGTCATAAAGCACCAATCATCTCAGACTGGTTTACTGAACATGACGAACATGACGACCAGGAAAACAATAGTCTGCCGATGGCGTCTCCCTCTGCCTGAGGACAAGGCTTAGTACAAGTGGAGCTTAAAATTCCTTCGGTTTTAGGAACGGAATCAGGTCTTCAATCAGCTCCGTTCTTTCAGAGCCAAGAGGAAACCGGATGGAGGAAAGAGAAACAGTTGATCTGCATTGGTCTCACTGAATAAAGATGAGAATAGGAGATTTTACTTACAAGGTTTACTTGTAGGCTTCATAATACAATCCAGACGACTTCAAATTGGGTAACAGCATGGATATGTCCAAACATGTACACTTTTCTGCTGAATATTGTTTTAAAAAGTGTGCACAAGTGGCATTTTACCTACTAATTCAAATGATTCGTTCAGAATGAGTCTCAAGTCACCAACTCACTGATTCAGATCATCTCACCTATTAAAATGATTCATTCACAGTGAATTTCCAGTTAACAACATTGAGTCAAATGATCTGTTTAGAGTGAGTCGCCAGTTAACAACTCGCCCATTCAAATGAGTCATTTACAATAAACTTCCGGTTAATAACTCGTGATAACTGATTCAAATGATTTTGTTCAGACCCAGTAAACAACTCACTTATTCAAATTATTAATTCCGACTGAATCTCCAGTAAATAGGTGCGTTCGACATTAAGCACAGCTGCAGCCGGTGATCAACGAGATTAGCCGAGCGCAGGTGGGGGCGGAGTTGAAAACGGAGCCGCCAAGCCGGCCACTTCGGGGACTCAAGTTGCTGCAGTCATGATTACCGATCACATGGCGTGATCATTTATTTATTTATTTATTTATTTATTGAAATAACAACAAAAGATATAAAGTACAAATAAAATCAAAATACAGTCTCTACAAACTTCATTTTAAACAGTAAGGGAATTATGAATTAAAATTAAGTAGCGTACATACAAATGCATGAGAAATAAGGGGGAAAATAAGGGCACATAAAAATGAAATAAATATCCACGAATAGGATTATTTTGAATAATGAAGGCATTTTTAAAAAAGCCCTTTAATCCAAAAAGATTGAACAAAATGACCAAAATAAATGAGCTACACTTTCAGTAGAAATTTCCCAGAAAGAGCAGGTACATCAATGACACTTTTAACTTTTATTTCTGCGTAATATGGTTTGACAGAAAATAAAATATTTTAGAATCATATTTTTATATTACATATTTTTATATAACTTAATTTGCTAAGAAATCGTCAGGATCAATGATGATAATTATTGTATTACAAGTCTGTAAGACTTATTTGAGTTAATATTTAGGTTATTTACTAAAATATATCATTTATATCGTTTATGGAGCTAAATACAGTAGTCTGTATAAAAAAGGCAGAATAAACCTGTGCAAACAATCTAGTCAGTATGAACAAATTATTTAACAAAAGATGATGCTGCTGTAAAATATCTGTAGTCTTTTAATAAGCATGATGTGTACAAGATAGAGAGGATATGAACAGTTAATTGTTTGTTTTGAAATTTGTGAGAAGGATGTTGTCCAATAATAAACCTGAATCACACGTGGTTGTTGTCATGCGGTGAACTCGGCCAATCGTATTATATTGGTGTCGTCATCAGAGTTCATGCAGGCGCTCTTCAGTTGCTGCGCGGGCTGAGTCAGTCGTCTGATCTCGAAGCGCTGTCGCGGTACTTTGATGCCACATGTGACAGTCACATGCCGTCGGCGCAGCATCAATCCGGCCAAAATTTCTAACCAGCATGCACCGCTTTAAGACAGACTTCGATCGATCTGCGCAGCGCTGCATGAAGTCGAACGCACCTAATGATTCATTGATTCAGATCATCTGTTCAAAGTGAATCTCCAGTTAACAACTGATTGATTCAAATAATCTACTCAGAGTGAATCTCCAGTTAACAACTCACCCATTCAAATGAGTCATTTACAATAAACTTCCAGTTAATAACTCGTGATAACTGATTCAAATGATTTGTTCAGATCTAGTAAACAACTCACTTATTCAAATTATTAATTCAGACTGAATCTTCAGTAAATGACTCATTGATTCAGATCATCTGTTCAGATTGAGTCTCCAGTTAACAACTCACCTATTAAAATGATTCATTCACAGTGAGTCTCCAGTTAACAACTCACCTATTAAAATGATTCATTCACAGTGAGTCTCCAGTTAACAACTCACCTATTAAAATGATTCATTCACAGTGAATCTCCAGTTAACAACTCACCTATTAAAATGATTCATTCACAGTGAATCTCCAGTTAACAACTCACCTATTAAAATGATTCATTCACAGTGAATCTCCAGCTAACAACTCACCTATTAAAATGATTCATTCACAGTGAGTCTCCAGTTAACAACTCACCTATTAAAATGATTCATTTACAATAAACTTCCAGTTAATAACTAATGATAACTGATTCAAATGATTTTGTTTAGACCCCGTATACAACTCACTTAATCAAATTATTAATTCTGACTGAATCTTCAGTAAATGACTCATTGATTCAGATCATCTGTTCAAAGTGAATCTCCAGTTAACAACTCACCATAGATATATACACTAGTTATCGCATAGGGACCCTGAGCATGCGTCAATAGCGCCGCCACATTGGTACAGGGCTCCTAGGACAAACGTCATTCAACCGCACTAGTCAAGACAGTGTGCCAATGTGAAGATGCTGGACTTTAGCGATGTGTACGGGTGTATTAACGAGCAAACAAAGAAAACAAAGCACAAAGTCATCACATTTCATAGGTAAGATTTCGTTTTTTATGTTTTTGTATGTTATGAACTTTTGTGCTTAACAAGTAATGTTATTGATGATGATAATACAGTCTCTTACTGCACTGACCATAAGGCAAAGTAGCACCAACTCGCACTTAATTCTAAGCTTATGCTAGTTTTGTTGAATTAAATAAGCAAACAATGTTATGAAATATGACAAGAAGACGCTGCGCTGCCAGAAACTTGTATTATTGTCGGCTAAGTGAACGAGTCATTCATAACGGAGATTCATTCACAAACGAATCGCTCCCTCCGTCAGAATGAGAAGTGAAAGCAGGTGAGGGGGGGTGTTTCAGGACATGGATTAGATCAAATTAAACAGGGAAGGAGGGTAATGCATTTCCATGCACACAAACACACGCTCTTTGTCAGGAATGCTCATGCGGTCACATACATCAATGTAGAAAAGTGATGTAAAATTATAATATTTCGTAATTTAAAAAAATATTTGCATACGGACCACCAGGGAAAACTCCTGATCATAGATATATGTGTATATGTGTATTTCTCTGGCTTTAGATAGCCACAGTGCTCCACTTTACCTTGGTCCCACATTCATTTCAACGGAGCGCTACCCTGTACTAAAATGGCAGCTCTATTGACGCATTCGTTCCAATAGACAACAATAGGCCAGGCGACATCTAGTGTATATATCTATGACAACTCACCTATTCAAATGATTCATTTACAGTGAATCTCCGGTTGACAACTGATTGATTCAAATACAAAACCTTCCAGTTAATAACTCATGATAACTGATTTAAATGATTTTGTTCAGATCCATTAAACAACTCACTTATTCAAATGATTAATTCTGACTGAATCTTCAGTAAACGACTCATTGATTCAGATCATCTGTTCAGAGTGAGTCTGCAGTTATCTACACAGTGATTCAAATGATCTGTTTAGAATAAATCTCCAGTCAACAACTCGACGATTCAAACGATCCATTCGGAATGAATCTCCTGCCAACAATTCACTGATTCATTTGATCATTTCACAGGGAGTCTTCAGTTGACAAATCACTGATTCGAACAATCCTTAGAGAGCGAGTCTTCAGTAAGAAATTCACTGCTTCCAATGATTCATTCAGAGTGAGTCTTCTCGATTCAAGTTATCAGTTCAGAATGAGTCTCCATTAATCAACTCACTTCAAACAATCCGTTCAACGTGAGTCTCCAGTTTAAAATAAATCCTGATTCAAATGATTCTTTCAGAGTGAGTCTTCATTAAAGTATTTGCCGATTCAAGTGATCTGTTCAGAGTGAGGAAACAACTCACGGACTGAAACAATCAAGTCCATTGAATCCAGAATCCAGTCATTTTATTCAGATATACATCACAACATGGAAAGAAATGCAGCACACTTTTCATTTCATGCAGACTTCAAGAGTTCACACTTAGCTGATGATCAATAAAGCATAATTGGCATGCTGTCCCGGGAGAGAGCCCTGAGCTCGTATATCCTCGAGCCCAGGGCTCCCTCCCGTTAGAAGGGCGAGAGGGAAGTTCGAGCGCAGGAAGGTCTCGAGAACTCCCCCGCTTATCGCCGTGTGAAAAGTGTAAACTAAAGTTGTCTTAGGCAATAATTTGGTTTAGTCGATTGGCTATGGTGTATGTTTTTGGACAGTGGGAGGAAACCGGGGAACCCGGGGGAAACCAATGCGAACACGGGCAGAACATGAAAACTCCGCACAGAAACACTAACCGGCTCAATGGGAGGTTGAACTGGTGGCGTTCTTGCTGTGAGGCAACAGTGCTATTCACTGGGCCGCCGTGTCGCCCTATAGGAAAGGGTGGAAGTAGGGGTGGAAGGAGGGGGAACTTCGAGACGAAGATAACTGAAGTGGAATCTCTGGGTATTTATAGTGTGTCCGTAATCATCTAATAGGGCAGATTACAGAGCTGATAAGGTGCCAGCCGTGTTGATCATAAGCATGTGATCCTCTCGAAATTAGTTTATAAATAAACCACACTTAAAATGACACAAAAAAGCACCTCTACAATACAAAAAGAATGTAACTTCATTGTAGGTTGACTTAAAATGATGAAAACCAATGAATCTAATCAATTCCAGATGAACGAAATCAAGTTATGTCCTACTCTTTTTATTCCAATTCACTCAAAGTGTGTGTTCAGCAGGCGTTTCCCTTAAAAAAAACACCACTACAGGGAAGTAAAAAGGAGTGCGATGTACGTGTGATGTCGATGATGAAAGCGTACTCGGCTGCACAACATCAGGGTACATCATTTGATGAATTACCGCTGGTATGATCACTAGAACGTAAACACAAACATCTCATATTATTAAAAGTCTGCTTTTAATTGCCTCCTAAATTAGTGCCAGCTTTCCACGGGTGGCAATACCGAAATGCTAATTACGCAAGCAAACATCACGGACTTATTTGAATTCATTGCATTTCATAATAAGCCTCATTTGCATAGAAAGGGCAACCATGATGATGAAATAATTGAAACAAGTCTGGCGCAGTGTTAAATGAGTGCACTAATTGCCTGGTCAAGTTGTGTGAGTTGCTGGGGGTTTTTTGGCACTGGAATATTGCTTTAGTTTATATACACACTCACCAGCCACTTTATTAGGTACACCTGTCCAACTGCTTGTTAACTCAAATTTCTAATCAGCCAATCACATGGCAGCAGCTCAATGGCATGTAGGCATGGTCAAGACGATCTGCTGCAGTTCAAAGCGAGCATCAGAATTGGGAAGAAAGGGGATTTAAGTGACTTTGAACGTGGCATGGTTGTTGGTGCCAGACGGGCTGCTCTGAGTATTTCAGAAACTGCTGATCTACTTGGATTTTTACACACAACCATCTCTAGGGTTTACAGAGAATGGTCCGACAAAGAGGAAATATCCAGTGAGCGGCAGTTCTGTGGGCGCAAATGCCTTGTTGATGCCAGAGGAGAATGGCCAGACTGGTTCCAGCTGATAGAAAGACTACAGTAACTCAAATAAGCACTCGTTACAACCGAGGTCTGCAGAAGAGCATCTCTGAACACACAACACGTCCAACCTTGAGGCGGATGGGCTACAGCAGCAGAAGACCACACCGGGTGCCGCTCCTGTCAGCTAAGAACAGGAAACTGAGGCTACAATTCACACAGGCTCACCAAAACTGGACAAGAGAAGAGTGGAGAAACGTTGCCTGGTCTGTTTTTTTTATATATATATATTTAAGATGGAATATGATAAAGTGTAAAATATGCTTAGTGAAGACCTTACATTGTTTCATGTTTTTCATGTTGCAAAATCACACATGAATTTAGCTGCTTCTTTGTCTTTAAATCACATTACATTTAAAATAAAATTATTAAGCCGTAATACAGGAAACTGAATAAAGAAGAAAGAAAAAAAATCTAATTGTTCAGGATTGTACAAGGTGAGCAACAAAGCAAACTGACAGTTCCATAAAAGTCATCCATAAGGATATAAGCAGGCGAGGCAAACGTTGACAACTTATTTTCCTTTAGTACTACTATTGGCATTTACAGGGACATGCTCTCAAAGGATAAATGCTTGTTTTTGTGTTGACTTGAATGCAAATCAAATGCAGTCGTCTCACCTGCTTGTATCTATATGGATGGCTTTTATATAATGGTCAGTTTGCTCAGTAGCTCACCTTGTATGGGAGGGCTATTCAATTGGCGGCCCGCGGAGGCAATTTGTTCCGGCCCTCCAAATAGTGTGACCAAGACATAAAAAATAAATTTAGTTCAGTCGAAAAACGGCCGCTATAGTTATGAAGTGAGGTGCGTCTGTTTAATACAGCATGAGCTGCAAGCTGCGCAGAGCGTGAGTCACCATTCAGGGAGTGGCGCGGGCAGCCAAAAATATTTGGATATGTTTGTAGAAAAGGCCTTTTGTACTATGCACTGATGTCGTCAATAGGGATGCAACGATTAGCCGATTTCACTATTAACTGCAATTTAATTCATCACAATTAATCGTAAAGGCTTCTCTAAGCCGCATTTCTGTTGCACGGAACAAAACGAAACTGCTGCCGTTAAACAAAGTTATGCTAAGTTGCCAACTGTGCCCTAGTTTAAAGTTCCAAGTATGTACACTGAGGCTAATACGCCTGCACACCGGATTAACTATAGCAGCGGCCGTTCCCATATCACGTCTTTTCCGCTCGCAAATTTGTCGTTTCTAATGTAAGAATATATGACAATATGCGACACAAGCGGAGCAACGCGCTTGCGTCTTTGCGGGCGCACGCAGTAGAAAACATCTCACGGTGAGAGTTCTGCGTGCCTTTCAGTGCAGTGTAAACAAAAGATATGGAAGACGAATTAATATTAAGATGATTATGTATGCATGAACACAGATGGCAACAACAGGTCATCTAAATAGCTACTTACCTGATATAAAGCTTGAACTTACATTAGACATGATAACCGTCAAACCATGATTATTCTTCACACTATATAATCGTACAACCAAAATCTATAATTGTTGCATCCCTAATTGTTATGCAGTTCAGAAAATAACATATGAATGTGTCTGAATGTGTGTGAATGTAGAAGAAGCCTACTTCAGCAATGCACTGCTGTTGTTGTGCTCTGAAATACAACATTTGAATACGTTTGTAAAAAAAAAAAAGTCTATTGTACAATGCAGTGATGTTATGTAGTTTCAAAATACAATATATTAACATTTTAATGTAGAAAAAGCCAACGTGGGTGTCTTAAGGAGCAAAAATACAACACATATGGGCTCTTATATGCTGTTGTGTTATCACTCGTATAGTCACATCTCTCCGGCCCTTCGTTTGGGATGCTTTTCATGAACCGGCCCCCATGACAAACTAATTGAATAGCCCTGTTGTATGGTGTCAAATTTGGGATGCAGAGGTATAAAAAAACAGGTATAAAAAGAAACAAAAAACAGTAAAATCATGTAAAAAGAATGCAGCTGTGATGCACTTTTCTCTTCTCATTTGCTTGAGGTTTTAGGGAAGGAGATGGGTCAGGAGTATGTTGTCTGTTTTTTTGCACTGGAGCCAGCACCTAAGCTTTTCACTACTCCTAGTACATGTGCTGCTATTAATGTGACAATAAAAGGGATTTCATTTGATTGATTTGACAGATGCATGAGGAATCGCGGTTTCTCACGGATGCATGCAAGAAGCACATGCAAATGGCACGTGTGACAAACACATCGCCTCTGCAACGTTTTTTACGATTCTCAAAAACGTAGTCCTGGGCACATGTTTTCAATTTGCCTGGGTTGCATTCTGTTCTAGTAATTCAAGATCCTCTCATCTGTCATTCCTTAAAATTTTCCGTAAATTAGCAGTTTTCCATATTTTGTGATTCATATTTATTTTTTCTTTAAATTGCATTATGGGACCTTGATCTTTCTTTCAACAACTTTTAATTGTGAAAAGGGGCTTTTATTAATATTTTTAATAGTTTAAAGTGATTTATTGTCTGGGTTGGTGTTGCATATTACAGTGGCGCAGTAGGTAGTGCTGTCGCCTCACAGCAAGAACGTTGCTGGGTCGCAGGTTCGAACCTCGGCTGGGCTGGGTCAGTTGGCGTTTCTGTGTGGAGTTTGCATGTTCTCCCTGCATTCGCGTGGGTTTCCTCCGGGTGCTCCGGTTTCCCCCACAGTCCAAAGACATGCGGTATACAGGTGAATTGGGTAGGCTAAATTGTCCGTAGTGTATGAGTGTGTGGATGTTCCCAGAGATGGGTTGCGGCTGGAAGGGCATCCGCTGTGTAAAATCAAGCTGGATAAGTTGGCGGTTCATTCCGCTGTGGCGACCCTGGGTTAATAAAGGGACTAAGCCGACAAGAAAATGAATGAACAGACTTACTTGTCAATATACACTGCGAAAAAATGCTTTTCTTATTTAATATTTTTGTCTTGATTCCAGTCCAAATACCTAAAAATTCTTATGTCAAGAAGCATTTTCTTGGCAAGCAAAATATAATATCTTGTTTTTAGAAATAATATGCCACATTTAAGTGAGTTTTTTCCTTAAAACAAGCAAATTAATCTGCAAATGGGGTAAGCAAAATAATCTTGTTTTTTCTTTTGACATACGATTATTTTTCTTACCCCATTGGCAGATTAATTTGCTTGTTTTAAGGAAAAACTCACTTAATATTGGCATATTATTTCTTAAAGAAGACAACATGTTTTGCTTGTCTGGAAAATTCTTCTTGATTTAAGAATCTTTAGATATTTAGACTAGAAACAAGACGAAAAATCTAAGTAAGAGATGCATTTTTTGCAGTGTATTAATTCTTTTGTTACTTCAAACTACTAAAATGTCTTTAAAAGTCATGTTGTTTAACTGTACATCAACATCAGGAGTCAACAGAGCAGAGATCAAGGTCTCACAATGCAAAACACCCTCGTAAATAAACATAAAACAGTTGTGAATCACTTTTAATAAACAGATTTATTTACAGTGTCCGCATTTCTTTTAAATAGAAATAATAGCATACAGTTTAACTGAAAGGATGCATATTATTAAATACATGATAAATGAAATATAATCAATGAAATAAAATAATAAGTGCGATGCAGTGGCGCAGTAGGTAGTGCTGTCGCCTCGGCTGGGCTGGGTCAGTTGGCGTTTCTGTGTGGAGTTTGCATGTTCTCCCTGCATTCGCGTGGGTTTCCTCCGGGTGCTCCGGTTTCCCCCACAGTCCAAAGACATGCAGTACAGGTGAATTGGGTAAGCTAAATTGTCCGTAGTGTATGTGTGTGAATGAGTGTGCGGATGTTCTCAGAGATGGGTTGCGGCTGGAAGGGCATCCGCTGCGTAAAATCGTGCTGGATAAGTTGGCGGTTCATTCCGCTGTGGCGACCCCGGATTAATAAAGGGAATAAGCCGACAAGAAAATGAATGAATGAAAATAATAAGTTGATGAGGTCTATTGATTTGATAGTGGTTTCCAACATTCTTCCAAATATCTTCTTTGTGTTCAACATTAAAAATAAGTTATTTTTTCGAAGAACTTGAGGGTAAGTACTTTTAGTTCTTTTATTTACTTTCTATTTGGGTGAACGATCGCTTTAAATAATTCCCAAATTCATAGATATAAAAAATCCAAAGCTTTTATAAAAGTATTCAAACACCCAAACACATTTCTGGATTTGGCACCAGTGTATTTCACACGAGGGGAATGTAATATCTCTGGGAATGTAGCTATTGCTCAAACGTATGCTATGCGCAACCATCTGCCATGAAGAAATACTGAAAGAGCGCAGGAATCTGACTTCACCCACTCCAGCAATTTGGTGTTGTGATGGGCGTTGAGGGGGAAAAAAGAGGACGGGCTTCTCCTGTGGGAGCGGGTGGTCTTGAGGGGCATGTTGGAAATCCAAAACAACAACAAAAAAACTGCATCTGTCTGCTCCTCATGTCTGGGAGATTTATAGTTGTCAGGGTGTGTGTAAAAAAGAGGCCTTGGAATATGTTCTGATTTCAGCCAATCAAAGCCGGCTAATGTAATTCCTCCATCTCAGGCTCGCCCGCATCCACCCACCCACCAATCCCCGAGACCCTCCACCCAAAACAAAATCAGCGGAGTGGACCGCAGGTGTGCGCTCGCCTATGACTCTCATTTCCAGGAGGCGCGCCGGCGAGTGGGTGAAGAATGGAATCATGGGAAACAGCGGTGGCTCTCATAAACATTTTACAAGGATGATTACGTACTGGTTAGACTGGAGAAATCTCCAGGCGCGGGGAAATCAATCACAGACGGACCTCCCTCCGCCGTAACCACAAACAATGCAGTGTGTGTGTGTGTGTGTGTGTGTGTGTGCTTAATGCAGGCGCCGTTGCATAATAGTTGTGTCAGTGTGTTTGTGGTGCAGCAAACAGACAGCTTTATGCAGGTTATACAGCATTATGTGATTTTACTATAGTACTTTATTGCAAATACTGTGATGTTTTTGTACTTTGTGGTAATTCAATAGTTGCTATGGTAAAAGTATCTAGGCTATAACGTAAATTACCAAATACTGTAGTTTTGTGCAACTATACGGTATATTGTGCTACATTGCACAACAGGTTACTGTAGTAAAACCTCATGTACTACAGTATTTATTACATTCTATAATGTCACAATAGTTAATACAACAGTACGCTCATTAAAAAAGTGTCGTAAATACTGAAATATGAACATAATAATGCATTTTACTATAGTATCCCTGCTGAAAAAACAGCTTAAACAAACCTAGGCTGGTTAAACCTAGGTTGGCTGGTTTTAGCTGGCCAATCAGGCTGATTTAAGAGGGGTTTTGGCCATTTCCAGGCTGGTTTCCAGCCAATTCCAGCCTGGTCTTAGCAGGCTGGCAGATGACCAGCTGAAACCACCTTGACCAACCCAGCCAGGCTGGGAGCCCAGCCAAAACCAGCTATGTTCAGCTTAAACCAAGCTGGTTTTAGCTGGTTTAGGCTGGTCATTTTCCAGCCTGACCAGCTAAGACCAGACTGGGAATGGCCAAAACCCCTCTAAAACCAGTCTGGTCGACCAGCTAAAACCAGCCAACCAGCTTAGCTGTTTTTTCAGCAGGGATGGTTCAAAAATACTGTATTATTTACTGTAAAGTATATATATATATATATATATATATTTTTTTTTTTTTTTTTGGTTGTACAGTTTTATGCAGGTTTATTTTGCACAGAACAGATTGGGGTAAATGTCAAATGTGTGCACAATAAACCAAACCATAATTGGCCTGCTGAAAAATCCAGCTTAAGCCAGCCTAAGCTGGTTGGCTGATTTTAGCTGGTCGACCAGCCTGGTTTTAGAGGGGTTTTGGCCATTTTCAGGCTGGTTTCCAGCCATTTCCAGCCTGGTCTTAGCTGGTCAGGCTGGAAAATGACCAGCTTAAAGAAGCTAAAACCAGCTTGACCAGCCTGGTTTAAGCTGGACATGGCTGGTTTGGCTGGTTTTAGCTGGTCAACTCCCAGCCTGACCAGCTAAGAACAGCCTGGAAATGGCCAAAACCCCTCTAAAACCAGGCTGGTTGACCAGCTAAAACCAGCTTAGGCTGGTTTAAGCTGGATTTTTCAGCAGGGATGTATGCTACAGTATATTACCTATACAATTATAATGTGTGTAGCAGTTAATATTCAGGTTTTGGTTTTAATCAAGGTGACGTGGTGGCGCAGTGGATCTCAGCCTGGATGTATTTTTTTGTAGTCCCCAAACTTCATTCGCTGTAGGCTTTGCTAAGCTAAATCTGTAAAGCCAATGTGTCCCTTTGCATTGAACTGTGAGCGTCTTACAATCATACATTTGTTTGTTTTAATTCAGCCCACGCGGTGGCGCAGTGGGTAGCACAGCAAGAAGATTGCTAGTTCGAGCCTCGGCTGGGTCAGTTGGCGTTTCTGTGTGGAGTCCCCGTGTTGGCGTGGGTCCAAAGTTCAAAGACATGTGGTACAGGTGAATTGAATAAGCAAGTGTATGAGTGTGAATGAGTGTGTGTGGATGTTTCACAGTAATGGGTTGCAGCTGGAAGCGCATCCGCTGTGTAAAACGTGCTGGATAGGTTGGTGGTTCATTCCGCTGTGGCGAACCCAGATTATTAATGGGACTAAACCGAAAAGAAAATGAATGAATTAATTGAATGGTTTTAATTATAACCCTGCTGAAAAAAACAGCTTAAACCAGCCTAAGCTGGTTGGCTGGTTTTAGCTGGTTGACCAGCCTGGTTTTAGAGGGGTTTTGGCCATTTCCAGGCTGGTTTCCAGCCATTTCCAGCCTGGTCTTAGCTGGTCAGGCTGGAAAATGACCAGCTTAAACCAGCTAAAACCAGCTTGACCAGCCTGGTTTAAGCTGGACATAGCTGGTTTTGGCTGGTCAACTCCCAGCCTGACCAGCTAAGACCAGGCTGGAAATGGCCAAAACCCCTCTAAAACCAGGCTGGTCGACCAGCTAAAACCAGCCAACCAGCTTAGGCTGGTTTAAGCTGGATTTTTCAGCAGGGAAGCCTATCAGCACCAACTAACTAAAAACAGGAATACAGTTATTTATTAAATAACAGAACAGCATTACTGCTAGCATCCATTAACTAACAAAGCTAAATGTTGTTATGAATATAAGTTATTTATTGTTTTGTAAATGTAACTTTTTTATCATGCTTACCTGTCTCTCTAATGAAATGTAGCAGTAACATTATATGCTAATGAGTAAAGTCATCATTAGCATAACACTAGCTTGAGCTAGATTAATTCTGGCATTGCTATCATTGAACAAGGCTGAGATGTGAAGTACAAAGCAAACCCTCACTCTGACTTTGAATAAAATGCTGCATGAGGCCATTTGTTTCTGTAATGTCATTCAGGCATGTCATCTAGCATGCCAGTCTTGTGTCAAACCAAATTACAGGCTGTTTCATGGTGGTAATTTAGTTAAGGTAAAAAAATAAATAAATCAGGCAAGTTTTCAAGGAGAGAAAATCTCCTCAACAAAGCCTAAAGCTGAAAGGTCTACCTGGTGTGTATGTGTGCATTTATTTATAGAGATACTATATACAGAGACCTACATGTATTGCAAAACCTTCATACAAATTATATAAATGTCCTATCTACACTAGTAAGTGTGTTTATATTCTCATTGATAAAAAATGCAAAGGTCTTGAACTTTGACACACAAATATGTGGAATCTGGGTATTTCACAATTGTTGAGATACTTATTTATAGGCATGTCTACTATTTTACCAACCATATATCCTTTACTAACATTTATTTCGATGATAAATAAAGCAAGGGCTCCACGGATCATACTGACACATCATCAGTGGTGTATAAAGCACTGAAAGAAATCATACTCAAGTAAAAGTACCATAAAATGTAGTGCAATTAGAGTATGTGTATCTCTCGTAAATATTATTCAAAAGTAAAAAAGTAACCCTATACTAAAGTCAGCATAGTCTCATTCTGAAAACGTAGCCCTATATACATTTCTGGAGAGTGTGAATTATGTAGCCAGAAGAACGTCTTTAAAACGAACTCTACGCTGCGGTGTGATGCCGTCCCTTTTTTGTGCTTACTAGCTGACCACTTAGTTTCATGTGGAGGGCTTTTCCTATGTTACCACTTTGCCCTGTGGCTTGCTGCATATATCGGAGGATTAGAGATGCAGGGCAGAGTTGACCATGACGGCGTGGTTCAAGTCCAGGGAAGAAAGGTTCCAATAAAGCGGGTAAGACAAAAACAAAACACAAAAAATAAAACAAACAAGTAAATAACAGGGTGAGACCACATGTAAACTCTGAAAACATAGTAAAAATCAGGCTGTCGCGAGGGCTTTTCTTTATCTAGATTGCTTTTTAAAACACTATCGGTTGGGTTTAGGGATGGGGGTGGTTGGGGTATTGGTTGATGGGTCAGTCAGTCAGTCAGTCGACATCGGCCTCTGGTGGATTTACGGGAGAACAGCAGGCACAAATGGAACTCGCAAGAGAAATTTGAGATCTCAAAAAGCGCACACAGTGGCCTCTGGTGGATTCACGGAAACAAAAACTGCAAAAAGCGTATCTCCTGGGATGTATTTTGTGCTCTCCAGAAATGTATGCAGCAGTACGTTTTCAGAATGAGCCTGGGTTGTATAAAATAGGGTCCAAAACGTGCGCACGTCACTTCCCATGCAAGAGTTATGATGTATAAAAAACAAACTTGATAAGAGAATGTGGGAGGCTGTAAGTAAACTCTAAGTAAACATTCATTCATTCATTCATTCATTTTCTTTTCAGCTTAGTCCCTTTATTAATCTGGTGTCGCCACAGTGGAATGAACCGCCAACTTCTCCAGCACGTTTCATACACTACGGACAATTTAGCCTACCCAATTCACCTGTACCGCATGTTTTTGGACTGTGGGGGAAACCGGAGAACCTAGAGGAAACCCACGCGAATGCAGGGAGAACATGCAAACTCCACACAGAAACGCCAACTGACCCAGCCGAGGCTCGAACCAGGGACCTTCTTCCTGTGAGGCGACAGCACTACTTACTGCACCACCGCGTTGCCCATTGGGAAAGTTTAATGGATCAATGTCACAGTCAGAGAAAATGGTAGAAGGCACATACTTGTTCTGGGTATGACGTAAGCTGCTATTGACCTGTCCTTCAGAATCAGACACTCATATGTGAAGCAGTGGCACAGTGTGAATAAATGTGCAGATTAAGGGGTTGTAATGTGTTATAACCCTGCTGAAAAATCCAGCTTAAACCAGCCTAAGCTGGTTGGCTGGTTTTAGCTGGTCGACCAGCCTGGTTTTAGAGGGGTTTTGGCCATTTCCAGGCTGGTTTTCCAGCCATTTCCAGCCTGGACTTAGCTGGTCAGGCTGGGAGTTGACCAGCCAAAACCAGCTTGACCAGCCAAAACCAGCTATGTCCAGCTTAAACCAGGCTGGTCAAGCTGGTTTTAGCTGGTTTAAGCTGGTCATTTTCCAGCCTGACCAGCTAAGACCAGGCTGGAAATGGCCAAAACCCTTCTAAAACCAGGCTGCTCGACCAGCTAAAACCAGCCAACTAGCTTAGGCTGGTTTAAGCTGGTTTTTTCAGCAGGGAAGGTCCTGCTTTTAAGTCAATACGGACTCAAAATCAAAACAGCATGTTTTTCCCCACAATCTTGTAGAAAAACGTTTGTCCAAATCACATTTTCTGGGTTAATAACTGCACCGGGGACCCAATCATAGACTTTTAGCTGAGATTTCTATGATATTCACCTTTAAAAGGGAACAGAGGTGATCATGAATTCCTGCTATAAGTCGTAAACATTTTAGGAGGGCTGAGAACAAATAAATAAAGCCTTGCTAAAAATGGAGTAGCGACGCCAATGCCGCCTACA
>LR812540.1:50618753-50701253 GCA_903798195.1 Danio kyathit | reverse complement strand
ATCTGTTACTGTGGATGCTAATATAGTAACCGTTGTAATAGTCATATGTTGCCTTTATTGTTATAGTTGCTATAGTTATCATGTGTTGGTCTGGATGCTAATATAGCTATTATTATAGTTGTTGTCTGTTGATGTGGAATGCTAATATAGCTATTATTATCATATGTTACTGTGGACACTAATAGTTATGATTATGGTTATTATTCTTGGTGTGAATGTCAAAACTGCATTTGGTCTTACAGTTAACACAACGCTGTCTTCCATTTGTGTGGATGCTAATTTGTTGAACCCCATTCAAAAATGCATTCAAACAGAACACAGTCGCGACTTCAGGCCTTCAAAATTCCCTAATAGTGACTAATGTGACCATCAACAATACTCAAGAAAGCAAGATGGTGTTTGTGAGAAGTTCTGAGAACTATTGAGAAATAAGCTAAGCTAACCCAGCTGAAAAATCCAGCTTAAACCAGCCTAAGCTGGTTGGCTGGTTTTAGCTGGTCGACCAGCCTGGTTTTAGAGGGGTTTTGGCCATTTCCAGGCTGGTTTCCAGCCATTTCCAGCCTGGTCTTAGCTGGCCAGGCTGGGAGTTGACCAGCTAAAACCAGCTTGACCAGCCAAAACCAGCTATGTCCAGCTTAAACCAGGCTGGTCAAGCTGGTTTTAGCTGGTTTAAGCTGGTCATTTTCCAGTCTGACCAGCTAAGACCAGCCTTGAAATGGCCAAAACCCCTCTAAAACCAGGCTGGTCGACCAGCTAAAACCAGCCAACCATCCTAGGCTGGTTTAAGCTGGATTTTTCAGCAGGGAAGCTAACTGCATTTTAGTCAGTCTGGCCGATGGGGGTTGAGGAACGTTCAGCATGGGTAATACAATAATTAGACAGCTCTCCTACTTAAATCCATTACTTCTCTCACGTCAAACTCTCAGTTTTCATCAAAACACACATTTTTTTTCCCCGTCAATCCTCCAAATGCAGCTGATGCTCAGTTGGGTGGGTGTGATTTGGCAGCACTCGCTCACACTTGATTTAATGGACTAAATGGTCTGTGCCCATCGCCTGGCGGTTTCTGGCCCCGTCCTCATTATCCGAAGCGCGACCGCAGACAACATCAAACACGAGTGGGATTTGCGAATCATCTGACACGGCCGAGAAAGAGGATTAGAGATCGTGTCTCCTCACCTCGCTGAGATCTTTTTGGCTGTACTTTGTTAGTTGAGTCGCGGGTCTGCTAAGTCCTGCTTAGCCGCCAACTGCTGTATGAGTCATTATAGATCTATTCTGAAAATCTGGCACTGGAGGACTCTCATTTTCACACTATTGTTCCTCGCCGAACGCCTCCCTGATGGAACCGTCTTCAAGAATATTGGTACTGAAGTGCAAACACAATTCCTTTAACTCGTTGTTAAGCTAACGTAGCATTGTTAGAAAAATCGAACATATATTTGAATTAGCCTCACAGTTACAACAAATATTCAATCATTTTCCTTTGGCTTAGTTCCTTATTTATCAGGGGCCACCACAGCAGAATGAACTGCCAACTATTCTGGCATATGTTTAATTCAGCGAATGCCCTTCCAGCTGCAACCCAGTTCTGGGAAACACACGTACACACCCATTCACACACACTACAGCCAATTTAGTTGATCAATTCCCCTATAGCGCATGTGTTTGGACTGTGGGGGAAACTGGAGCACCTGGAGGAAACCCACGCCAACACTTAGAGAACATGCAAACTCCACACAGAAACACCAACTGACCCAGTCGAGACTCGAACCAGCGACCTTCTTGCTGTGAGGTGACAGTGCTAACCACTGAGCCACCATGTCGCCCACATTACAACAACTATTTAGCATTTATTTGAATTATGTTTTAGCTAGAGCAAGGAAGTTTGAAGCAAGGAATATCTGGGGTAAAAATGCTTTCTGGCAGGACCCTCTGGATGAATGTGAGTTTGCCACTTTTCGCTGTTGAAGGTTGATAGCTGAGAATGACAAATTAGACAATTTCACCCTTTAAGATTGCACCAAAAAGAATCAGTCACTTGTAAAAAGGTCAGTGATGTGATATTTTTGTTGTTGTTGTCCCCAATATATAAGGAATGCTCCTCATAATAATTATTTCAAACCCATTTTCTGTGATTAGGATCTTTAAAAGCTGCATTTATTTTCTTTTTATTATTATTATTATTTACTTATTACAAGGAATCTTACATTTTGAGGCAAAATATCTTATGTATTATTATGACAAATCATAATATATATATTCAGAAAAAAAAAATATATATATATATGAGAGTGGTATGGCTGTCCTGATATCATGCTATTATTATAATTATTTATTATTAGTCTTTTTGAGTAAATTTTCCTTATTTAATATAAAAGTGTCTAATTTTATATGTATGTATGTAATTATGTGTGTGTTTGTGTATTAATTATTTATTTATTTATTTATTATTTATTAATTATTTTATTTGCTTGCCAGTTTATTATTATAGCACAAAATTAATTGGTGATGCAACAAAATTTAATGTGGTTCAACCAATAAGGAAGGAAATTAAAACACGTACACATCAACCAGTTTTCAGGTTTCCTGAGGCTGGGGACTTCTAATATATATATATATATATATATATATATATATATATATATATATATATATATATATATATATATATATATATATATATATATATATTCTGAAAACATACTGCTATACATTTCTGGAGAGCACCAAAACGTCTAAAAAGGTATGTTTTTTGCAGTTTCTGTTTTTGTGAATCCACCAGAGGCCTTTTTGAGATCTCAAATTTCTCTCACGAGTGCCATTCATGCCTGCTCTTCTTGTGTAAATCCACCAGAGATCACTGTTGACTGACTGACTGACTGACTGACCACCCTTCTCCTTCCCTAAACCCAACCAATAGTGTTTTCAAAAGCACCGATTGACCAGCCCACCCCCTTCCCTAATCCCTCAAAAAGCAATCCAGAAAAAGAAAGGCCCTCGTCTGATTTTTACTTCGTTTTCAGATTTTACCACATTCTCACCCTGCTATTGACTTGTTTATTTTATTTTTTCTTGGCTTTTGTTTTTGTCTTACCAGTTTCTTGAACCGGTTTTTCGCGGGACTCTAATCCTGTCGTCATGGTCCACTCCTCTCTGCGTCTCAAGTCCGCTGACATACATGGCGAGCTTCTGGACAAACTAGTAACAGCGGAAAAAAGTAGTTTATAAGGAGGTAAGCGGTCAGCTGGTAAGCACAAAAAGGACCCCTATATACATTTCTGGAGATCACGAAATACGTCCAAGGAGTTACGTTTTTTTGCAGTTTTTGTTTTCACGAATCCACCAGAGGCCGCTGTGTATGCTTTTTCATATCACAAATTTCTCTCGCGAGTGCCATTTATGCCTGCTGTTCTCACATAAATACACCAGAGGCCAAAGTCGACTGACCAACTGACTGACACCACTAAACCCAACCAATAGTGTTTTCAAAAGCACAGATTGACCAGCTCACACACTTCCATAAACCCAACCGACAGTTTTCAAAAGCAATCTAGAAAAAGAAAAGCCCTCGTCTGATTTTTACCACGTTTTCAGAGTTTACCACATTCTCACCCTGTTATTCACTTGTTTATTTTATTTTTTGGCTTTTGTTTTTGTCTTACTCACTTTCTGGAACTGTTCTTCACCGGATTCGAACCGTCGTGGTCAACTCCTCTCTGCTTCTCAAGTCCGCCGATGTACATGCTGAGCTAACTGGACAAACTGGTAACAGCGGGAAAGCCGTCCATATGGAGGTAAGCGATCAACTGGTAAGCGCGAAAAGGATCGGCGTCATACCACCCCATAGCGTTCTTTTTAAAGACGAATTGCAGCCATACTGTATGTGCCTCTGGCTACATAATTCGCGATCTCCAGAAATGTATATGAATAATTTTGCTGTAAAGACTAATTTGTGTATACCTCTCACAATGCTCACAGAAAACCCTCTGCATTTTTATATCTTCAAAATTCTTCATTCTGTATGATTTATGATCTGTTTTTCTCATGGGCACCAGACGAATGTCCCCACAAGGTCAAAAGATTATTGGTATTGCTACACTTCAGGGGACAGTTGGTCCACACAACATTGAATCCCTCACAGATGAATACCAGGACCACACACACACACAGACGCACACACATACACACAGAAATAATATCATGACCTTGAGTCGAAGTCAATAAGGCTCCTCAGAAGGGAAGGTCAGAACAAACTGTCAAAAGTCATGTGCTACAGTACGATCCCCCCATAAAACCAACCCAGGCTCAGTATTGATATGTACCCCTGTATACATTTCTGGAGATCACGAAATACGTCCCAGGAGCTACGTTTTTTTGCAGATTTTGTTTTCACGAATGCACCAGAGGCCGCTGTGTATGCTTTTTCAGATCTTAAATTTCTCTCGCGAGTGCCATTCGCGCCTGCTCTTCTCACGTAAATCCACCAGAGGCCGCTGTCAGCTGATCGACTGACTGGCTGATCAATCCCCCCACCCATCCCTTTCCCTAAACCCAACCGATAGGGTTTTCAAAATCACCGCTTGAAAACAATACAGAAAAAGAAAAGCCTTCGCCTGGTTTTTACCACGTTTTCAGATTTTACCACATTCTCACCCTGTTATTGACTTTCATTCATTCATTTTCTTGTCAGCTTAGTCCCTTTATTAATCTGGGGTCGCCACAACGGAATGAACCGCCAACTTATCCAGCACGATTTTACGCAGCGGATGCCCTTCCAGCCGCAACCCATCTCTGGGAAACTGTTATTTACTTGTTTATTTTAATTTTTGGCTTGTGGTTTTGTCTCACCCACTTTCTAGAGTCGTTCCTCACCAGACTCGAACACCGTCATCGTGGTCAACTTCTCTCTGCATCTCAAATCCATCGACCTACATGGGAAGCTACTGGACAAACTGACAACAGCGGAAAAGCCGTCCACATGGAGGTAAGCGATCAGCGGGTAGTGCGAAAAGAAACCAAAGCCGTCTGCGGCGTCAAACCATCCCGTAGCATTTGTTTTAAAGACAAAATGCAGCTATACGTAGCTCTGGCTACATAATCCGCGCTCTCTAGAAAGGTATATGGGGGTATGTTTTCCCAATGAGCCTGTGTTGCACAAAACAATCATATTCTGACGTCATGATGTTTACAAGCAAATATCTTAAATGTTTATCTTGTTTAAAGATATTTTAAAAAGAATGGTACTTTAACACGTTTTCTTGGAACACAAGTCATAACTTTCTCTCTCTGAGTCTCTTCCAGTTGTTTGGCAGAAAATCCCACAAACTCTTTCCTCCTGACCTTGTTACAGGGACGACAAGTCTGAGATAGAAGAGAGAATTCATAACAGAAATCTCCAGGTTTCACCAGAAATCTGAAGAATGCAAACATCTCTTCAGACGTGATATCTGTAGACGTCCTTGAGAGCTTGTTTTTCTCTCTCTCTCTCTCTCTCTCTTTCCACTCATCAGATCTTCGAGGATTCGCTCGTCTTACCTTCCTTCTTGGGAAAAACCTCTAATAATTTAATAATTTCATCCCGACGGGCTTCAGCCAGAACGGCATGTCTTGCACTGCTGGCTCTGGATGTTGGTCGGTGTCATTTTTCATCTAGATTTATGGCTCAGGGAAGCCCATCTGCATTTTTAGTGTGATTGAAAAGTGTGCGCTGGGTTTTTCCCCCATCATGCAGTAAATGCAATCACAGCCTCTTCTGATTTAGTCCTGCTGTATTGTGCATTAGGAGTCGGGAGGATTAAGAGTGGCTTTATCGTCAAAATAAAGATGCTCAGAAAGACCTTTCTGGTTTTTAGACATGACCCATGAACTTTTAATTTAGCCATTTTCTTTGGATGGATACTGTCAAGTGTAGACGTACAAAACAAAGCAAAGATTATCGTACGTTTAGAGTTGTGTCTCTTTGTAGTGTAAATATCTAAAAATTCTTAAATCATGGAGCGTTTTCTAGACAAAAATAAAGTAATTTTCAGAAATAATGTCAAAATTAAGTTTTTATTTTTAATCAAATTTTTAATAACATTAAATTAACATTATTTCAAAGCAGAAGATTGAAATTTCTCATATATTTAGATTCTTTTAAGGAAAGCATCACTATTATTGTTATTTCTGAAAGCAAGAAATGTCTTGATTTAAGAATAAAATCTTTTTTTTTGCAATGTACACTGTGTTTTCTTCATTAATCACGATTATTGTGTGCACAATTTGTGCCCTGTGGAAGGAAATAAATAAATAAATATGTAATGTAACATTATATGGTAAAACTTCAGGTAACATTTTACTATAAGGTTGTATTAGATAATGTTAGTTAATGCCTTTACTAACATGAACAATACATTTATTAGAGTATGTGTTCATATTAGTTAACATTAGGTAATGACAGTTCCAGCCTGATCTCAGGAGGAAACGTAAGTATTTTACGTTTTGTCAGTTTAGTGGCTAATTTGTACGAGTTCAGTCGTATGAAAATGTACGATTTTAAAAAGGAGGCGTGGCATCTAACCCCACCCGTCATTGGGTGATGAGCAAATCGTACTAATTTGTACGAATTAGATCATACGAATTCCTACGAATTAGCCACTAAATCAAAAAGTTACGAATTGCCGTGAGATTGCGTTGACAGTTCAGTTGTTCGTTGTTAGTTCATGTCAGGTGTGTCCAAACTCATTCCTGGAGGGCCAGTGTCCTGCATAGTTTAGCTCCAACTTCCCTAGTATATCTAGAAAGAGCTTGATTTGCTGGTTCAGGTGTGTTTAATTGGGGTTGGAACTAAAATATGAAAAAAAAAAGAGGACGTATGTATGGGTGCGGCCAATGGAGGACTGGAGAATGATTGACAAGTGACAAATTCCACTAAACTCCACCTGTTAATATCAGCTGCGTATAGAGATGAATATTGTTGCGCACCTTCTGAATGTAACTCTTGCTTTGCATTGGGGATACCAGAATTCTGTGAATCGAAATATTCATTTGTATCCAATAAATTACTAATATTTTTGATATTGAAGAAAATCTTTCTATTGGACATGCATGGAATTGATTTGATATTCCAACAGAAGATATAATGAACAATGTTGGTGAAAAAACTATGTCAATGGCTGCTTTTTCCAGCATTCTTCAGAAAATCTTGCTTTGTGTTCAACTTTGTGTGAAAGCCACACAAGTTTAGAACCCTTTGTGAGTAAATAGTGAGGAATTTTTCATTTTTAGATGAACCGTCGCTTTAATACATGCCAAAGGCGCATGGTTTTGAGTTCAGATTGTTATTAGAGAATTATAAACCTCACCTTGTGTCTAGTTAAACATGTTCAGATGAGTGTGACTAAATTCATTCTCAACACATGACGTGCGGCATACTGAAAGGCCTTGCTACACAAAAGACCTTTTTTTTTCCTCTCCCGTTCTGAGATTTATTATTATTTTTCTTTTTAAGTAATCTCCCGTCCTTCATTTTGTCTCTGTTTAGTCTCTGGTTAATCTCATGTCCTCCAAATGCTCTCAGCTCACATTCAGTAGCAAAAGAAAAGAGGACTTTCTCAGGTTATCAAAACTTTCTGTCAGAAAAACTGTGCTTTTATGCACCTCGGCAAGCTCTTTGCTGCTATGAATATGTTAGAGCTTAAATTGTTTCCTCTACGCCTTTCAAAACCTTTTCATTTTTTTCTGAAGGTGAAGTTTTGATTTATGAGTTTAATATCAGGAGAAAGCAGTAATCCAGAACTAATTCTAAATTAGCCAAGTAACACTTCTCGACCTGTTTAACAGCGGCTCGCACCCAAAGTGATTTAATTATTTGTGAGTTATTTTCTAGGAGTCTTATTTTTGGGGGGTGTAAAATGTTATTTTGAAATCATTTAAGTTTATATTAGAGCTCTTCCAAAGATTCTTTACTTTGTAGAGACTTTTATTTTGTAATCATGAGGGTTTTTACAGTTATGTTTCCTTGTAATTTACACACATTTTAATCACATCTCTGTGTTTATAGCTGCTATTTTTGACTTATTTATTGTAATTTGGAGTCTAGAGGCTGCACGGTGGCATAGTGGGTTTCATGTTTGCCTTACAGCAAGAAGGTCGCTGGTTTGAGTCTCGGCTGGGTCAGTTGGTGTTTCTGTGTGGAGTTTGCATGTTCTCCCTGTGGTGTTTGCGTGGGTTTCCTCCAGGTGCTGCGGTTTCCCCCACAGTCCAAACACATGTGGTATAGGTGAATTGGGTAGGCTAAATTGTCCGTAGTGTATGTGTGTGTGTGTGTGAATGAGTGTGTAGGGATGTTTCCCAGTGATGGGTTGCAGCTGGAAGGGCATCCGCTTTGTAAAAACATGTGCTGGACAAGTTGGCAGTTCATTCCGCTGTGGCGACCCCAGATTAAATAAGGGGTCAATTAAAAAGCGGAAAAGAAAATGAATAAATGATGAATTTGGAGTCTAGACCTCACAAAGTTTTTGTGTTTCAAGTATTTTAAAGCTTATATTTTTATCTCTCTCTCTCTCTCTCTATATATATATATATATATATATATATATATATATATATATATTCATTCATTCATTTTCTTGTCGGCTTTGTCCCTTGCGGGGTCGCCACAGCGGAATGAACCGCCAACTTATCCAGCACGATTTTACGCAGCGGATGCCCTTCCAGCCGCAACCCATCTCTGGGAACTATATATATATTTAAACAGTGTTAAATTTTTAACTCTGTTATATTGCAGCCATTTGCTAAAGTCATTCAAGTTCATTAATGTCCTCACAGCAGCCCATATTGACAGAAAAACACAGAATTGTTGACATCTTTGCAGATTTATTAAAAAAAGAAAAACTGAAGTATATCACATGCTCCTCAGTATTCAGAGCCTTTGCTGTGACAGTTATATATTTAAAGGTGCTGTATGTAAGTTTTTGATTCTTCTAAAGCATAAAAATACCATAATATGTTTGCAGATATTTAAGAAACATCCCAAGTGAACATACTTGTTTAACTGAAAAACAATGCTGAAGTCAGATATTCTGCTTTGAAAATGGTTTTTCCGTGCCGGAACGCTGTCTTTGTTTAGATAAATTTCATATGCACGATGCCAGTTTAGCCAATTATATGTCAGCACTCCGGGTTGCCTTGTTGGAAAACAGCGTATTTCATTCATTCATTCAGAAAGGCTCTGAAAGCATGCGTCCGTGACCGAAATGGACAGTATCAGACGTCGAAATGAGACCGATTCAGTTCCACATGAGGTTATTACTTAGAAATGATAAAAACATTACGAACGTAAACATTAGGTGAGCAGATTACATTGTAATCTCGTGTCCTAACAACACGCAATCAGCAGTTTGACTCTTTGCACCAGACGAAACACGGCAGAAATGTAAATACAGCCTTTCAGAAGCACAGAATAAGCACTCACTCACGAAACGGTAAGGTTTAGAATCCATTCAAACTCACATTGTTAGCATTTAGCACTGAATAAAACACACGAGGCTTACCCGAGGTGCACTGTCATAGGTTTCACATGTTGAGCTGTGAGAAATAGAAACCGTTTCTAATATCTCAATTCGAGGTGTTGGTTAGAACTAAAACTCCTTTTAATATGGAACATAATTCCTTCTATCGCGTGTCGTTGATTTTATTTAGAACACGGTTTAAATCACTCGCTCCTGTGTTTAAATCACTCGCTCCTGTACTCAATCTGGCATCCCACGCGTGTGTTTATTTTGATCTAGGAGTGCAATACCCAGTTCAACCACTGGGTGTCAAACTTACATACTGCACCTTTAACTGTCGTCCATTTCTTCTCCTCATCTTTAAGATGGTTCTACACCTTAATTTGAGTCCAGCTGTGCTTAATTATACTGATTGGACTTGATTAGGAAAGCCACACACCTGTCTATGTAAGAGCTTACAGCTCACAATGCATGTGAGAGCAAATGACAATCATGAGGTCAAAGGAACTGACTGAAGAGCTCAGAGACAGAAGTGTGGCAAGGCACAGATCTGCTCATGGTTATAAAAATATCTCTGCTACACTTAAGGTTGCTAGGAGCACAGTGGCCTCCATAATCCTTTAATGGAAAGAGATGTGGCTGAGCTGCAGAGATGCAGTCGTGAGATGGGAGAAAGTTGTAGAAAGTCAGCCATCACTGCACCAGTCAGAGCTTTATGGCAGAGTGGCCAAACACATAAAAAGCTCACATGGAGTTTGTAAAAACACCTGAAGGACTCCAAGATAGTAAGAAATAAGATTCTCTGGTCTGATGAGACCAACATAGAACTTTTTGGCCTTAATTCTAAGTGATATGTGTGTCCAATACAGTGAAGCATGGTGGTGGCAGCATCCTGCTGCGGGGTGTTTTTCAGCTGCAGGAACAGGACGACTGGTTGCAATCGAGAGAAAGATGAGTGTGGCCAAGTACAGGGATATCCTGGATGAAAACAACAAGACAATAACCCTAAGCACACAGATAAAATAATGAAGGATTGGCTTCACAACAACTCTATGACTGTTCTCGAATGGCCCACCCAGAGCCCTGACCAAAACCAAATTGAGCATCTCTGGAAAGACCTAAAACGGCCGTCCACCAACATTTACATTGATTTCTCTGTAAAAAACTCTGGAAGTATGAGATAAAAGTCACAATTACCATTTTCATCGCCGTAAAAAAGCTTTGAAATTCACAGTTGGTTTTCAAGACCGTATTAAAGCCCAGTAATCATGTTGCCATCACCACACAAAAGTAAGTAAATCTGATTTTATATGAAACCGTATGAATATACAATCCAAGTTTTATCTGCAAGAGCCTTGAATTCCTACACTGGTATTCAAGATCATGTTTGAGCATGTCAGCCATGTCCACATCATTCTCAGGAATTCTGGGTAGATGTTGGAGAAACAACATATCCCGAGGCATCAAATAACACAAGAGTTGGAGTTGTGGTTGATTATGTCTAGACGTCTTACATAAATCTCCATGCACGCACACACGCATCTCTACTGTACAGTGTCATAATCAATGTATAAAATACATTTCAGTTGCACTGCAGAAAACATCATTCAGAAAGATTCCATGGAGCCTTGAGTCATGATTTGCTGTTGACATTGAGTCACAAGCACTTCAACAGCCTGGTTACTCAACTCGAAATGATAATGTGTCCTTCGGTCCTGAAAAAGCTTCAATAATGCAGTACAGGTGGGTTTATTCAACATACGCCCCCCCCCCCCCCCCCCCCCCCCCTCTTTAACATATTGCATAATTTACACTGTAAAAAAAATGCTGGGTTCCACACAATCGATTTGTGTTGGGACAACATGAAGAAATTAAGTTAACTCAGTAGTTTTTTACAAATTTAAGGGGATTGAACTTAAAACAATTAAGTTGTCCTCAAAAAAAAAAACTCAAGAATTATGCCATTTCCAATCCAGGCTCATTATGGATATATACCCCTGTATACATTTTTGGAGAGCGCACAATATGTCCCAGGACATACATTTATTTGCAGTTTTCACGAATTCACCAGAGGCTGCTGTGTACACTTTCAGATATCAAAATCCTCTAACGAGTCCCATTTGCGCCTGCTGTTCTCCTTTAAATCCACCAGAGGCCGCTGTCGACTGACTCACCCACCTCCTTCCCTAAACCCAACCGATAGTGTTTTCAAAAGCAATCCAGAAAAAGAAAAGCCATCTGATTTTTACCACGTTTTCAGATTTGACCGCGTTATAACCCTGTTATTTACTTGTTTATATATTTATTTTTTTGCCTTTTCTTATACCTGCTTTCTGGAACCTTCTTCGCTGGACTCAAACCCCATCATCGCAGTCAACTCCTCTCTGCGTCTTAAGTTTGATAACATACATGGCGAGCCACTGGATAAACTGGTAACAGCGGAAAAGCCGTCCACATGGACATAAGCGGTCAGCTCGTAGCTCGAAAAGGAAGCCGTAGGTGACGTCAAACCACCCCATAGCATTCGTTTGAAAGATGAAATGCTGCCATACAGCCTGATCTCACGAGGAAACGCAAGCATTTACGTTTTGTCAGTTTAGTGGCTAAGTCGTACAAACTTGTACGAGTTCAGTCGTACGAAAAATGGCACCTAACCCCATCCCTAGGCGTGGCACCTAACCCCATCCCTAACCCTCATTGGGTGATGAGCAAATCGTACTAAATTGTACAAAATAGATCCTACGAATTCATACGAATTAGCCACTAAATCAAAAAGTTACGAATTGCCGTGAGATTGCGTTGGCCATACGTACCTCTGGCAACATAATTCGTGCCCTCCAGAAATGTATATGGGAGTACGCATTCACAATGAGCCTGTGTTGGTTGTTTCAGCTCATTTTAAATAAGTAGACTGAGCAAACAGCCAATGTCATGTTATGAGTGTACACAGTAAGCGGCGATAAACTCCATGCGTCTTTTTCTCGCTAACAATGCTGTACAAAATGTCACACCGAGCATCTCTAGCATGCGCTACTACATTACACAAGCTTTCCCAATGATGTAAATGAAGAGCGCATTTGCCTTCGCTTCAGCAGATATGCACAGCTTCGCTGCAAATGTAAGATAACAGCACTGCAGTTTTATTTATTTATTTATTTGTTTGTTTTTTACAATTTACTGTTCGCCGCAACACGCATGGCTTTACAGCTATCTTCATGCATGCAGCCGACCCGCTATAAGTCTGGCTATCTTCAATTTAGCGCTGTCTAATGAGAACATTTAGCAGCTGGGGAAAGAAACCCCAGTCTGCAGTTGCATTACCCAGAGCGCTGTATGAGATTAAACAAATCTAATTGGAACTATATGTCTCGAAAGTCGCAGGATTTTCTGAGCTGTACTTAGATTTAGAGCAATTACCATTATAAAGAAGAGGGTTCAGTGCCTCTACAAACCTGTGCTGCTAGGATTTCTTCAGTTGATTTGATTTTTTTAGGCAATCAATGGTGTTTATGGTTTAGTTTTAATTAGTGATCGCTTATCATTGCTTTAAATTACAATTGTGACATCGTTTACACCTGTTTACATCGTTTACACACACATCGTTTCATATATAACACAACATTTAATTAAAATGTTTCCACAATCTAGAAAATGCCCTGCTGAAAAATCCAGCTTAAACCAGCCTAAGCTGGTTGGCTGGTTTTAGCTGGTCGACCAGTCTGGTTTTAGAGGGGTTTTGGCCATTTCCAGGCTGGTTTCCAGCCATTTCCAGCCTGGTCTTAGCTGGTGAGGCTGGAAGTTGACCAGCTAAAACCAGCTTGACCAGCCAAAAACAGATATGTCCAGCTTAAACCAGGCTCATCAAGCTGGTTTTAGCCGGTTTAAGCTGGTCATTAACATGTTTTGTCTTCGCTAACATGAATTATCATGCTGCTAATATAATTTAGCTGCTATTAACATGTTTCTAGCTTGAATAAGCATGTGACTCACATTTTCTAACATCCGGCTAGCATGAATTAGCATGTTATAAGCACACCCAAAACTACTTGAAACATGTTTTAACTTGTTAGCAAAGATTTCCATGTTTCTAACATATCTTCTACAGCCTATCGTGAATTAACATGTTGTTGGCACATTTTTAGCATTATATAATATCCGGCTAATACATTTTATCTGCCACACTAGCATGTTTTATTTACATTTGTTAGCATTATGCTGACTTTGATAGCTTGAAATAGCATGCAACTCGCTGTTCTAACATTCAGCTAACATAAATTAACATGTTAGCACACATAGCTAACAATTTAACCTCAATTGCTATTCAAGTAGCATGTTTTAACACCATTTTGGTATGAATTTACATTCTTGGCAACTTTTATCTGTTGTTAGCATGTCTTAGGCTGCCTCTGAAATTGCCTACTACTCAGTAGGTGCTGTATTTGAATTTCAATTATGTAGTATGAATGGAATTCAGGCGCACTACTGTACATCCGTTGTTTTGTCATGATCACATGACCTAACCACATCAGTTGCGTCGCTTCACTCCCATTCATCAATTCTCTCGTGGGACATTATGGGACGCGTAGCATCCATCAGATGCACACTTCAGAATTTTGCTGGAAGTAGTAGGTCATCCGGGTACTTCTCACATACTGTTTTTCGAATTCTATAAATTCGGACATATACTACTCGGCTCACATACTGTTTTTAGCGTACTATATAGTATGGAAGTATGCGATTTCGGACGCAGCCTTAGAATGTTGCTACCACATGCTTAACACTATAATAGCATAAATTAGCATGTCACTAAAATGGTTTTCTCACGCCAACATAGTGTAAAATGTAAGTTCAGTGTTTGTGTTTTCTTTAATGTATAATCATACAGAACTTGTAGACTTGTTTATTTAGTAATTTGTAGATCTCTGAAAATTGCACGGGGTAAAATAAACATTTTTATGTGACTTTAATGTTGTTGTTCTTGGCAGTGAGGTGGAGTCGCGCATTAAGATGAGATGAATGGTACAGTTATTACATACACATTATGAAAAGCTTATTTTCTAATGGCGTATTTGCTTATTGAAATGAGACCCTCACCTGAGGCCAGAATCATCGGCGGTATCTGATAATGGCAAAGGAAACCAGTAAATGACTGCAGCTTTTATCATCGGCAGAAGCGGTGGGTGTAAATAATCAGCGGTCTCATGCGGTAATATGTCATCATTCATGGAAAAAGAATTATCTGAAGTGGATATGGTGTGATTGGGTCACTGCAAATTTATGTAATTTCATCCATGCCTTCAAAATAATTACTGCTTTTGAGCTACGAGCCTGATGATTATTGCATAACGTTAAATGTTTTCGGTGTGATCAAAAGATGTTTTTGATTCACAGTTAGATTTACAAAGATCATTTATTTATTTATTTATTTATTTATTTATTTATTATGAAACTGAAAGTTGTTTCAGATATTATCCAAAATAATCAAATATAAATATTATTTCAGTAATAATAATATATATATATATATATAAAAGTTTAGTTATTTAAATATTATATATTATATTTATGTAAATATGTATACTACATTATGTTATACTTTAATCAATATATTTGTGTATACTTAATAAACACACCTATTATGCCTTGTTGATGCCAGAGGTCAGAGGAGAATGGCCAGACTGGTTCCAGCTGATAGAAAGGCAACAGTAACTCAAATAAGCACTCGTTACAACCGAGGTCTGCAGAAGAGCATCTCTGAACACACAACACGTCCAACCTTGAGGCGGATGGGCTACAGCAGCAGAAGACCACACCGGGTGCCACTCCTGTCAGCTAAGAACAGGAAACTGAGGCTACAATTCACACAGGCTCACCAAAACTGGACAAGAGAAGATTGGAGAAACGTTGCCTGGTCTGGTGAGTCTCCATTTCTGCTACCAAATTCAGGTGGTCGGGTCAGAATTTGGCCTCAACAACATGAAAGCATGGATCATCCTGCCTTGTATCAGCGGTTCAGGCTGGTGGTGGTGGTGTAATGGTGTGGGGGAGATTTTCTTGGCACACTTTGGGTCCATTAGTACCAATTGAGCATGGTGTCAACGCCACAGCCTACCTGAGTATTGTTGCTGACCATGTCCATCCCTTTATGACCACAGTGTCTCCATCTTCTGATGGCTACTTCCAGCAGGATAACGCACCATGTCATAAAGCGCCAATCATCTCAGACTGGTTTCTTGAACATGACAATGAGTTCACTGTACTCAAATGGCCTCCACAGTCACCAGAGCTCAATCCAATAGAGCACCTTTGGGATGTGGTGGAACGGGAGATTGGCATCATGGATGTGCAGCCGACAAATCTGCAGCAACTGTGTGATGCTATCATGTCAATATGGAGCAAAATCTCTGAGGAATATTTCCAGTGGCTTGTTGAATCTCTGCCATGAAGAATTAAGGTGTACCTAATAAAGTCGCCGGTGAGTGTATTTGTTATTATCTTTTTTACATTTATATAAGTTGTTCATTTAATTATGTACATTTAATGATGTATTTATTTTATTATGCATGTACATATACGTCCATATAGATGTATCTAAATATATAAGAAAATTGCATATTATTTGTTTTGCTCAGAGCCCAGCAATACATTTCCTAAAAGTCGTCATTAGTCAGTGTGTTTGTGACACATTAAAGCGTATAATCTTAAAGACTAAAGTGAACCAAACCACTCGGCATGTGAGCACCGAATAATTACTGAATAACAAAAGTCTTTGTTTGGCTCCGAGAAATAATTGATTTTTTATGGGATCGAGTGTTTTTCCGCATCAGGAGACTCGCAAGGTCCCCGTACCGCGGTCAGTGGGCCCTGGACTTCCACCGGGCCGAGGCAAATGTAATTAATTGGATCTGATTAAAATTAATGAAGTAATTAAAGAAGTGCTGGGGCCGCTTTCAGTCTTCTGTGGGCTAAAACGCACCAGTCTGCTGCTAAAACGGCCAAAAGAAGGCAAATCTGAAAGCTAGGCCAGGTTTTAGCATCTTTGACTGCTTATCTTTTATTTTTCAAGGCTGTCAAACTGTAGTGTGACCTAAATAAGTCAAGACTCCTATTCAGGCTACAGTCGTGTGAAGCTCAAAGGTTGAAGACAACAGCAGAAAACCTCTGCAGATAAAGCTAGTCTGTCAGATGCTTCTGTTAGGATCTTCAAGTCATTCAACAACAAACCAGGACGCTAATGCTATGTAATTGCAGCAGCAGCCAATGTAATTGCTAATCTAATAGGAGTTTAATGTGGCGTTCACACCAGACGCGGAAGACGCGTCAAGCGAAAGTAATTTACATGTTAAGTCAATGCAATCCTACATCCTGCAGCGCGATATGCGCGAATGGCGCGGCACGATTGATGCGAATGAATGAATGAACTTCAGCAGACATTCGCGCCATGTTAACCAATCAGGAGCTTGCTCTTGTGGGGGCGTGATTATGATGTAGCACCTGTTGTTGGTGTCCCTGGGGAAATCCTCCAGCCGACACTGACAACAGTTCATCAAACTGGACTCGGCTCAGTCAGAAGCACCGCTGAAAGCCTCCATCATCCAGGTTCAGTTTCTGGAGGAGTTGATGAGCTCACAGAGCTGGTGCCCCTCTGAAAGTATCTAGTGGACTCAGACACTGCTCCAAACGTATCGACGCTGTTTTTCAGCCTTTATAAAAGCACATAAACACAGTTATTTTATCAATAAAATCCATGTTAGCCATTTAGCAAGGAAGCTACAGTCGCCGGACAGACAGAAGCCCTGCCCATCACGCAAATGCGCGTCTGTTCTGAAGCAGATCTGACACGTGGATGAAGCGGATTTTGACGCGCGAATGAAGTGAGTAAACTCAGATGTTCACGCGTCTATTTACGTGCAAATATCGTGATTTATCCGCGCGTTCCGCGTCTGGTGTAAACACAGCATAAGTATGCAAAGATGATCAATTATAGCTAATAAGTGATAATTGTTGATAGTTTACTGTCTCACAGTGTAAAGGGAGACATTTAAATATCAAAGTCGCTTTTGCTAGCGTTCAATGATGTTGTTGATGACTAACTAAATCTCTAAAAATTACAAATCTTTTTTTGATTAATTCAGATTAGGCTGTATTTGTAGTATTGTATTAGTTAACTGTATTTTACCAATATACATATGTATTTATTTGTCTAAAAATTATATAAACCTAACATTTCTATATATTTAAAATTCTAGTTGCCAATAATAATGTTTTTTTTATTTTGAAACCTGCCAACATTTGTCTCTGAAAATGATGGTGATGGTGGGGGTATTGTATAGAACGGCGGAGTACCATGATCGGGGTATCAGGCAGCTAAGGGTTAGGGTTGACAACCGAGAGGGGGGGGGGGCGGGGTTGTTGGAGACTGTACCAAAAAGATGAAGATGGGCGGTGGGGGGGGAGGGGGGGTTGAAACCACGGGAGTTTTTTTTGGGAGAAATACAAAACAGGAGGGTGGCAGGAGGTGGGAGTAAAATACCGAAGACTCCCGGGAAAAACGGGATTGTTGGCAGGTACGTTAATTTAAAGCTGTTTATTTAATAATGCCTAATAATGGTATTTTTCCTGGCATACTTATTATTAAGTAACTACCATTCATTGTAATTACAACCTACATACACACATTGACAAAGTGTAGCAAAAGAAACACTTAAACAGGCTTTTTGAATGATTTATTTCTCATTACACTGGAAAAAAAAAAAACTATGAAAAGGCAAAAAAAAGCCCAAAATCTCAAAACTGATGAGTACTTGGGAAAAAAAGTGTTTTAGCCTGCAGTGTTTTGTGCCTATAACAAAAATCTGGGGTGCTTGGGTAATGCAGAAAAGACTGACACAACAAGATAATGATGACAGGATCTCAATTAATCTACACAGCGGCGGATGGAGACGAGCGAAGCCGTTCTTATGAGGAGGAGGAGCAGATCCTGTCAGGAGTAGAAGGAGTTGATGATGGAGGAAAATGAAGAGAGTGGAAAAAGTTTGGTCGCTGTATTACTGGCACTAAATGAGGATTGAGAGAGTGTGTGACCCAAGCGAAGTTCCACGGCAAGGCATGAACATGGTGATTAGAGTCTCTAATTAAATCTTTGTATTTTTATGCACAGTGACCTTGATGTTAATGTCACCTTTTGTTCTGCAGTTATTAAGACAAAATACATGAGCAAGTGCAAGTTTGACGAGCTGTAGAGGAAGACATTCAGCCGTAGTGCAGTACTTTAAAATTAAATCATGATACATTAGCTTCTTCGTCAAAGAGATACAATGTTGTAAAATGAAAATATATTTAGAAAATATATATTTTATTTTACAAACTGCATTGTAATGAAGTGAATACACTGTTGAGAGCAAAGAAGGCATCTTACAAACAAACATTATTATTAAATATTTAAATCCCAACAGTCAAAAATTCAAACTCCAACTGTCAAAATTTCAAATTCAAACTCCAACTGTCAAAATTTCAAATTCAAACTCCAACTGTCAAAATTTCAAATTCAAACTCCAACTGTCAAAATTTCAAATTTAAACTCCAACTGTCAAAATTTCAAATTTAAACTCCAACTGTCAAAATTTCAAATTCAAACTCCAACTGTCAAATTCAAACTCCAATATCTATCTATCTATCTATCTATCTATCTATCTATCTATCTATCTATCTATCTATCTATCTATCTATCTATCTATCTATCTATCTATCTATCTATCTATCTATCTATCTATCTATCTATCTATCTATCTATCTATCTAAAACGCATATGTTAGCAGTGTATTCATTCAGAAACCTGGCAAATCATGCAAAAAACAACAATAAACAAACATGTTAGCCATATCTTATCTATCTATCTATCTATCTATCTATCTATCTATCTATCTATCTATCTATCTATCTATCTATCTATCTATCTATCTATCTATCTATCTATCTATCTATCTATCTAAAACATAGCAGAAAACCGGTGTATCATGCAAAAAAACATGTTAGCAATATACACTAACAACACGTTAGAAGTGATGTTTTTAAAATCTATCTATCTATCTATCTATCTATCTATCTATCTATCTATCTATCTATCTATCTATCTATCTATCTATCTATCTATCTATCTATCTTTCATCTATCTATCTATATCTATCTATCTAAAATGCATAAATTAGCAGTGTATTCATTCAAAAACTTGGTAAATCATGCAAAAAACAACAACAACAAACAAACGTGTTAGCCATATGCTAAATTATGATAGTAACTTACTTGTTAGAAGCAATATTTTAAAAATCTATCACTTGTTGATTAAATTGTTTTACTTTACAATCAGACAAAATATGAACAAACCTTTTGAACACTGATTTATTCAGATCTGTGTAGTTTGGTGTCTTTAAGATCTGCTAAATTGGAGATTTGCACTATTGTAAGTGTGTGGGAGGGTGTACAGTGTGTGGTCATTGAAAATGTATTCTTATTTATATTCTTCATGAAAAATCAACCAAGGCCAAAGTAATGACTTGTATCAATCTCATTTTGATACAAAATGAAAACAATATCCACACCTACTAGCATGTACTTCACACATGCATGATGTCTCTGTTTTCAAAGGCTTTCTAATCGGGTGTTTACTTGGAAACAATAATGGTGGCATTTTCTGAAAACTTGCATTTTAAAACCCGTTTTCATAAGTGTGCATTTTCAGTCCCCACAACACTTTTGACAAGTAAATGAACAGAAAAAGAAAGTTCTGGTTTTGGCTGAAAATGATGCGGTGTAAATGGTGTCTAAGACAACATACTGTTGATTAAACTTTTACTGGCAGAACACCTTTGATCGGGTTTGCTAGTGGGTTAATTAACTCAGCCAAACATTGCATGTAAATGTCACTCAGGAAATGTTTGGATTCACTAATGAAACCTTTGCATTCTTATAGGAAACTTTGTGTTTGCAGTCTCACAAGAATCATTATGTTCCCTGACAAAACTTATGCATTAATTCTACCAAGAAACTTTGTGCTTGCCTTTGAAACTTCTGCATTCTCCTAAAAAAACCTTTGCACCAGAAGCTTTTGTGTCATTATTTTTTTTTTCCATTTTCCCATTTGACTTTATCAGATGCACTAGTAAAACTTTGATGTTCGATCATGAAAGTTTTTCATTCTACTCAGAAATGTTCAGTTGATGTATGGTTTGTTAGGATAGGAGTTAGGTTTGGTTGGAGTTTGAATACTTTTGGTTTAATTGTTTAAGACATGTGGAAGACAATGTTGGAGAGAGGCTGTTTGTCCTGGTTTAAGCAGCATTTCCACCAGTGTTGTTAGCAATTTTGTCTGAATTGATGGAATTGGTGAAATATACAGATAGGTTTTATTTAATACATTATGACATTCCTTCTGGAAAGTACTTCATGTCACGGTTGCAGGCTGTGCACACTTCCTGGTGTGTCTCTGTTATTGTCACGTGGTTTTGTTTTGTCATTCATGTGTGCTGTAGTAGCGTTCTGTTTTGATCACGTGTTGTTGATCAGCTGTGCTGATCATTCGTGTCAGCTGAGTCTAATTATCTCTTCTATATATGTGCTTGGTGTTCTTTTGTACCTTGTCAGTTTGTTATTGCTCATTGTTCTCTGTGTCCCGTTAGGACGCTCGGTATTTTCTGGATTTGCCAGTCGTCTCGAAGGTCTTACAGATCTGGACTTCTCTGGACTTTCCTGTCAGCTCCGCACTATTTTTCTGTTTTGTTCTATTATTTTTTGATCCGTTGTTTCACTGGTCAATAACCCTGCTGAAAAATCCAGCTTAAACCAGCCTAAGCTGGTTGGCTGGTTTTAGCTGGTCGACCAGCCTGGTTTTAGAGGGGTTTTGGCCATTTCCAGGCTGGTTTCCAGCCATTTCCAGCCTGGTCTTAGCTGGTCAGGCTGGAAAATGACCAGCTTAAACCAGCTTGACCAGCCTAGCCAAGCTGGGAGCCCAGCCAAAACCAGCTATGTCCAGCTTAAACCAGGCTGGTCAAGTTGGTTTTAGCTGGTTTTAGCTGGTAATTTTCCAGCCTGACCATCTAAGACCAGGCTGGAAATGGCTGGAAATCAGCCTGGAAATGGCCAAAACCCCTCTAAAACCAGGCTGGTCGACCAGCTAAAACCAGCCAACCAGCTTAGGCTGGTTTAAGCTGGATTTTTCAGCAGGGAAAGACCTTTGCATCTGGATCTTATTGTTCTTTATTTTTAACGCTACAATGGTAATAGTTTACACTTTCATCATAACAATGATTCACTAATGGCAATGAAATCTTATTTGGAGAAAGAAAGCAGCTGTTGAAGCTTAGACAGTCATAAAATGGCCTCCACAGGGTGCAGACCTGAACATTACAGAGGGTGTATAAGATCACCAGGACAGAACAAAGAAAGATATGACACTCTAAACCTAAAGAAGAACTCTGGAAAGAGTATATCAGTGCATTAAGTTTCATTCCATATATTCAAGTTTAAATCTATTCAGACATTCATTTCATTTACTCAAATTTCACTCAATCCTATACTCAAAATTTATATTTAGAGAAAGAAAGCAGCTGATGAAACACAGACAGTCATGAAATGGCCTCCACAGGGTCCAGACCTGAATATTATAGAGATTGTATGAGTTCACCTGAACAGAAAAATAAAGATAAGACACTCTAAACCTAAAAAAAAACTCTAGAAAGAGTATATCATTGCATATATTCAAGTTTCATTTTATATACTCAAGTTTAAATCCATTCATTCATTCATGTTTTATTCCTTATATTCCAGCCTGATCTCACGAGGAAACGTAAGTATTTTACGTTTTGCCAGTTTAGTGGATAATTCGTACAAAGTCGTACGAGTTCAGTCGTACGAAAATGTACGATTTAAAAAAGGAGGCGTGGCACCCAACCCCACCCCTAACCCCAACCGTCTTTGGGTGATGGGCAAATCGTACTAATTTGTACGAATTAGGTCGTACGAATTCATACAAATTAGCCACTAATAAAAAAGTTACGAATTGCCGTGAGACAGCGTTGTATATTCCAGTTCCATTTCATATATTCTGACATTAATTTAATCAAGTTTCACTTAATTCCATATACTCTTATTTCTAATTAGAGAAAGAAAACAGCTGATGAAACACAGACAGTCATGAAATGGCCTCCACAGGGCCCAGACCTGAACATTACAGAGG
Source organism: Danio kyathit (assembly GCA_903798195.1). Classification (NCBI taxonomy): domain Eukaryota; kingdom Metazoa; phylum Chordata; class Actinopteri; order Cypriniformes; family Danionidae; genus Danio; species Danio kyathit. The sequence goes on along the minus strand of LR812540.1, from coordinate 50,678,528 downwards.
CTGTAAGAGATCACCTGGACAGAAAAAGAAAGATATGATACTCTAAACCTAAAGAAGAACTCTGGAAAGTGCCAAAAGAAGCCTGATATTACATTATTATGTTTTACATTATTTTAGAAAATGTCTGGACAATTAGAACAAAATAGTTCAAGCTGTTTTGCTTGAAGAGGAAATGTTGTGCTGTATTTCCTATTTTTTCTGTTTGATTATATATTGTGCAATAGTCCAACCCGGTCTCATCAATCTGCGTACAAATAACACGACTTTACACTTTCCCTTTGCGTGCAATGCATACACAAAAATGGATTTTGGCGTATGCCTTGCACGCAAAGGGAAAGTGTAAAGTCGTGTTATTTGTACGCAGATTGATGAGACTGGGTTGAATAGTCTTATTATGGCCAACAACAGCCAACAAACCTGGTATAGTGCTTAGGACTTTTGCACAGTACTGTGCATATATTGAAATAGTACACATCACCATGTATCCAATCTCTATGTGAGTGGAAATTTTGACAAATTTTAATTGCAATGACTGGATTTATCTCTAAAAAGTCTCTGTTTTAAGTTAACGTCTTCCTCTTAGCATCATTTAAGTATCGGATGCGTGTAACTGCTGCTTGCTGGACTTATGTTTGCCAGCTCCATGACCGTGGGCAGCCTGTTATGTGGTTTCATGCTATGCCCACTTCAACAATGAAGCCATCCTGGCCGCTCACCCACGGGTAGGCATTCGCTGTATTTCTTCCCCTGTCATGCTTAGCTGCTCCCTGCTTGAGGGTGTCACCGTATTTCAGCCGCTCGCCTTTTTCCAAAGCCGCGCTCCCATAGAGAAATCCGTTTCTCAGCTGCGCGCAGATAATGGGACATCACTCTTCTGCCCTGCTCTGGCAACACGCGATTGCCCCTGCCTCGCAAGAGTCGTTAAAAAAGTGCTGAGCAGAAAAATGCTCCTTCCTGACCAAAAAATAAGAGAAAGCAATGGAGGAGTCTGGCAGAAAGATAGGTGAGGCCTAGAGCTTTTGTCACAATTATAAAAGTCTGCCATATATCATAGCTAAGTATGTATCTGAAGCAGAGTAACTATGCTAATTAGCATTGCTTCGGTTTTCTGAAAAGGTTTTAGACAATATGAAGATCCCATAATTGAGAAACCATCATATAATTTGTAATGGTTTTAACAGTTACAATGGAAATTATATTGGTTTTAATGGAAACTTCTGTCATGGTTTATATGTTTGTTTGTTTGTTTGTTTGTTTGTTTGTTTGTTTGTTTGTTTGTTTTTTAAGTTTGACAACACAAACTTTGGCTTGAGAAACTGTAGATATATTTACTGAGTTTCTGAATTAATACACTGCTATATTTTAGATAGATAGATAGATAGATAGATAGATAGATAGATAGATAGATAGATAGATAGATAGATAGATAGATAGATAGATAGATAGATAGATAGATAGATATATTTTTGAAGAATTACATCTACCATGTTGATAGCATATTTTAGCATCTTGTTAACATGTTTTACCTTCTTTCTAAATGAATACACTGCTACGTTTTAGATAGATAGATAGATAGATAGATAGATAGATAGATAGATAGATAGATAGATAGATAGATAGATAGATAGATAGATAGATAGATAGATAGATAGATAGATAGATAGATAGATTTAAAACATTGCTTCTAACATGTTGCTATCATAATTTAGCATATGGCTAACACATTGTTTGTTTTTGCATGATTTACCGGGTTTCAGAATTAATACACTGCTAACATATGCGTGTTACCTGCTGAAAAATCCAGCTTAAACCAGCCTAAGCTGGTTGGCTTGTTTTAGCTGGTCGACCAGCCTGGTTTTAGAGGGGTTTTGGCCATTTCCAGCCTGGTCTTAGCTGGTCAGGCTGGAGAATGACCAGCTTAAACCAGCCAAAACCAGCTATGTCCAGCTTAAACCAGGATGGTCAAGCTGGTTTTAGCTGGTCAACTCCCAGCCTGACCAGCTAAGACCAGCCTGGAAATGGCTAAAACCCCTCTAAAACCAGGCTGGTCGACCAGCTAAAACAAGCCAACCAGCTTAAGCTGGTTTAAGCTGGATTTTTCAGCAGGGTTTCACAACATCGTTAGCTGTTAGCTTGTTTACCATCGTTCAAACATGTTTTAACAAGTTGCTAGCATGTATTAGTGACCTACTTAACAGGTTTTATCGTATAATTTATCAAGTGTATGCCTGCTATCATGTCCCAATATTTATTGTTTAAGCATGCAGCTAGCATGAGTTAACATTATACACTGATTCGCTATTCTTACACATTTTAGCTAAATTCTAGCATGTTCTCAGCACGATTAAACACTGCTAGTCGTCTATAACTCATTGCTAGCATGTTGTTACCATGTCTGATATCGTTCTAGCATGTTCATAGATATATACACTAGATATCGCATAGGGACCCTGAGCATGCGTCAATAGCGCCGCCACATTGGTACAGTGCTTCTAGGACAAACGTCATTCAACCGCACTAGTCAATGTGAAGATGCTGGACTTTAGTGCTGTGTACGGATGTAGTAACGAGCAAACAAAGAAAACAAAGCACAAAGGCAGAACATTTCATAGGTAAGATTTAGTTTTTTATGTTTTTGTATGTTATGAACTTTTGTGCTTAAAAAGTAATGTTATTGATGATAATACAGTCTCTTGCTGCATTCACCATAAGGCAAAGTAGCACCAACTCGCACTAAATTCTAGACTTATGCTAGTTTTGTTGAATAAAATAAGCAAACTATGTTATGAAATATGACAACAAGACGCTGCGCTGCTAGAAACTTGTATTATTGTCGGCTAAGTGAACGAGTCGTTCATAACGGAGATTCATTCACAAACGGATCGCTCCCTCCGTCAGAATGAGAAGTGAAAGCAGGAGAGGGGGTGTGTTTCAGGACATGGATTAGATCAAATTAAACAGGGAAGGAGGATAATGCATTTCCATGCACACAAACACTCACTCTTTGTCAGGAATGCCCATGCGGTCACATCCATCAATGTAGAAAAGTGATGTAAAATTATAATATTTCGCAATTGAAAAAAATATTTGCATACTGACCACCGGGGAAAACTCCCGATCATAGATATATGTGTATGTGTGTATTTCTCTGGCTTTGGATGGCCACAGTCCTCCACTTCACCTTGGTCCCGCATTCATTTCAAAGGAGCGCTACCCTGTACTAAAATGGCGGCTCTGTTGACGCATTCGTTCTAATAGACAGTAGCAGGGTAGGCGACATCTAGTGTATATATCTATGTAGCATGTTTAACTAGCATAAAAAGCATTTTACTAGATCAACACTATTAAAATAAAAATGAATAAAAGCTTATATAAATTGACTGTTATAACCTGTATAAAAGAATTTTTGACGCTTTTAATTACAACTAAACACAGACTCTCTTAACCATGATGCATATTAATAAAAGTAACAGAATTAAAATCCTGAGAGTTATGAAATTTATGCAGTTCAACAAATATTGCTTAAGATTTTTATTTTTTTTTTTTGGGGGGGGGGGGGGGGGGGGGGTTAAAATGCTATGTATAACGTACTGCAAACATCCAATTTATTTAGATTATAGCACTTATTTGAGGTTTAAACAACTACATTATTGCATAAAAATAATAAATAGATATAATTAAAATACATTTCATGATACAATTTCAGCTGTATTCGTAAACCAGTGAGTTTACTTTTCCTATTGCACTTGCTATGGGGAAACTGGTTCCCAAGTCAGTTCCTCTCAGCCAATCAGATTCCAAAACAAACTGCTGTATAAATTTGAATAAATGACTTCACATTTAGAATAACATCCACTTGTTATGATGGGCACTCCACAATGCACCATCTCAACCCATAATACACTGGGGCTCAGAGCACTGTGCCCTTTGAGGGCGATTCGACCCTTTGCCAACGTCTCTTGGCACTCCAACCAAAAATAAGTCACAGTTTGCAGTTTAGCTTTTCAATGTCCCAATACTCCTCTGCTGAGTCACAAGTTTTTCCATTTTACTGTCCTCGCTGTTTGTTTTTTGTCGACCCGATAGAATTCAACAAAGCGCTGCCCAAAAAAAAGATGGTTCCCTTTGACAAAAATCACTTTAGAGATCTGATAGTCCACTGTTATTTCTTTCATTGAGAGCAAATAGGGTGAGCCGTTTGACGCAATGGAAGAACGGCAGGGGTGTTTGGAGTAGGACGTCCCGTTGTGTGGAGTAATTGAATTGCAGCCGGACCTCCACCTGTGTGGGTGTGGGTGCAGCAGTGGGACACTTCCTGGTGACGTGGGACACATATGTGACCGGTGACACATGCTCCCTCCACATGAATAACTTTACTTTATTTGCTTTCTCCTTGCATGACTTTGTGGCTTGTACAAAGTTGCACAGCTACATATATATAAATTATTAATATTCACATTATATTTATGATTAATATATCATTATAATAAGGATATATTTGATTATATTATTATTTAAATATAATAATATTAATATAATTATAATTATAATAGTGGGTAGCATGATCACCTCACAGCAAGAAAGTCGCTGGTTCGAGCCTCGACCGGGTCAGTTGGCGTTTCTGTGTGGAGTTTGCATGTTCTCCCCGTGTTGGCGTGGGTTTCCTCCAGGTGCTCCGGTTTCCCCCACAGTCCAAACACATGTGGTATAGGGGAATTGATCAACTAAATTGGCCGTAGTGTATGTGTGTCAATGAGAGTGTATGGGTGTTTCCCAGTGTTGGGTTGCAGATGGAAGGGCATGTGCTACTTAAAACATATGCTGGATAAGTTGGTGGTTCATTCCGCTGTGGCGACCCCAGATTAATAAAGGGACTAAGCTGAAGGAAAATGAATGAATGAATGAATGAATATAAATTAACAATTAATATTTATATGTATATCTCACTGAATTTAGACAATAAATGTTGGTGCATTTAAACAAAACCATTTATTAAATAGTTATATTAATTAAAATAACATTTTGGTCACCTAACTTCATTAGAAATAGAAAGATTTATTTAAATTTAGGTTATTTATTGAAAAAAAAAACATACAAAGTACAAAATTTCCACAAAAATTATATAGTTTTATGTTTCTCTTGATTTTTCTTCTTTATTACACTTGCATAAAATACTTAGCATAAGTCCATAACATAGATTACATCAATTTGGGTGTACTATTTTTTTTTGGATTGTGATTTTAAGTGATTTTTTTTTTAATTAGTTCTAGTTTTGGCTTGTAATTACACGTGTATATATATATATATATATATATATATATATATATATATATATATATATATATATATATATATATAATATACACTACCCGACACAAGTCTTGTCCTCGATCCCAGTTGTAGGAGCAACAAATAATACCTTGACTTGATTTCTCTGATGGATCATCTGTTGATCTGCATCAATCATCACCAATACTGCAGAAGACCTACTGGAACCAGCATGGACCAAGATTCTCACAGAAATCAGTCAAGTTTGGTGAAGGAGAAATCATGGTTTGGGGTCATTCAGTATGGGGGCGTGCGAGAGATCTGCAGAGTGGATGATCAACATCAACAGCCTGAGGTATCAAGACATTTGTGCTGCCCATTACATTACAAACCACAGGAGAGGGACAATTCTCCAGCAGGATAGCGCTCCTTCTCATACTTCAGCCTCCATATCAAAGCTCCTAAGAGCAAAGAAGGTCAAGCTGCTCCAGGATTGGCCAGCCCAGTCACCAGACATGAACATTATTGAGCATGTCTGGGGTAAGATGAAGGAGGAGGCGTTGAAGAATGTTGATGAACTCTGGGATTCCTGCAGGAACGCTTTCTTCTCCATTCCAGATGACTTTATTAATGCGTGATTTGAGTCATTCAGAGATGTATGATGCAGTCCTCCAAGCTCATGATGGAGTCAGACACAATATTCATTCTGTTTCCACTGCAGCATGACTTTATATTCTATACTGGACATTATTGAAGGTTCAGTGATGAGACTTTAGTCTAAGCAGAGTCAGACCTTACTGTCCTAATGAAATCATTCAACATCAAGACATGATCATATTTTATTGTGCTCAAATAAGCTAAATCTAGAGGCCTTTGCCTTTCATAGAAGACACTTCTGACACCAAATCATCAACTAGAAGTCCAGTTATTATCTGTGTTCCTAAAACATGGATAGACAACAAGACTTTTGTCAGGTAGTGTACACATAGAATGAATGTGAACTGATAGACTAAAGGTTCTTTCTCCATCAGCGAAATCAGAACCTTAAATATAGCTCAAGCTGAACTGCCCTGCATTCTGCAACCAAGCAAAAATAATAAACCCCCCAAAATATGAGTAAGCAAACACACACAGAAACAAATCAATAACACTAGATCTCCCCGTCCAACCAAGGACAGTCCCTCCTTGCCGCTCTCCTTCCTCAGGCAGCCTGGGAGCAAATCATAGCTGCTGTGGAAACATGGTGCCATGCGAAGAGAGATAAACACTCCACTGGAAGAAAGAGCCAGTCGCTCACATGGTCTCTGGTGGGCTTTTCTCCAGAATTTCCTCCACTGAGCACACAGCCAGCAGTTTGGCCGCCACAGGCAAGATCAGGGCCGCTACCGTGGATGAATCCACTCAAAGCCCATACATGTAGCCCGGCGCAGAGGGGGCTCTGAAATCAGCTTCCCTTGAGGAACCGTAAGCGTCTTCCTTCAAGACAAAAGTTCAAAGGCCGAGGATGTGCTTTTTTTTTGTGTGTGTGTGTGTGTGTGTGTGGAGCTTCAGAAAAACACTCGGTTTCGCTCGGTGTAGCAGGGGGTGAAGCTGACACGCTTTGGCCCTCTCGTGGGCCACCAATTTGGCACTCGCTTTGAGTGCTTTTCTCTTTTTTGGCTGGAAAACCGCCACTGAAAAACAGACTTGGGAGAGTTCCAGTCATCTGAAGAGCTTAGAGGAGCTTACCTGTTTTCTTTTCCTCCTGCATGTGAGCTAATGAGCAGAGTGCAGGGGACTCGGAGGTGAAATAGAGGACCATCGGGCACTCGAGGGAGGATTCAGACGAAAATATTGTGTCTTGTGTTTTATTTACGGGCACATTCAGGAAAAAGGGACGAGGGCGAATGGGATTTGAAAATGTCACAAGCATGATTGAAACCTGTGTAACCCTACAGTACATCAACAACACAACACACACTGCTTTTCTCATTTAGAGTTTTGTTGTCTTGTTTCTAGACCAAATATCTACAAATTCTTACTGCAAATCAAGCATATAATATCTCAAAATTACAGTAAGCGTAATAGTTCTGCTTCAACGAAAAACTAAATTATTCGGCTAGCCCATTTAAAAAAACTGACTTATTATTTATGAAAACAAGATGATATTTTGTGCTTGTCTAGAAAATAGTTCTTGATTTAAGGGTTTTTTAGATATTTGGACTAGAAACAAGACAAAAACTACAAGCAAGCAGAAGAAATACAGAAGAATAAACCTGAGAAGATTTCCATTTTGGCTGGGTAAACATTCAGTACTTATTTATATGCTTTGGTTCGATTCAGTTCCTTATTTATCAGGGGTCGTACGCAGTGGATGCCCTACCAGCCGCAACCCAGTACTGAGAAACAACCATACACTCTCACATTCACACACACTACAGCCAGTTTTAGTTCATTCAGTTTACTCATACCGCATGTGTTTGGACTGAAAACCAGAGCACCCGGAGAAAACCTACGTGAACATGGGGAGAACATGCAAACTCCAACTGGCCCAGCCGGGGCTTGAACCAGTGATCTTCTTGCTGTGAGGCGACAGTGCTAACCACTGAGTCACCATGCCGTCGATTTGATTACTCATTCATTTTCTTTTCGGTTTAGTCCCTTTATTTATCAGGGGTCGCCACAGCGGAATGAACCACCAACTTTTTTACTGCGTACGCACATTCCCTACGCAATGATTTAGTATGAAGTCTTTATACATGAGGCCCCTGGTGTTGCAACATATCAAATAAAATCAGGTCAAAATCATTCATTTTGAATTCATTACATTCATGAGAACTTTCCAGAAAAGTCCATTTGGTCAAAACAACTAAATCCCAACACTAACCAAACATAAAACTGGGGCACCTTGCATAAAGCACAGGCTTTGTGTCCGTGTTCCCTCTGCCTCCTGGACAGTCCACATGACATATTTTTATCATCAGTTTCCTGATGTCTGCGCACAGTATCCGCGAGCACCAGTGCATGTGTGATTTGATTTGAGAGCTTAAAAACAAAAGGTCCACACGTGAATGCGTCCATCCATGTTCACAATCGTTCAAGTGTACTTTGAATGGTTTGCATGCTCAACTGTGCGCTAGACAGAGCGGAATGCGGAAAATGAAGTGTACAAGGGTCTTCATAGAGCGCTGAATACTAGGCCTGTTGGAGCTACTAATCTGTATTCGCTTTACACACACGCCCTATTTACATATTGCGAAATATGAAATTCTTCTAAAGGTTGTGGCTGCCACCATGTTTGCTGATTGCACTGCAAGATTGGGCATATCTTCCCACCCCCTCCCCTCTGTTAGCAGTCGAAAACACATAAACCAAGTTTGCAGGTATGCAGTTTCCACCAACTATAAAAACACACTCCCTCCTGCCCCATCCAGCCCTTTCTAGAACATTCCTCTCCTGCTCCTCTGGGTCACCGTATGGCCAGTTCATTCAGCCAGGGGAGGAATATAATCCTCCGCAACATATTTCTCACTGAGGCTTTTTTTTCTCTGAGCTTGCTTGTGTGTGAAAAGCTGCGAGATTACTGCAACTATTAAAAGAGTTTTAAAGCTCATTAACTTTGTGGTCACATTTCCGTTTTAGTGCCTTCAAAACATCAGCCGCGACATGATAGATGCTACGCCGCTTTATCTCTCAGGCCCACATAGATGGGGTGAAATGAGCATGGCATTATTAAACTAACTCAGAGCTGGTACCCCCAACACCACCACCACCACAGATCACAGATGTCCCTATGGGATGGGCTGTTTTTAGGCAGATGAAAAAATACTATGGACATTTAAATACATTAAATATGTGAGTGTTTTTGAACCATACTAAAGTGTATTATACTGTATTTGTTATAGTTTTTACAACACTTGGTTAACGGATGCTATAACATACTGTAATATTAACTATAGTGTACTGATAAACTGTTAAAAATACTATAGTTTGGTGTATTATAATATAATAATATAATATAGCCTGTAGTTATTAAAAAGATTCATTCATTCATTCCCTGCTGAAAAATCTAGCTTGAACCAGCCTAAGCTGGTTGGCTGGTTTTAGCTGGTTGACCAGCCTGGTTTTAGAGGGGTTTTCACCATTTTTGGGCTGGTTTCCAGCCATTACCAGCTTTTCCCTGGTCTTAGCTAGTCAGGCTAGGAGTTGACCAGCTAAAACCAGCTTGACCAGCCAAAACCAGCTATGTCCAGCTTAAACCAGGCTGGTCAAGCTGGTTTTAGCTGGTTTAAGCTGGTCATTTTCCACCCTGACCAGCTAAGACCAGGCTGGAAATGGATGAAAACCAACCTGGAAATGGCCAAAACCCCTCTAAAACCAGGCTGGTCTACCAGCTAAAACCAGCCAACCAGCTTAGGCTGGTTTAAGCTGTTTTTTCAGCAGGGTTCATTTTCTTTTTGGCTTAGTCCCTTTATTGATCTAGGGTCGCCACAGCGGAATGAACCGCCAACTTATCCAGCATATGTTTTGCTGCGTCCAGCATAATCCATCGCTGGGAAACATCCATACACACTCATTCACACACGCACTCATACACTACGGTCAATTTTAGCATACCCAATTCACCTATACCACATGTCTTTGGACTTGTGGGGGAACCACCCGGAGGAAACCCTCGCGAAGATGGGGAGAACTTGCAAACTCTACACAGAAACGCCAACTGACTCAGCCGAGGCTTGAACCAGCGACCTTCTTGCTGTGAGGCGAATGAGCTACCACACTGCACCACTGTTATTAAAAACATTATTGGGTAATTAGTTTATATTACTATAGTTGTTATATTAGCGCAGCAAATATAGGATTATGGTTCAAAAACATTATTATTTACTATAAATTACTATAGTATTTTTTCATGTGGGCACGCAAGATAGAGACAAGTACAGGCTGAGGTCAAATGTGAGTTTGTACACAGAATAAAATGTCTTGTTTATCAATCAAAATTACAAGGAAATCTCATAATTTCACGAAATAATTAAAGGGCTTTCAGTCCAAACGTTTGGAGCCAGTGATGTTTTGAGAAATCTGTACACACTTGTGATGTGTAGATCTCCTCTGAAACTCTAGAGGACACACAAGACATGAGGGTCTTTGGGTCAGGAGACAAAGTTTAGATCCAGGAGACAGGCCAAAAACAGATTCAACGCAAGTATGCTAACTTAGGCGCTGACGGTCATATTTCACCATCATGTTCTTGTGTTACTGAAGCAGTTAGATGCTTCGATACTCATTGGAAGTACGGTAGTCTCATTTACTCATTTATTGTTGTTGTTTTTATCATAATAGTAGTCAGATAGCTAAGATGAAAACTGTAATATGTAGTGTAATGTAATGTAATGTGTATTTATATAGCGCATTTATTGTGTATGGCCATACACCCAAAGCGCTTCACAATCATGAGGGGGGTCTCTCCACAGCACCACCAGTGTGCAGCTCCACGCATCCATGATGCGACGGTAGCCACAGGACAACGGCGCCAGTGCTTCACCACACACCAGCTATAGGTGGAGTGAAGAGACAGTGATAGAGCCAATTCAGTGGATGGGGATGATTGAGAGGCCATGATGGTTAAGCGCCAAGAGGGAATTTAGCCAGGACACCCCTACTTTTTACGTGTAGTACCATGGGATTTTTAATGACCACAGAGAGTCAGGACCTCGCTTTAACGTCTCATCTGAAAGATGGCGCTCACTGACAGTATAGTGTCCTCTTCACTATACTGGGGCATTAGGACTCACACAGACTGCAGGTTGAGCGCCCCCTTCTGGCCTCACTACCCTGCTGAAAAAAACAGTTTAAACCAGCCTAAGCTGGTTAGCTGGTTTTAGCTGGTCAACCAGCCTGGTTTAAGAGGGGTTTTGGTCATTTCCAGCCTGGTCTTAGCTGGTCAGGCTGGAAAATGACCAGCTTAAACCAGTTAAAACCTGCCTGGCCTTGACCTGCCTGGTTTAAGCTGGACATAGCTGGTTTTGGCTGGTCAAGCTGGTTTTAACTGGTCAACTCCCAGCCTGACCAGCTAAGACCAGGCTGGAAATGGCTGGAAACCAGCCTGGAAATGGCCAAAACCCCTCTAAAACCAGGCTAAAACCAGCCAACCATTTTAGGCTGGTTTAAGCTGGATTTTTCAGCAGGGTAACACCACTTCCCACAGCAACCTAGTTTTCCCATGTGGTCTCCCATCCAGGTACTGACCAGGCTCAGCCCTGTTTGGCTTCAGTGAGTAACCAGTCTTGGGCTGCAGGGTGATATGACTGTGGTGTGATAATAGCTTAGAGAACATGCTTAAACTACTCTGTCTTGACAATAGTTGCATAGAAGGTTCACAGTAACACCCTCAGTAGCTTAATTTAGCATTATAAACACTTGAGAGCATGGCAACACAAAATTGATTGACTTTGTGTATCTAGCAAGCAAGTTGTTTTGGGCCTCCCTACTGAAAAATCCAGCTTAAACTAGCCTAAGCTGGTTGGCTGGTTTTAGTTGGTCGACCAGCCTGATTTTAGAGGGGTTTTGGCCATTTCCAGGCTGGTCTTAGCTGGTCAGGCTGGAAAATCACCAGCTTAAACCAGCTAAAACCAGCTTGACCAGCCTGGTTTAAGCTGGACATAGCTGGTTTTGGCTGGTCAAGCTGGTCAACTCCCAGCCTGACCAGCTAAGACCAGGCTGGAAATGGTTGGAAACCAGCCTGGAAATGGCCAAAACCCCTCTAAAACCAGGCTGGTCGACCAGCTAAAACCAGCCAACCAGCTTAGGCTGGTTTAAGATGGATTTTTTAGCAGGGCTGTAAAGGATTTTAAAAAATGTGTCTATCTTTATCAATTTATTTCAACAGAACACAAAATAAGACATTTTAACGCAAATATCCTGTAATTTTTGTTCATTCAGTGAAAGTTAAATGTACCCAGTTCTGCTCCTGGTGGGACGCCTCTCTGCAGAGTTTAGCAATATCCCTAATTAAACACACCTGAGACTGATAATCAAGGTGTTTGAGATCGCCAAACGGCCAGACAGGTGTATTTGAGCAGGTTGGAGCTAAACTCTTGAGGAATGTGATCCCACAGGAGAAGATTAAGTACAATAGATTTATCTGATACCCTCATCCACAACTCCCTACATCAGTCCGCCAGAAGGAGTTCATGAAAACGAGTGAGTGAATTGCACTGCGTTCATCAGAATGAATGACACTTTGATTGTGCTTGTTTATGTTTTTGAACCTCTTGGTCAGATGCCGTGATAGTTATTTAACACATAGCGAGCTGTTTATTGCACAGCAGGCACAGGACGTCAACATGAGGTCAGTTTGACGTTGTACCCCAACGTTGTGGGGACGTTGCATTTTGTTTGGAAATGAAAGTCAGGTTGACGTCAGAACCCAACGTCAGGCCAGCATCAATGTCCAACGTCCAACCTAAAATCAACCCAATATCAACTTCTAATAATGATGCTGCTTGATGTTGTGTGAACGTTACCACTATGACGTCTATCAGATGTTGGCTTTTGGTTGCCATACCTGACGAATAAATTACAGAATTTGACGTCAATATGACATTGGTTTAAGATGTTGGCTCGACGTTGTACTTTGGTCACTTTCCAACACAACCTTAAATCAACCAAATATCAACGTATTTTGACATTGTTATTGGTCGTCAAAATAACGTTGTGCTTAGACGCTGGCTAGACATTGAATTTTAGTTAACTGATGGGTAACCTGCTGGGTAGCAGCAAAACAAAGTATTTTGATTTCTGTCCTGCATACAAATGTTAATTTAACAATTAAACAATAATTTATTTAGAAGCGTACACTGGTAAGATTCCGCTGCAGATGCCTTCTTGTGGTCAGACATGAAAATTCTGTGAAAAACTCGCTGTTGAGTGTACATGTGTTGAAGACTCTTTATTGCAGTGCATTGTGGGATTGATTGAGTTCACTTCAGAATGTCCACTATAGTTTCAGACATCACTGCAAATGGTGCAACTCCCTCAAATAGTGCATTGTTTAGTGTAATGGCCCGGTGGTACGGTTTGGTTCGGTTCGGTATGCTTTTATGGCCATTTCCACTGTCAAAAGCTTACCGAACTGTACCGTACCACTTTTTCGGCACCCTTTCGAAAGAGTACCAAAGACGAGAAAGCTACACGCACAGCTGAACGCTGATTGGTTTACAGAGATGCGTCACGATTTCGTGGAGCTAGCCAGAATGAAAACAAAAGGAACCGCCATGTTTTTTAAATACACAGCCGAGACAACTATATAACATTATATATAACGTTATTATATAACATATAATAACGATCCTTGGATGACCCGGGCTCAAAACAAACCTTGTCGTTGTCTTGATGAACAGCCACAAAACCAAAGAGAACAAAATCTGCCGTGTCCTGTTGTTGTTTTACGAGGCCGTCTAATAGTGCGAGCGGTTTTCGCTTTCCCCAGGGAGCTCGCGATCACATCTGTATTTGATATAATGAACTTCTTGAGCTCATGATAATAACGTGTGTGTGATTATTGAAGTGTCCTCGACATCTGATCCATTCAGAAAGAAAACATCCTGACTCATGAACAAACTGCCATGTTTATCATCGCCTTTTTGGACTATTATGAACTCAGAATGACGGAATGACTCTCTAACAGAGGCTACATGTGCTGCTGAAGGTTAAAATACAGCTGAGAGGTTAGCTCTGACTGTGGGCTACTGTATATGTTGCGTGTTGTTTTTGAACTCAAATAAGGACTTAATGTAAGCTGTGTGTAGTTTTTCTGTAAGTGGTAACCTATCGGAGACTGTACGGGGCTGTGTGTGTTCATATATGTTCATTCATTCATTCATTCATTTTCTTGTTGGCTTTGTCCCTTGCGGGGTCGCCACAACGGAATGAACCGCCAACTTATCCAGCACGAATTTTACGCAGCGGATGCCCTTCCAGCCGCAACCCATCTCTGGGAACTTCCACACACACATTCACACTCATACACTATGGACAATTTAGCTTACCCAATTCACCTGTACCGCATGTCTTTGGACTGTGGGGGAAACCGGAGCACCCGGAGGAAACCCACGCGAACGCAGGGAGAACATGCAAACTCCACACAGAAACGCCAACTGACCCAGCCCAGCCGAGGTTCGAACCTGCGACCCAGCGACGTTCTTGCTGTGAGGCAACAGCAATACCTACTGCGCCACTGGGTTGCCCGTTCATATATGTTGCATTTATTTATTTATTTTATATAATTGCAGACGTTACAGTACGCTGTAACACTGTCACACTGTCATTGATCTGCAGTTATAATCAAATCATATTCATAGAAATGTTAGTAATAAACATTTATAAACAAGTATTAATATGTTTAAAGCATCTGTGTTGTGAGAAGAGCTTCTCATATAATGTGAACGACCTGTACAGCTTTACTGTAGACATTTATTCGAGCGAGAATGACGTCGACTGAAACTCTCTGTAGTACACCACGCCCACCAAAAGGGTACCCTTTGTAGTGGAAACGCAAGCCTGATAAAGGGTTGTTGCTAGATCGGATACGTTTGTGGCCGGAAGTTAACGAGAATTATTTATGTTATTTATGAAATTTCAGATTTATTGTATTTTATTAACGTCTACCCCCACCCCAACCCTAAACCCAACCGTCATAGAAGCGTAAAATCAGTAGTTGTACCGAGTTTTATTTATCTTATCTATTAAATTACCCAATAAATTATATTTTATAATGCCTACCCCCACCCCGACCCTAAACCCAACCGTCACAGTACTGTAAAATATTAATTATTGTTATAGTGTCATAAAAAATGCCGCTATATTAACGTGCATATCGCACTTCCGGCCGGCCGCGTATCCAATCTAGACTTTACCCTGATAAAGGTGACCCGTACCGACCCGAACCGTACCCTACTGTACCACTCAGTGGAATCGAGCCATTAAAGGGACATTTCTGGATATAGCAGATTTGTGTGAAAGATTTGCCACAATATGAGGTATGGCATTCAATTTCTGGGTAATTTTAATGATTTTGGGGATGCCAATTGAGATATTAAAGAACTGTTTTGTGACGTTTTGGTTTCTTTGTATTTCTGAAAGTGCAGATTTGTCTAGACAACAGGCAAAACTTGAATACATATAAAGTCCCACATGAAAGTTATGTAAAGGCATTCAATGTGTATTGTAATTAGACAAGCTAAGGACGTCTCTGTGCGAGACATCATTTCAAAGTTTGGCCTGTTGCTTCAGAGACGCGTTTCAATAGCTGCCTTTTGTTCTGCTAAATTGAAAATGAAATTTCCAGATTTCTTGCAGAAACTCATCACTGGCAAGCAAACCTTGTCAAATCGTCCAATAATCCACAGCGCGCCGCGCCGTAAGATTAAGCAGAATTATGAAGGTAGGTTCTCGGCAGAGATGATTACGTTACTTCGAGACATGCCTGGAGGGCAGCATCCGTCTATCATAAGTCTGCGTCGCGGGTGTGGCATCAATCTGTGGTGCTCCGATATGAGGTCTTCCTTGGTTTCAAAGCGATACATTTCCCTGTGAAGGATAAAATGAGACTGGACCACCACGCCCCAAGTCGACCCCCTGCGGAGTGCATGTCAGACAGTGGAAAATGACACCAGGTGCCTTTCATCCATAACACCCTCTTCTCTCTGTGTGGTCTTGTGTCATGGACCCCCCCTGTATCTGACAGGTCTCAAATCAGTCACTTTGAACCCTCGCCATATCTTCGACGCCACATTGTGACGTCAAATCTGATCTAGGGATTCGTATTTTGGGATTCGGTTACACAGAAGGTCCAATACACAGATCCTCGGTGGCTCTTGGGCATAGCAGGCGCTGGCTAATTTTATTCAGCCCCACGTATTTGGACAAGGCGGCCGGCAACTTGCAGCTGTCTCCTGGCTCGAATTACAGGTGCTTAAACTGTGGCGTAAAAATAAATGGAGGTGAGAATATTGCAGGAGAGACGGAGAGGGGGTGTCTGGCAGGAGAAAAAAGATGGGAGGAGGGAGAACAAGCAAAGAGACAACTACAAAGAGACTGGCTATACCCACCACGGTGATTTGGATCAACATTAGACGCCGCATAAGAGCCAGCAGCTTTCGAATCACCTGGCTGGCAGTGGTACAGATATCAAAATCACGATTTGTTATCAATAACAGCTCCAGTGGTATTCCCAGCACTGAGAACAGGAGATATCTGAAGCATTTTAAATGCTACAAATCAACAAACATGCTCGTTATTTGTAGTCCACCAGCTTTGCTCTAGTTTTTGGGTTTAGTATTAAAGGGATAGATTGCGTTTGGCTTATGACAATATCAGATATTTATATTGCAATTAATTGCAGAAGCTTTTGTATTAGTAGTATTGCAATATTTACCTTAAGCTTCAAAAGGATCATTCAGGTATAATAACTAAATGTTTTGTTAAATGTACTCCCTGCTGAAAAATCCAGCTTAAACCAGCCTAAGCTGGTTAGCTGGTCGACTAGCCTGGTTTTAGAGGAGTTTTGGCCATTTCCAGGCTGGTTTCCAGCCATTTCCAGCCTGGTCTTAGCTGGTCAGGCTGGGAGTTGACCAGCTAAAACCAGCTTGACCAGCCAGAACCAGCTATGTCCAGCTTAAACCAGGCTGGTCAAGCTGGTTTTAGCTGGTTTAAGCTGGTCATTTTCCAGCCCGACCAGCTAAGACCAGGCTGGAAATGGTTGGAAACCAGCCTGGAAATGGCCAAAACCCTTCTAAAACCAGGCTGGTCGACCAGCTAAAACCAGCCAACCAGCTTATGCTGGTTTAAGCTGGATTTTTCAGCAGGGCTGATGCTAACTATAGTAGCCTTATCGCACAATGTTGAGATAGCTCTATAAACATAATTCTTAATTAATTTAACATGAAAATATAAGCTAATTAATTAAGTCTACGGTGGCGCAGTGTGTAGTACGTTCGCCTCACAGCGAGAAGGTCGCTGGTTTGAGCCTCGGCTGGGTCAGTTGGAGTTTCTGCCAGTAGATGAAGACATTTTGTACTAATTTTAGTTGTATTGTCTCTTGTATACAAAAATGATTTAGCAAATTTTAATTTACACAACAACAGCATTTGGACAACAATAACGCATAGTATTTCCCTATACCATAACATCGCCTCCTGCTGGCCTGGCATGAATAATACAGTGGTGTAAAGTACTTGAGTAAATGGACTTCGTTACTTTACTTAAGTATTTTTTGGGCTACTTTGTACTTGTACTGAGTATCAAAAATATAAGCAACTTTTACTCTCTACTTGACTACATTTTAGATTGAATATATGTACATTTTACTCCACAACATTTGAACGGATGCTTACCGTTACCTATTACATTGTGATTGTGGCCGACAAGTCGGCATCTTTATCTACCACAGCTAATTTGTTGGACGAACGAGGCGATATCGCCATCTGCAGGGTGCTGAAGGTACTGTATGCTATTTATGAGCTAAATAATGTGAACGTCGCGCACAAAAGTGGGGAGCGGGGGGTGGGAGGTGTTGGTGCAGTGGATGGCGGTGGGGTATCGCGGAAAAAACTGAAAGTGAACAGTGGATGGTGGTTTGGTAAAATGAGGTGCCGTATCCGGATCCGGCGTGTTCCAGCACAAATTAAGCCCTGGGTAAGAGTCTATTTAATGTGAATTTAGTAAAATTATGTCTGACTTTACAATGGTATTGTAAGCATAACGTAACCAAAAGTTAATACAGTTACTGATATGGCAAAAAACACTGCGACATGACATGACTATATTTTAGCTTAATTTTTTTTTTTTGTGCAACATGAATAAATGCATCACTGAAATTATACATTTTGCATCAGGTGCATTTAGCTGTGAGTTTGTGATGTAATTTTCATTGATTTTATATGTAGCTTCCTAAGTTGAAAAATAACAGTGCTCCTCTTTGTTTAATTTTAATACAGAGAAAATATCCTGATCAATTGAAAAACTACTCAAAAAAAAAATAATAAAAAAATATTGCCCCCCTCTGAAACTGAGAGGTGAATCAGATTTTTTTACTACGTTTTACTACTTTTTATTTATTTATTTTTTATTTTTTTGAAAAATTATTTGTGCCTTTTTTGAACATTTGAGTTTGACTGAGACTTTTTGTTCTATTTTTTTTTATCTATTTTGTTCTGCCATTTTGAAACATTAAGGTGTTAAATTTAATTTGTATATTAGGAAAATTAAACCTTTCTTGGTGTTCTTTGAGCCTACATTCAGTATGAGTAAAATACTCAAGTTCTTTTAAAATCGTATACTTTAATACTTTTACTCAAGTCTGATTGGAATTGGTGACTTGTAACTTGTAATGGAGTAATTTTTACAGTAAGGTATCTGTACTTTTACTCAAGTATGGTTTTCAGGTACTCTTTACACCTCTGGAATAATAGAGCAATATTAGTCATTTTCACAGATCTGTGTAAACGATTTGACATTAGAAAAATGCAGGGGAAAACTGCTGGTAATGGTAAACATACTCTGAACTGTGTTTGCGTTTGCTAGTAGCATCTGTGTTTGCATACCTCCAGTGAAAAGCCCTGCTGAGTGTTCTGTGGAAAAGAAGAAGGGCATGTGAAAGTTATTTTGATCTTTTATATCATGACAAAGGCATTACTGTGTCAGCACATTATCCTTAACCGGTGCTCACAACATATAAAGTGTGATGTGTCGTGATAGACACGTTTATCCTTCTGCGCCCTCTTATTTGAAACATCAGAGTGAAGATCTGTCAGCAACAGGCCTGTTTTATATTTGACCTTGTGAAGAAGCAGAGAGAAAAACAGCGAGGAGCAGAAAAACACAAATCTAAAAATCGACCAGGGATAAAAAACATTTTCTTTGAAAGACACTTTTTGACTAGAATTGGATTATTAGATTCAAACTCAACCAACAATTGTTAGATTTGCCACACTAAACTAATCATTTGATATTGAGTTGGAAATTACATTTAGTAATATTAACAAGTCATTCAGTGTTCAATATATATATATATATATATATATATATATATATATATATATATATATTAGGGTTGGTCCGATAGATGATGCCATCGTCCATCGCCGATCCATCGCCCCGCCCCCGTTGCAAACCTGCCCGTGAAAAATACACACTCAGGCCCCGTTTACACTAATACAGCTTACTTTTAAAATGGCATTTAAAGCCACACACACACAGCCACACACACACACTGTCATGCGCTCGTCTGAGCTCCAGAGAACAGTGTACGTCAGACAGTTTATCAAGGATGATAGTGGATCACGTCTCACTATAGTTGTTAAACGTGATATTTAATTAATCTTGTCTCTATCCATGGCTTAATTTGTGCCGGAACACGCCGGATCCGGCACCTCATTTTACCGATCTCCCTCCTCAAACGCCCTCCTCCCCTGTTCACTGTTCATTTTCACTTTGTTCCGCGACTCCTTAACCCTCTTCACTTTCGTCCGCGACACCTCAGCGCCGCTCACTTTTGTCTGCGAGCAACCCCCGCGCCAATCAGCAACACCCCTCCGCCATCCACCGCACCAAACAAATGACTGACACAGATCACTCTGCCTTCTCATGTCAGAGTCCTGCGGAAAAAGTGATTGACAGGTGGTAATTTGTGTGTAACTTTATTTATTTATGATTTGGTTATGGGTAAAACAAAGACTAGGTAGTTGAAACGGTAGGCTACAAATAATTAATTCGTTATGAATTAATTAATTATTCATAAATATAATATTCACATCCACCTATGAAGAGGATGTCATCGTCCATCGCGATGTTTCACATTAGACATCGTACGATGCTAAATTGGTCAACATCGCCCAACCCTAATATATAAATATAAATTCCTTTAAGGTATGTCTTTTCAATCGGTGGTCATCTTTGATCCTCTCAGGCAGTATGCTCATGCATTCTGTCTAAATAGGGAAACATCAAATTCTTTGCAACGCTTACGATTACATTACATATTTGGAATCACCAATAAAATTAAACAACAACTGTCTCACAAGATTCATTTCTAAACGTTTGAATCAAACAAAATCAGCATATTCTCAGGTTGCCCAAGCTTATGCACATGCGCACTCGAAAAGAACGAGATCACGACACCAACCTCATTTTTGGCCGTTCTACACATTATCATCCTCTAGTCCTATATACGTTTCTGACGGCCACAAATTATGTAGCCAGAGGTACGTATTTTTAAACGAATGTTACGGTGCAGTATGACGCCGTTCCTTTTCGCGCTTACCAGCTGACCGCTTATCTCCATATGGACAGCTTTCCCGCTGTAACCAGTTTGTCCCGTTAGCTTGCCATGTACGTCGGCGGACTTGAGACACAGAGAGGAGTTGACCACGACGACGAGGTTCGAGGTTCGAGTCCGGTGAAAAACGGTAAAAAACGGGGTTTACGTCATACGCTAATTTGCATATTACTGACGTCATCGCGTTCTACAATTTCTGTTCGTTTAACACCCTATGGTAAATAAATGGGGTACGGTACAGTAATGGACAAACGACAGTCTATAAAAATCGTCAGTAACTCACAAAAAAGTCGCTAGATTTGTCGCTAGTCGCTTTTTTGAAAATTTGTCGCTAAGTTGGCAACACTGGCGCAAACTGAAGAGCGGGGAGCGGGAGGGGTGAGAGGTTTGGGGAGATGGGGGCGCGCGAACTGTAGCGTGCGACTGGAAGAGCACAAGCACCAAGTTTCAGCCCGGACTGTACCAAAATGCTGAGGAGCGGGGGAATTCCGGGAGTTTACCGGGAAACAGAACAATACGGGAGACGGGTCTGAAATACGGGAGACTCCCGGGAAAAACGGGAGTGTTGGCAGGTATGCCATAAAGTGCTTTTTTATTTGATCTCAACCGAAACGTGAAAAGAGGGTGGAACATAGTGTAGCTCCTCCCCTTTTAAAAAAACAGCCAATAGCATAAAATAAAATGAAAAGCGTCTTGAAGGGGGTGGGGCATGTCAAATACTAGAGAGCATTTGATTGGTTATGATTTGATGAGCAACTGAAGTATGACGCTGCGGTCACACTAGAGTTTATGCTTGCGAAATTCTGTCGTATGGCGCTGCAAAAAGGGTGCGAGAGTAAACAAGATGATTAGACATTTGAAAAAGTGAGTGAGTGGTCCATGTTTTAAATTTCTGTACAGAAAGGTCATGTTTTGATCCTCACGCAGTCAGGCAATGCAATTTCGCAGGTCAGAGTTCACTAAGCTTGTACTTTGCAAAGCAGCGACCTGCGAAACTTGATGCACGACCTTGCGTTTCCGGTCGGACACATTCGCATGCGTATCAATGGAAGTCTATGGGGAGAAAAGTGCAGTGTGAGCGCAGCTTCAGGCGGCATGAATAAAACTGTTCATCCACTTAAGCGGACGTGACAAACTACAAGCTTTACATGTTTATATCAGGTTTATATCTTATTTGTCACTGTTTTGGTGCACACTAGCTAATAGAGATCCTAAAAACTAACAATACTGACACTAACATCTAAAAAAACATTAATTTCAGGGCACCTAAAATAAGCTTTTTTAAAGAAATCTGTATGAACTATTAATTAATAATAATAGTCATTACATCTTGGTCTCAGTCAGGTCTAAAAAATCTTCCTGCATCTCCTCGCTCAGAATAGAAGAAAAAGTAATATCTCAAATATCAAGCGGGCCACAGGTCTGTAAGCAGCCAATGCTGATCCACAAGCCTCAGAGGAGCAGATCAACTCCTGCAATAGAGGAGAGCAGATCTCAGGTCAGCGCAGAGTCAGAGATTTGTCATGAGCACTGTGCTAAGATGGAGAAAGCCGTACCAGGCGGATACAGGTCGTGCCCAGCACCTCCAGCATTACATTATGCTGCAAACATGGCCATAGCCAGAAAATTAGTGAGGTCTGGGAACTGTTAAAGTCAGTCCCCGTCAAATTAAATTAAGGATTTTGTTTTTAGATGTTAGTATTAGAGTCTTAAAGAGTTATAAAGCTAATTTGCATTTAGCAGATATAAACATCCAAAGCTTGTAGTTTGTCACTTCCTGCTAAATGGATCGGTGATTATTTTAACGTCACCTCATACTTCAGTTTCTCATCAAATCCTCTGACCAATCAAATGCTCTCTAGGATCTGACATGCCCCGCCCCCATCAAGAAGCTCATCATTGGCTTTCCATTTGATGCGCTTGAGCTCAACCCCTCCTACTGGCAGAGCTGTGAATAAAATAAATGCTATTGGCTGTTTTTTATGGGGGCGGAGCTACTCAATGTCCCGCCCAGTCTTCGTTTTTCAGTCAAACATTGAACAAAACTGCAGTTTTCGAAGCCCTTCCTACTCTACATTTAAAGAGTTCATGAGAGGCTGAAAAAAACAGCTAATTTTGAGGGAAAATGACTGTAGGAAAGTGGTTAGATAACTATACATTTTATTAAAACATTACTTGCTTAATAAACAGCAACAACAATAATAATACTTTAATTTTGCTCCATATTGACATGATAGCATCATGCAGTTCCTGCAGAATTGTCGGCTGCACATCCATAATGCCAATCTCCCAATCCACCACATCCCAAAGGTGCTCTATTGGATTGAGATCTGGTGAATGTGGAGGCCATTTGAGTACAGTGAACTCATTGTCATGTTCAAGAAACCAGTCTGAGATGATTGGCGCTTTATGACATGGTGCGTTATCCTGCTGGAAGTAGCCATCAGAAGATGGAGACACTATGGTCATAAAGGGATGGACATGGTCAGCAACAATACTCAGGTAGGCTGTGGCGTTGATACGATGCACAGTTGGCACTAATAGACCCAAAGTGTGTCAAGAAAATCTCCCCCACACCATTACACCACCACCACCAGCCTGAACCGCTGACACAAGGCAGGATGGATCCATGCTTTCATGTTGTTGAGGCCAAATTCTGACCTACATTTTAGTTCACACTCCACTGAAACTGGATTCAAACCATATTCGCAATATCTCAAATGCTTAATATAAAACTATATTAGGCAAGTTACATTTACTGTTTTAAGGCGAATAATATGTATAATTTCTTTACATTTTGAAAATGTGAGATTGTATGCTTGACTGAGAAATGATCAGGTGCTGTAATTTTGTCTGACCTGCATAACTTTTATTATTATTATAAATCATTATTATTAATTTTGTCAGATAAACCAAACCAAAACATAGAACTGTCAAGTGGACTAAAGTGAACTTAAAGTAGCCTAGTTTCCTTTGGGTTTACACTGCACTGAAACTAGATTCACTCCAGATTTCAAATGTTTCTGTAGCGCCACGCCAGCAGAGGGAGCCCTCGCCCGACTACTGACTCCCTCTGTGGTTACTTCCTGTTTGTGCAGTATTTCAGTGAGAGCTCTGGTCATGCTTCTTTGCGAAGTATTGCCAGTTTACCTGCCTTACCAAGCGTTTGTTCCAAGTGACTCCATGACTGCTATCCTGTGTATGACCCTGCCTGCCTTGATCACGTACGTCCCCTGTCTTTGCCCTTTTGATCTGATTTGGACTGATTGTTGTTGTACTGATCTCCTGCCTGCATTATCACTAGTGATGGTAAAATTAAGCTTTCTGAACCAGTGAACCGTTTGACTCAATTGTATCGGAAAAAGGTTCGTTACTCGAAGCTTTCTAAATCAGAGCTCGATGAGGACCTCTGCTGGTTAAAGTGTGGTAAAGCACTGTGTTGCAAAAATGTCAAACGTTCACGACTGACCAACTTATTCATGTAGTAATACAACAACAGTAATATAAACAAATTACTCATGTACTGCAGTTTTTTTACACCTAAGGAATGTTACATTACCCCAACGATGACTAGTAAAATTCAAGTTATTCACATTAATTGTATTCCTTCACCCACCCACTTGTTCCAAGCGGGGATCGAACCGGCGATTCCTGCACAGGAGGCGAATGCTCTAAGGATGAGGCTATGGGAATGAGGCTTTCGGGCTGCACTCGCCAGCTGGCCTTCTTTACACACTATACTACAATATGCAGTAGTTTTCTTTAAAGATAGTTGTGTAAAATACACTTTAGCATGGTTTAAAAGTTTTTACTATTGTATTTTAGTTTAATTACTGGTGCGTGGGACTGGTAAAACAGTAGAAATGTATGTAATCGACGCCTAATCACTCGCTATACACTTTACTAACCCATAAGGGTGTTTGTTTAAACCTTTGAATCAAAATTCAAAGCAGTCACGTGGGTATAGGTGAAAATGAAGCTTGGGACGTCACTGATCACGTGATGATTGCAAAACAAATCAAGCTCCGGTACACTGCTTCACTGCGAGATGTGTCATTTTTTTGATACATGCTTCGAAGCCTCGGCGCACAACGTCACATCACTAATTATCACTACGTCTTCTGGATTTGCCCCTGTGTTTGTCGTTTGGATTGGACTGCTTTCCTGTTGCTGACTATTTGCCTGTTTACACGTTGCTGTCTCTGCATAAGCCTCTTAATAAACTTCTGCATATGGATTCTAACATTGTCTCAGACTCCCCGTTACAGTTTCAGAATTTCTGTGCACTGTAAAAAAATCTATAATTTTACGGGAAAAAAACCCCGTAAAATAACGGCTGTTAAATTACAGAAATTTACGGTAAAATAATGTACTTTAAATTACAGAAATTTACCGTAAAATAATGTACTTTAAATTACAGGAATTTACCGTAAAATAATGTACTTTAAATTACAGAAATTTACCGTAAAATAATGTACTTTAAATTACAGGAATTTACCGTAAAATAATGTACTTTAAATTACAAGAATTTACCGTAAAATAATGTACCGTAAAATAATGTACATTAAATTGCAGAAATTTACCGTAAAATAATGTACTTTAAATTACAGGAATTTACCGTAAAATAATGTACTTTAAATTACAGAAATTTACCGTAAAATAATGTACTTTAAATTGCAGAAATTTACCGTAAAATAATGTACTTTAAATTACAGGAATTTACCGTAAAATAATGTACTTTAAATTACAGAAATTTACCGTAAAATAATGTACTTTAAATTACAGGAATTTACCGTAAAATAATGTACTTTAAATTACAGGAATTTACCGTAAAATAATGTACCTTAAAATACAGAAATTTACCGTAAAATAATGTACTTTAAATTACAGAAATTTCTTTAAATATAAATGTCTGTAATTCAACCTTTGTTATTTTACAGTACATTTCTGTAATTTAACAGCCGTTTTTTTTTTTTTTTTTTTCGGCACCCCAGCTGCCGGAAATAAACCGTAAATTTACGTTTTTTTTTTTTTTTACAGTGTGGTTTATGCTCCAAAGGGGTCAAAAATAGCCAAATGTAATTTATTTAATTAATTAATAATCAAAAAATACCTTTGTTTACTTTACTTTTTTCCCTGTGCAGACTACAATTTAAACCCCTGATCTGTAATTGCAGACCCATTTGCTCCATTTAAACTGCATGCATGAGTCACTAAATATATCGACCTTATGAAACCGACACAAACGTGACGTATATCCACTTCATTTTATTCATATCTTCATGCCTACAAGGGCATGTTTTGACGAGCCGACTTTGGTATAAACTAAACATGAGGGAAGTGCTGTTACTTGTCTGATAAGGATTGTTTTATCCAATCAGAAGCAGTTTGGCTTCAACTGTGGCTTGTTTAGGGATTACCCACAAACCCATGGGGCTGGCATGTAATGTATGTAAGACAGCTAATGCCTTAAAGGTTAAATTAAACGTGTAGAGGAGCATGAAGGATTTGCGTCGCCTGTTTTGAAGTATTTCAGGCAAGAGAATTGAGTTATTCCATCACTTCGGTTCGAGATGATGGAATGCATTCGGGTAAAAAGTGCAGTCTGCGACTCAGAAAATGTGTTTCGAGACTGTCATAATGCGCCAGGCTGCAAAATACTGTATGCAGAGTGATCGGCTGAATGGCTGTCAGAATAAGGTCTGCGGCAGCAAGGGTATTTCATAGATAAATCATGTAAAAACAGTATTCAGTGAAGATTACTCGTATATTAGTGTTACTTACACCTTAATGTGGGTTATTGACTGGGACTGCTAATATGCTGGGTGAACATGTTAAATGGGGATTTTTGTTTTCATTTTGTTATCATTGGAAATGTATAGCAACTCAATCAGAACACCTTACTGCATAGCAAACAATCACTCAGGACTAGAACTAGCTAAACAACCCAGCAGACACAGGACGTCAACATGACAACAGATTGACATTGTACCCCAACATTGTGGGGACGTTGCATTTTGTTTGGAAATGAAAATTGGATTGACGTCAGAACCCAACGCCAGGTCGACATCAATGTCCAATATCCAACCTAAAATCAACCAAATATCAACGTCTAATGATGTTACAGCTTAAGGTTTTGTGGACGTTACCACTATGCCGTCTAACAGACATTCAATTTTGGTTACCATGCCTGACGAATAAATGTCAGTATTTGACGTTAATAGGATGTTGGTTTAAGATGTTGGCTCGACGTTGGAGTTTGGTCACTTTCCAACACAACCTAAAATCAACCAAATATCAACGTCTAATGCTGCGTTCACACCAGACGCGGAACGCGCGGCTAAATCGCGCTATTCGCATGTAAATAGACGCGTGAACATTTGAGTTTACTCGCTTCATTCGCGCGTCAGACTCCGCTTCATTCCACTTCGCTTCATTCAATGTCCGCAGAACTTCAGATTTTTGAACTCGAGCAATTCGCGTGATTTGCGTGTGAAACGCGCAAAACGCTCAATTCGCGCGGCGCCATTCACGCGTATCGCGCCATTCGCGCTGCACCATTCACGTGTATCGCGCTGCAAGATGCCTATTCGCGCGTTTGCATTGACTTAACATGTAAATCACTCGCGCTTGATGCTTCTTCCGTGTCTGGTGTGAACGCAGCATAATGATGACAACTTGAGGTTGTGTGGACGTTACCACTATGACGTCTATTAGACGTTGGATTTTGGTTGCCATACCTGACCAATAAATGGCAGTATTTGACATCAATTTGATGTTGGTTTCAGATGTTGGCTCCACGGTGGATTTTGGTCGCTTTCCAACACAACCTAAAACCAACCAATTATCAACGTCATTTGATGTCGTTTTTGGACGTCAAAATAATGTTGTCCTTAGACGCTGGGCTAGACATTGAATTTTGGTCATTCGACGTTTATATTTTGTTTATTTTAGGTTGGACGTTGGATTCTGACATCAACCCAATTTTCATTTCCAAACAAAAGACAACATCGTCACAACATTGGGGTACAACGTCAATCTGACGTAATGTTGACGTCCTGCGCCTGCTGGGAGAATACAGTGGCAAAGAACTAAACACCTAAGCAACTACCAATATCAGGAGAGCAAGTGCAAGTAGCCTGAACCTCCTGAGCACTTAACAATACACTAGAAGCCCCTAAAATAACATGTAGCATTACATCTAAGCATTGCACAGTTTAATAAAAAGAGCATTTAAGATTGAAATAAAGACAGGTATTTCAGACGATACTGAATGAGTTGCTGGAAAAAAGAACAGAGCCGAAGGAAAACACAGTTGTCTGGGCTTCACCAACACAATGAAATCGCGTTCTACCTGAATGACGCGAGAAGGTGTTGTAGGAAAATGTAGCCGACCTCATTAAAGACTCCACAGAAATGAAAGCGCACTGTTAATAACAGTGATTATTTTCCTCTCCAGCTATTCAGGCTTTTGATGAGGAAAACCAGCCTTCCATTGTTCTCCAGCAGCTTTTTAAAGCATCCCAACGTGCTTCCACATCCTGGAGGCGGTGTAACCCTTTGGGGTCCACAAACACGCTGTTTAATTTGATCAATTTACTCATTTTGTTATTACGAAGAGCTTAAAATACTCAGTCATTTGTGCTTGTGCTGATAAGAGTAAGACAGTGTTCAAAAGTGTAAAGCAGGTACATTTGGCATTTCAAAGAGTTAAGTCAAAAACTCTTTATAAACATGTTCAGTTTTAATGATTCAGTGTTTGCCACACAATTATCGTTATTACATTTTTATTTACTTTTAGGGAAAACAGATTTATTTATAATATTGTTTATCAGGGGTGGCATGGTGGCTCAGTGGTTAGCACTGTCACCTCTGAGCAAGAAGGTTGCTGGTTCGAGTCCCAGGTGGAGTTTGCATGTTCTCCCCAGCCTGATCTCACGAGGAAGCGTTACTATTTTACGGTTTGTAATTTTAGTGGCTAATCCATATGAATTTGTACCCAACCCCGCCCCTTAACCCAATCGTCATTGGGGGATAAGTAAATCATACTAAATTTTACCAATGAGATCGTACAGATTCATACAAATTAGCCACTAAATCAAATAGTTAGAATGACTTTCCCAGTGATGGGTTGCGGCTGGAAGGGCATCCGCTGCGTAAAAACAAGCTGGATAAGTTGGCGGTTCATTCCACTGTGGCGACCCCAGATTAATAAAGGGACTAAGCCGAAATAAAAATGAATGAATGGTTGAACGTTCTCCTTGTATTCTTGTGGGTTACCTCTAGGTGCTTCGGTTTCCCCCACATAAGTCAATTGGGTAAAACAAAATTGGCCAAAGTGTACAAGTCTTGTGTGAATGTGAGTGTGTATGGGTGTTTCCCAGTAGTGGGTTGCAGCTGGAAGGGCATCCGCTGCGTAAAACATATGCCGGAATAGTTGGCGGTTCGTTCAGCTGTTGCGACCCCAGATAAATAAGGAACTAAGTCGACGGAAAATGAATGAATGAATTGTTACGGATAAATTAGATAATGTGTAGAAATAACAATAAATCATAGAAAGAAAAATCCTTTGTGTTCTATTAGATAAGCAGTCCTTATATTTCAACACTTGAATGCAAGATGACCGGTCACCTCTGGACATGCACACTCTCTTAATATCACACATGCATGTCTGTTGGTTATGTTATATACTGTCAACACTGTTACCCTAACCCCCGGTTTCACAAACAAGGTTTAAGGCTAGTCAAGATTAAATTGCATGTTTGAGCTGTCTCAACTCAAAATAACTTGCAGTGAGATGTCTTAAAATACATCAGTGTCATTTTTTTTCTCCAGGTGCACACCAGCAATATATTTGTCTAAGGCCATTTTTATAAATTTGGCTTAAATAGCCTAATTTAACTAAGGTCTAGTCCTGGCTTAAGCTAAACCCTGTTTGTGAAACTGGGGCTAAATGTGTAACAGAGTTGACAGTAACAGAACTCACAACTTTTTTAGCCAAACAGCCCATTTGCTAGCATAAATGTTAAGAGCACATGGCAATAATGAAATCCAGCATAACTATTTTTTTTTTTTTAAATGTCCAATGCATGATTAAGGACATATTCTGGTTTCCAAGCAAAATAATCTTACTGTATTTCAAAGCACCCTGCTGAATAATCCGGTTTAAACCAGCCTAAGCTGGTTGGCTGGTTTTAGCTGGTCGACCAGCCTGGTTTTAGAGGGGTTTTGGCCATTTCCAGGCTGGTTTCCAGCCATTTCCAGCCTGGTCTTAGCTGGTCAGGCTGGGAGTTGACCAGCTAAAACCAGCTAAAACCAGCTTGACCAGATTGGTTTAAGCTGGACATAGCTGGGTTTGGCTGGTCAACTCCCAGCCTGACCAGCTAAAACCAGCCTGGAAATGGCCAAAACCCCTCTAAAACCAGGCTGGTCGACCAGCTAAAACCAGCCAACCAGCTTAGGCTGGTTTAAGCCGGATTATTCAGCAGGGCAACAACACAATAATTTTGCTCACCTCATTGGCAGATAATTTGGCTTGTTTCAAAGAAAAACACTTCATTTTCGACATCATTTCTAAACACAAGACAAGATGTGTTAGTTGCCTCACAAATGCTTCTTGATTTAAGAGTTTGTTTGATATTCGGACTAAAAACAAGACAAAAACTCAAGAAAAGCATTTATTCTGCAGTGAAATACTAATCTGTAGACTAATCTGCATTACATATTCAATAATTTACACACAGATGACATAATACGTGATATTATATGCTAAATTAATAACAATAACAGACGACAGTTACAGAACTGGCAATTTACAACTTTTTAGCAAAAAAGTCCACTTGCTAGCATAAATGCTAAGAGCACATGACACTGATGAAATCAGCATTAAAATATATATTTTAAAATATTCAATGTCTGATGAATGAAATATTCAGTTTTGCAAGCAAACTCATGTTATTTTATAGTGAAACCAAGATTATTTTGCTTTGTTTCAAGGAAAAATTCACTTAGTTTTGACATATTATTTCTACAAACAAGACACTGTTTATGACTTGCCTCACAAATGCTTCACTGTAAAAAATGCTGAGTTCTATACAATTCCTTCATGTTGCCCCAACATGAATTATGTTAACTCAATTGTTTTTACAAATGCAAGTAGATTGAACATAAAATAATTACATTATCCCCCCAAAAAACTCAAGAATTGTGTTGATTCAGCTCATTTCAGCTCATATTCTGACTAAAAACAAGTCAAAGACTCTGGAAAAGCATTTTTTTGCAGTGTAATAGTAATCTGTAGACTAATCTGCATCACATATTTAATAATTTACACAAATATGAAATAATAAAAGCTTTTATAAGCTAAATGTGCAACAGTAACAGAGCTGACAGTGACAGAAACTGACAATTTACAACTGTTCATATTCAATAATATACACTCAGATGACAGAATAAATGCTTTTCTAAGCTAAATTGATAACAGTAACAGAGTTGACTGGAACAGAACTGACAATTTTACAACATTTTTTTGCAAAAAAGTCAAATTGTTAGCATAAATGCTAAGAGTGCATGGCACTAATGAAATCCAGAATTAAACACATATTAAACATGTCCAATGTGTGATCAATGAAATATTCTGTTTTGCAAGCAAACTCATGTTATTTTAGAGTGAAACCAAGATTATTTTGCTTTGATTCAAGGAAAAACTCACTTAGTTTTGACATATTATTTCTACAACCAAGACAATGTTTATGACTTACCTCACAAATGCTTCACTGTAAAAAATGCTGAGTTCTATACAATTCCTTCATGTTGCCCCAACACGAATTATGTTAACTCAATTATTTTTACAAATGCAAGTGGATTGAACATAAAATAATTATGTTATTCTCCCAAAAAACTCAAGAATTGTGTTGATTCAGCTCGTTTCAGCTCATATTCGGACTAAAAACAAGACAAAGACTCTAGAAAAGCATTTTGTTTGCAGTGTAATACTAATCTGCATCACATGATGAATTATTTACACACAGATGAGAGAATTAATGATTTTATAAGCTAAATCACTAACAGTAACAAAGTTGACAGTATCAGAACTGGGAATTTACCATTTTTAGCAACAAAGTCCACTTGCTAGCATAAATGCTAAGAGCACATGACACTGATGAAATCAACATTAAAATATTTTTTAAATGTTTTATGTGTGATCAATGAAATCTTATTTCAAAGTGAAAACAAGATTATTAAACCCCACTGGCAGACTATTCTGCTTGTTTCAAGGAAAAATTCACTTAATTTTGACAAACTCTTTCTAAAACAACACAATATTTGTCGTTTGTTATTTGTTGTTACATTTTTACAAATGTAAGTGGATTGAACATAAAACAATTAAGTTGCCCCCCCCCCCCCCCCCCCCAAAAAAAAAAAAAAAAAACTTAATAATTGTGTTAATTCAGCTCATTTCAGCTCATATTCTGACTAAAAACAAGTCAAAACATTTTTTTTCCAGTGTAATACTAATCTGTAGACTAATCTGCATCACATATTCAGTAATAAACACATAGATGACACCATAAACGCTTTTATTAGCTAAATAGATAACAATAATAGAGCTGACAGAATCAGAATTGGCAACTTTTTAGCCAAAACATCCACTTGCAAAAATCCAGAATTAAATATTTTTATTTAAAATGTCCAATATGTGAGAAATTAAATATTCTCTTTTCCAAGCAAAATATTCTTATTTCAATGCAAAAAAACAGTGACAGAACTGACAATTTTACAACCTTTCAGCCAAAAAGTCCACTGCATGGATGCACACAAAAAAAGGTGGCCAAACGAACCACAAAAGTCTTTTAAGACCCGAGGATTCATTAGACGGCCGTGTTTCGCTCTCAATCCCTTGGGTGGCGTAGCCATGTGGTCAGCACCTTTGCCACTTCACATTTTACCAGCCATGTCATGAATCATTTGTCTGCATTGTTGGCCGTCAGATTTATTGACCCGGCTCCCATGGGTGCACTTAGCTTCGTTTCCCTTGGGCTGATCAATTATTTATAACGCATTTGGACGCAGGTTAAGGGCTTTAAAGGAAAGGAAAACACAATGAGGATGTTACGGATGATTTGAGACTCAATAGGGAACTAGTCGGGGTGAAGGAGGGATGACCGTCGTAAACACTGGAGCAGATGCCATCTGAATTAAATACTTTTACCGTCTGTTAACCTCGCCGTCGAGGACTGTGTTCCTCCAGCAAAGGTCAATGTTTATCGCTAATCTAGTGTTTTTGTGTGGTACTGTTGTGTCTTCCTACATTTCTTCCTGGATTGTTTGGGTGTGTGGTGAAGGTGAAGCAGCTTTTTGGAGTTTAAGCTAGACTAGTTATCAACTTCATAAAGTGAAAATAGTCTGATTTATTATTTTAGCTAGCACTAAACACAAGGACGAAGTCTGAATGATTATTACATCCCTGCTGAAAAATCCAGCTTATACCAGCCTAAGCTGGTTTTAGCTGGTCGACCAGCCTGGTTTAAGAGGGGTTTTGGCCATTTCCAGGCTGGTCTTAGCTGGTCAGGCTGGAAAATGACCAGCTTAAACCAGCTAAAACCAGCTTGACCAGCCTGGTTTAAGCTGGACATAGCTGGTTTTGGCTGGTCAAGCTGGTTTTAGCTGGTCAACTCCCAGCCTGACCAGCTAAGACCAGGCTGGAAATGGCTGGAAACCCCTCTAAAACCAGGCTGGGTGACCAGCTAAAACCAGCCAACCAGCCTAGGCTGGTTTAAGCTGTTTTTTTTTTTTTCAGCAGGGCCATGATTCACCATCTTTTTTGTTCAGGTTGATAACATCTAACACTGTTAAAATGTTTTAGCACATGATGATTTACCACACTACTAAGATGCTAAAGTGGATGTTGTCTTATTTTTAACATGCTGTAGAGAGATGCTAGCAGGTTTTAGCAAGATGCAATCATGTTTTACCATAAATGCTGCTCTCAACTATTTCAGCACATGACGCACCATCCTGAAGTATTCAGGCCGGATGAATAACTTGCCAAAGGGATCAGCTGTGAGGAGAATTACAGTTAATTATACTCTCCGAGTGTCTGGCTAGGGTGATATAGCAAAGTTAGCAACTGAGCTCTCGCCAAAGAATTCGTCCTATTCTTCTGGAAAACCGTAACTGCCCAGTTAAGTTTCATCCAATGTTTATCACTTGAGTGCTGTCGGTTAGACATGATCCAAATGGGACTACATTGAGATAAAGAGTGGGAGAAAATGCCAACAGGCACTTAGTCCGACTGAATCGAAGAAAGCGGGAATCCACGGTTATTTCTTGGGATTTGTTTCAGCTCTTTTAAAGGACGCAGGATAACAGCTTTACCCTCCCAAATCTTAGCGCGCGCAGGAGACAGAAAGACGCACGTTCATTGTTTGCTGGAAGAAGTTCCAGCACTTATTCCCCAATGAGAAATCCATTTCCTCTATTTCACTTTTCTTTTTTTTTGAGAGGAAAGCACTCCAGACACTGGCAGCTTAGGCAAGCTCTCAACCAAAGATATCCTTCATTTCCATCGGGACCCGGGTTTGTTGGATTCGCTAACGGAAAACTCCTCTTATATTGAAAGGCTCAAAATAGAAGGGGTCTGAAACCTGCACTATTTATTTAAATCCAAAGGCAGTGACATTTTTCCCAGGAGTCGCGTGGGGTTTCATTCTGTGCAACGCAAATACAACGTAACGCCTCAGTCTCTGAATGCGCTTCTCATTTAAAGGTCACTTCATTCTAACTTTTTTTAGTCTCGTGTTTCTTGGAAAGTTGGCATTAGGCTGGAAGCTGTGCTTCAAAACGTGCTACAATGAACTGAAGAGA
The DNA here is from genome assembly GCA_903798195.1 of Danio kyathit. NCBI lineage: Eukaryota > Metazoa > Chordata > Actinopteri > Cypriniformes > Danionidae > Danio > Danio kyathit. Next base: position 50,644,078 of record LR812540.1, on the reverse strand, counting down.
AAACATCCCTTATGAAAAAATACTACAGACAGTTAGAGTAAATACTAGTGATGTGCGGATCGATACTAAAATATCGATATCTCCGATACCAGCTTTGTATGTTCTAGAATCGATTATCTTATCAAAATATCGATATTTCAATAATTTGGAGCAAATATGTAGTTTATTGGAAATAGAAATACAGTGGAAAGTAACCACAATTACCCTAGTTTATCTGAATATGCCAACTTAGTCGGAACTACTTGTTCTTCCGCCTGCAAAGTCATGTGCGTAATATGGCACAATACAACTGCAGTCAGATCACGCTAGCTAGCCAGTAGCCACTCAGTCTGCTGGCACATGTGTTTTAGTCACGCTGTCATTGAATATGGGTGACCGCAAGCAGAATTATGTGTGGAGCTACTTCACTTCCATAAACTCAAACGGTGCAGTTTGTGACACGTGTAACAAAACAGTGAGGTAAACCTAATCAAACATCTACATGGAAATCGCAAGACAGAATATGACAACGTCACGACTAGGCGGTCAGAAGAGGAGGAAAGGAGAGGCACAGGTGCTGCTAGGGCGAGACAGACATCGAATTCAGAGTCCTTAGGTGCAGCAGGCAGGCACTATCCAGGTACAGAGGGAGAAAATATGGCGATTTGGCTGTATTTTGGGGGCTTGGGTTTTTTTGTGACATTGATTAAACAACGAAAAAAGGTTCAAAACGCTCTCATGGGAACAGGATTAACTTGTCACTAAACGTAGAAGTGTGAATGTTTTTTTAAGATGTTCAGGCAGGCGTTTTAAGATATACATGCTCAGATGCTGTCAATAAATATGTAAGTTGGCTTTTTTGTATGATAATTCTTCATCTATAAACAATAAACAAGAATAACCCGTAATATGTCTCGTATTCAGTATGAAGTGACACTTTTAAGGACACTACTTTCTACTTTTAATTTTCTAAACAGTCATTTTTGGGCAAAGTATCGGTATCGGATCGGTATCGTCGATACTCGCCTTCATTTTACTTGGTATCGGATCGGATAGGAAATCAGTGGTATCGCACATCACTAGTAAATACTTTAGTGTTTTAAAGATTACTGTAATAAAGTACTAGAATTAATCTGTTGTGGTAATTCTATAGTTGCAATACATTAGTAATATACAACTACAATATTGGGTACTTTGTTTATATGTAGCACCTGTGACCTACAGATTATTCAACGCTGTCTCACGGCAATTCGTAACTTTTTTATTAGTGGCTAATTCGTATGAATTCGTACGATCTAATTCGTACAAATTAGCACGATTTGCTCATCACCCAATGATGGTTGGGGTTAGAGGTGGGGTTGGGTGCCACGCCTCCTTTTTTAAATCGTAAATTTTAGTACGACTGAACGAATTCGTACGAATTAGCCACTAAACTGCCAAACGTAAAATACTTACGTTTCCTCGTGAAATCAAGCTGGATTATTTTGATCTCCTAATAGACACTGTGGGCCGATCAGAAGACTAGATTCGCTCGAGAGCCAGAGTTGCAGCAAGAGAAAGACAAGTCACTGGGGTTTGATTGGAAAAATCAATGCTTTATAAATTCTTAAACAAAACCTAAAATAACCCAATTCACAGTTGAAATAAAACTAAATAGTTAAAAGAAAAGACACAATAACTCTTTTTTTTCTCCCTTTCAAAACACTCCAAATGAAATAACAAAACAGAACTCACAATCACAATTTCTCACTGAAATAGTAAACAGGAACACTTTAGCTCTTTACATTAAGTGTGGTTTGTTTACAAACTAATATCGAGAGGATCACGTGCTTATGATTGAACACAGCTGGTATCGCTTAACTCCGCATTTTGCGCCAATCAGATGAACACGGACACACTATAAATTACCAGAGCTCTTTGCTCCAGTCATCTTCATTTGAAGAATCCCCCCATCCACCCCTACTCCTCCCCTTCTCCGATAGGGCGGCACGGCGGCCAGTGGGTAGCACTGTTGCCTCACAGCAAGAACGCCGCTGGTCCTTTCCCTCCGGGCCGGTTGGCGTTTCTGTGCGGAGTTTGCATGTTCTCCCCGTGTTCGTGTGGGTTTTCCCCGGGTTCTCCGGTTTCCCCCCACTGTTCAAAAACAGGCACCATAGAAAAAATTGACTAACCAAAATAGCATCCTAAGGCAACTCTTAGCCAGATATATACAGTAGTTCACAGCAGGGGAGTTCCCGAGACCACCTGAGGTGGTCCTCCTCTCGCCCTACAAACGGGAGGAAGCCCCGGGCTCAAGCATATTCTGAGCTCAGGGCTCTCTCCCAGGACAGCATGCCAAACACGCTTTATTATCAATCATCAGCTAAGTGTGAACTCTTGAAACTGTCCTTGCACAGATATCTGAAGTGTGACAGGAGTTCAGTATTCTCTTTACTTCTCCTTGGTGTCCGTTCAGAAAGCAAAACTCAGTTCCACAGGATGGAAAACTTTCGCTAAACCCGTTCATTCGTATCAGTATCAGTAAAAATGACGTGTGTGTGTGTGGACTCTAAAACTTGTAGTGCATGCGTATGACGACCACTTTTCCAAAGGGAATCGTTGACCAGATTCGTTGAACACAGGGATGGCTCGCCAATCTCTACCAACTTGAACAAGCAAGCGGAAACAACAAACTCCAGCACTTCTCTCAATTCCTCGTCCAGAATCGTGACAGACGACAGATCTCAGGAGCAGCAGATGAAATTAAATGAAATAAAATAAAAGAGAATAGGAGAAGAAAAAAAAAACAACCAAGAAAATGGCAAGGATTCGAAACAAATCCTTGATGTAGTAAGGGAAAAAGTCAGATTTCCTAGATTTTCGCAGAACAGATCAGATGAATTTGCTCCTCGGATTCAGCACAGCACAATCGGAACTAAATTCAACTTCTCTCTGATGACGCTTCTCTCTCTCTCAAACAATCTTACTCAATTTTCTATATCTCTATATATCAAGTATCTAATCTCCCTTTTCAAAAACTTATTTCGGGAATCCCGCTAGCTCGCCGTTGCCTCGTTCGCCGCTTGTTTCACTCTGGCCTCTGTGTAAAGACGCAGCTCACTCCCGCAGCTCGTGATGACGCAATCCTAATGGGCGGAGCTAACTCTAATTTTCTATTTCATGAGTAATTATTATTTTTTAATATTTATTAATGTTCCTCAAATAATATTTGGCTATTTATCATTAAAATATATATCTAGCAAACTATTTTTCTATGTGTTATAATATATTTCTTTTCTCTATTGGCAGGTTAATATGGTTCCTGGGTTACATGTACAACTATATACTACAGTACACCAGTTCCTCTAGTAAAAAATTAGGTAAACTACAGTATTTACTACAGTTCATCAGTTCACTAGAGTTGATACTGGTGGTGTAGCATTCATTCATTAAGTGTTGTAAACACTATACTATATTCAATTCAATTCATCTTTATTTGTATAGCGCTTATACAATGTAACAGTATAGCACAATTTACTATAGAATGGTTCAAAACATGGCGACGCAGTGGCGCAGTAGGTAGTGCTGTCGCCTCACAGCAAGAAGGTCACTGGTTCGAGCCTCGGCTGGGTCAGTTGGTGTTTCTGTGTGGCTTTTGCATGTTTGCATGGCGTGGGTTTCCTCTGGGTGCTCCGGTTTCCCCCACAGTTCAAACACATGCGCTATTGGGGAATTGGGTAGGCTAAATTGTCCATAGTGTATGAGTGTGTATGGGTGTTTCCCAGAGATGGGTTGCAGCTGGAAGGGCATCCGCTGCGTAAAACATGTGCTGGATAAGTTGGCGGTTCATTCCGCTGTGGTGACCCCAGATTAATAAAGGGACTAAGCTGAAGGAAAATGAATGAATGAATGGTTCAAGACATTATAGTATTTACAATAAATGACTATAGAATTAAATGCCTTTTTAATTTCAGAGGAATTTGCATAAAAAGTCTAATCTATATGATTTCCTTTGTATGGATTTTTTTTTGTTTCAAACAAAGCATGAGGTTCCATGGTAAATCACTGAACCGCAATTACCAACCCAGGCTCATTATTGATATGTACCCCTATATACAATTCTGGAGATTGCAAAATACAGCCCAGGAGGTAAATATTTTTGCAGTTTTTGTTTTCGCGAATCCACCAGAGGTCGCTGTGTATGTTTTTTATGATCTCAAATTTCTCTCGCGAGTGGCATTCGTGCCTGCTGTTCTCACGTAAATCCACCAGAGGCCGCTGTCAGCTGACTGACTGATCAACCCACCCATTCCCTACCCTAAACCCAACTGATGGTGTTTTCAAAAGCACCGCTTGACTTGATCACCCCCTTCCCTAAACCCAACCGACAGTGTTTTCAACAGCAATCCAGAAAAACAAAAGCCCTCGCGGCTGGCTGATTTTCACCATGTTTTCAGATCTTACCACATTCTCACCCTGTTATTTACTTGATTATTTTTTGTTTGACCTGCTTTCTGGAACCATTCTTCACTGGACTTGAACCATAATTGCGGTCAACTCATCTCTGCGTCTCAACATAACATACACAGTGAGCCACTGTGCAAACTCGTAACAGCGGGAAAGCCGTCCACATAGAGGTAAGCAGTCAGCAGGTAGCACGAAAAGAAACAGAAGCCACCGGTGGCATCATACCACCCCATAGCGTTCATTTAAAGATAAAATGCAGCCATACGTGGCTCTGGCTACATAATTTGCGCTCCCTAGAAATTCATACGGGATATGTTTTCACAATAAGCCTATGGCAATTACTGTGGATAACATGAAAACATTCATTCATTCATTTTCTTTTCAGCTTAGTCCCTTTATTAATCCAGGGTCGCCACAGCGGAATGAACCGCCAACTTATCCAGCACATTTTTACGCAGCGGATGCCCTTCAAGCTGCAACCCATCTCTGGGAAACATCCACACACACACTCATTCACACTCATACACTAAGCACAATTTAACCTACCCAATTCACCTGTACCGCATGTCTTTGGATAGTGGGGGAAACCGGAGCACCCGGAGGAAACCCACGGGATGCAGGGAGAACATGCAAACTCCACACAGAAACGCCAACTGACCCAGCTGAGGCTCGAACCAGCGACCTTCTTGCTGTGAGGCGACAGCACTAACTACTGCGCCGCTGCGTCGCCTGATAACATACATATTAGATAAGATGTCTGAATTACAAACTTCTTATTGTCAATGTAAATTTACCACTTAAGTAACCATGACTGCAACACATCATATGATCAGACTGTGTTCACAAAAACCTACAAATGAAACTGTACATATTAGCAACCAGTGCTCAAAGTTCGGTTCAGTTCATCTTTATTTGTATAGCGCTTTTAAAATGTAGATTGTGTCAAAGCAGCTTAACATAGGAGTTCTAGTAAACTGAAACTGTGTCAGTCCAGTGTTCAGAGCTGAAGTTCAGTTCAGTGTGGTTTAATTTTCAGTGCTGAAAGTCCAAACACTGAAGAGCAAATCCATCCATGTGCAGCTCCACAAGTCTCGAACCAAGCAAGCCAGACAGTGGAGGAACAAACTTCACCAATTGACCAAAGTGAAGGAGAAAATCCTTGAGAGAAATCAGGCTCAGTTGAGCACGACCAAAGTACAAAAATCAATAAAAGATCAACACTAACTCATGATAAACCAACAATTTCACAATGTGCAGATTTCATATGAATGTGTATTGTTAATTAAACAGAAACATATGAGTTTTAGACAAAATTAAACATAAGACTGAACATTCACACTAAATTCTAACAATACATGCTACAAAAAAGCTATAGAATCAGCACAGAAGATTCTAAAGGTTTCCACAACCAATACCATTAGAAATCATCACATTTTACCCATTAAAACAAGCAAATTCTAGTGTGTTTTGAGACATATTCTAATAGGAGTTATTGGTTTTAACATGTAACCAGTCCAAAAAACCAAAGCCACAGGACCAGTTTCCATTAGTTCCATTATAACCATTAAAAGCATCAGCAATTATATGATGACATTTATTTTATTTCAGCAGGGAAGCAAACTGTATGACATTTATTTATTTATTTGTCCATTAGTTGCTTGACGTTCCAATGCGCCTGCTATGACCAGCTGCTTTCATTCTGTCCAATATGGTCAACCAGTTTGATCCAGCGAATAGCCCGATTGGACCTGCTTAGATCCCCCAAAAAAACCAAAACTCCCAGTTTAATCTGGATCAGATTCCCTATAAAGCATGCTCGCGACTCTGGAGAGGCTTTGATGAAACAGAAATCTTGATACTTTGATTGTTTGCTCAATCAATTATTCAGAAATAAGTCGTACATATCAATGAGAACAAACTCTGTCCACGAGCTGAACTGAGTCATTCAGCGAGTCTTTATGCATTTTTTATAACTCGATGAAAGGACTTCTGGATTAATCACTGTGGACTCGGACAGGTTGTAGAGACGGTTATGAAATATGAATACGGCCTCGCTTCACTTCTGACGGATTGTCTATGAAGTATACAGGCAGAGGGTCATCATCAGGACCTCAGAAAAGGCTAATGTTGTCGTTTAGAATTAGTTAAGACTCTGCACTGTCATGACGAGTCTTTTCTCTTTCACTTTCGTGTCCACATGGTCATTATCGGGAGTAATTCAGTTTTTAGGATGGCAGCGGCTGCTTGTTTCGCTCCTCCTTAGATCTCGGTTCGCTTCCCAAGAGTCAAAGACTGCGGGCATTAAATCATAAAAACTGTTTGACTGTCTGCCTGGACTTTTGAGAATGAGGTTTTGGGAGAATGCTTTAGAAAAACTGGGTTTATATATATATATATATTTCACATACAAAAAAAGTGAAATTTATTATCAAGTTTATTTCTATGAATAATAGTAAGTCATAAATTAAATCATGTTAAAAACAATAGCAGTTTGTTAAAACATGTTAGAAAAAATAGCATTGAGTTAAAACGTGCTAGCAATGTGTTAAATTGTGGTAGAAACAGTAGCATTGTGCTAAAACATGCTAGCAATGTGTTAAATTGTGGTAGAAACAGTAGCATTGTGCTAAAACGTGCTAGCAATGTGTTAAATTGTGGTAGAAACAGTAGCATTGAGCTAAAACATGTTAACAATGTTTTAGGTCATTCTAAAAATGATAGCATCATGTTAAAACATGCTAGCAATGTGTTAAATTGTGATAAAAACAGTAGCATTGTGCTCAAACATGCTAGCAATGTGTTAAGTCATTCCAGAAACAATAACATTGGGGTAAAACACGCTAGCAATGTGTTAAATTGTGATTAAAAACAGCAGCATTGTGCTAAAACATGCTAACAATGTGTTCAGTCATTCTTGAAACAGTAGTAATGTGCTAAAACATGTTAGCAAATGTGTTAAGTAATTCTACACACAATAGCATTTTGCTAAAACAAGCTAGCAATGTGTTAAATCATGATAAAAACAATAGCAACGTGTTAAAACATGTTAGCAATGTGTTAAATCATGATAAAAACAATAGCAACGTGTTAAAACATGTTAGCAATGTGTTAAATCATGATAAAAACAATAGCAACGTGTTAAAACATGTTAGCAATGTGTTAAATCATGATAAAAAAAAATAGCATTTTGTTAAAACATGTTAGAAAAAATAGCATTGAGTTAAAACGTGCTAGCAATGTGTTAAATTGTGGTAGAAACAGTAGCATTGTGCTAAAACATGCCAGCAGTATGTTAAGTCATTCCAGAAACAACAGCATTCTCCTAAAACATGTTAGCAATTTGTTAAATTGGGATAGAAACAGTAGCATTGTGCTAAAACATGTTAACAATGTTTTAGGTCATTCTAAAAATGATAGCATCATGTTAAAACATGCTACCAATGTGTTAAATTGTGATAAAAACAGTAGCATTGTGCTCAAACATGCTAGCAATGTGTTAAGTCATTCCAGAAACAATAACATTGGGGTAAAACACGCTAGCAATGTGTTAAATTGTGATTAAAAACAGCAGCATTGTGCTAAAACATGCTAACAATGTGTTCAGTCATTCTTGAAACGGTAGTAATGTGCTAAAACATGTTAGCAAATGTGTTAAGTAATTCTACACACAATAGCATTTTGCTAAAACAAGCTAGCAATGTGTTAAATCATGATAAAAACAATAGCAACGTGTTAAAACATGTTAGCAATGTGTTAAATCATGATAAAAACAATAGCAACGTGTTAAAACATGTTAGCAATGTGTTAAATCATGATTAAAACAATAGCAACGTGTTAAAACATGTTAGCAATGTGTTAAATCATGATAAAAAACAATAGCATTTTGTTAAAACACGTTAGAAAAAATAGCATTGAGTTAAAACGTGCTAGCAATGTGTTAAATTGTGGTAGAAACAGTAGCATTGTGCTAAAACATGCCAGCAGTATGTTAAGTCATTCCAGAAACAACAGCATTCTCCTAAAACATGTTAGCAATTTGTTAAATTGGGATAGAAACAGTAGCATTGTGCTAAAACATGTTAACAATGTTTTAGGTCATTCTAAAAATGATAGCATCATGTTAAAACATGCTAGCAATGTGTTAAATTGTGATAAAAACAGTAGCATTGTGCTCAAACATGCTAGCAATGTGTTAAGTCATTCCTGAAACAATAACATTGGGGTAAAACACGCTAGCAATGTGTTAAATTGTGATTAAAAACAGCAGCATTGTGCTAAAACATGCTAACAATGTGTTCAGTCATTCTTGAAATGGTAGTAATGTGCTAAAACATGTTAGCAAATGTGTTAAGTAATTCTACACACAATAGCATTATGCTAAAACAAGCTAGCAATGTGTTAAATCATGATAAAAACAATAGCAACATGTTAAAACATGTTAGCAATGTGTTTAATCTTGATTAAAAACAATAGCAGTGTGTTAAAACATGTTAGCAATGTGTTAAATCATGGTAGAAACAAAAGCATCATGTCACAACATGCTAGCAATTGGTTAAATCATCCTAGAAATAATAACATTGTGCTAAACATAATGGTGTGTTAAATCCTGCTAGAACGATAACATTGTGTCAAAACATGCTAGAAATGTGCTATATCCGACTAGAAACAATAGCATTGTGCTACATGCTAGTAATGTCATGCTAGAAAGAATAGCATTCTGATATACTGTAAGATGATAGCAATGTCCTAACTCATACTAAAAACAATATCATTGTTCTAAAACATGCTAGCAATGTGTTAAATTGTGATAGAAACAGTAGCATTGGGCTAAAACATGTTAACAATGTTTTAGGTAATTCTAGAAACAACAGCCATGTGCTAAAACATGCTAGCAATGTGTTAATTTATGAAAGAAACAGTAGCATTGTGCTAAAACATGCTATCAATGTGTTTAGTCATTCTAGAAACAACAGCATTGTGCTAAAACATGCTAACAATGTGTTAAATTCTGATAGAAACAACAGCATTGTGCTAAAACATGCTAACAATGTGTTAAATTGGGATAGAAACAGTAGCAGTGTGCTAAAAATATGATAGCAATGTGTTCATTCATTCTAGAAACAACAGCATTCTGCTAAAACATGCTAGCAATGTGTTAAATTGTGATAGAAACAGTATCATTGGGCTAAAACATGCTAACAATGTTTTAGGTAATTCTAGAAACAACAGCCATGTGCTAAAACATGCTAGCAATGTGTTAATTTGTGATAGAAACAGTAGCATTGTGCTAAAATGTGGTAGCAATGTGTTAAATTCTGATAGAAACAGTAGCAGTGTGCTAAAACATGATAAAAATGTGTTTAGTCATTCTAGAAACAACATCATTCTGCTAAAACATGCTAGCAATGTGTTTAGTCATTCTAGAAACAACATCATTCTGCTAAAACATGCTAGCAATGTCTTAAATTGTTATAGAAACAGTATCATTGGGCTAAAACATGTTAACAACATTTTAGGTCATTCTAGAAACAACAGCCATGTGCTAAAACATGCTAGCAATGTGTTAATTTGTGATTAGAAACAGTAGCATTGTGCTAAAACATGCTAGCAATGTGTTTAGTCATTCTAGAAACAACAGCATTGAGCTAAAACATGCTAGCAATGTAGTAATTTGTGATAGAAACAGTAGCATTATGCTAAAACATGCTAGCAATGTGTTTAGCCCTTCTAGAAACAACAGCGTTGTGCTAAAACATGCTAGCAATGTGTTAAATTGGAATAGAAACACTAGCATTGTGCTAAAAAATGCTAGCAATGTGTTAAATTGGGATAGAAACACTAGCATTATGCTAAAACATGCTAGCAATGTGTTTAGTCATTCAAGAAACAACAGCCCTAGTGCTTAAACATGCTAGCAATGTGTTAAATTGGGATAGAAACAGTAGCATTGTGTTAAAACATGCTAACAATGTGTTGAATTCGGATTCTGATAGAAACAGTAGCGTTGTGCTAAAACATGCTAACAGTGTGTTAAATTCTGATAGAAACAGTAGCGTTGTGCTAAAACATGCTAACAATGTGTTAAATTCTGATAGAAACAGTAGCATTGTGCTAAAATATGCTAACAATGTGTTAAATTCTGATAGAAGCAGTAGCATTGTGCTAAAACATGCTAACAATGTGTTACATTCTGATAGAAACAGTAGCATTGTGCTAAAACATGCTAACAATGTGTTAAATTCTGATAGAAACAGTAGCATTGTGCTAAAACATGCTAACAATGTGTTAAATTCTGATAGAAACAGTAGCAGTGTGCTAAAACATGCTAACAATGTGTTAAATTCTGATAGAAACAGTAGCAGTGTGCTAAAACATGCTAACAATGTGTTAAATTCTGATAGAAACAGTAGCAGTGTGCTAAAACATGCTAGCAATGTGTTAATTTATGATTTTGCTTTTGTTTGCAATATTCCTAAATGTGCAAATAAATAGGCAGATCGTTTTTTTTTTCTTATTGAATAAAATATTTATCGTTCTCAGTTATTTATGTGCAATTTCGATTTGTATTTTATTTTGATGTACATAACTTACCTAAATGCACATAATAAATAGGTGGATGGCAACATAGATAGTGTGTTGCCTTGAGCACTTTTTGGACCTGAAACTGCAGACTCACAGCTGCTGCTCTTTGGGTCGAGGTGTGAAAGGCACGGCCTCATCTAAACGGAGGTGTTATAAAACCATAAAGGACAGGAGGACATGTTTCAAAGCGCTATTTCTCTACTGTTTACTAAAGTCAGTCCTCTGGCGTTTCACCCCGAGCAATCCGAGCAGCTCTATATGTAAACAGATGTCAGCCAGACTTACTAGTCCAAGGAGAAGAAATGTAAACTTATGGGTTTAATGACATGGAAGTGACAACTAGAAACTTCGAATTTGATCCTGGAGGTTAATCTTTATGCTAAACTAAATATTCAGAGTCATACATGAGCCTTTTAATGTTGCTGAAATGCACTAGAATCGCTTGTTCATTTGCATATATAAGCAAACAGTTTATCTTCATTCGAGTATTCATGTGCGCTTCTACTTTATATAATCCTCACTCAGACGCCTTTGAATTATAATGAATTCTTCTCTGTGTTACACTTACACTGAACAACATGTGAAAGCATGGGATTATGCAAATTATGATTGAAACGCATTGGCAGAATGCAGCGCTAAGTAAAGAAACACTTTTGCTGAAATCCCATATACTTCCCAGGGAAAACTAAACGAATACTAGTTAGGGCATAGAACAGGGGTGTCCAAACTCGGTGCTGGAGGGCCGGTGTCCTGCATAGTTTAGCTCCAACTTGCTTCAACCCACCTGCCTGGATGTTTCTAGTATATTTGATTAGAGTTGGAGCTAAACTCTCCAGGACACCGGCCTTCCAGGACCGAGTTTGGACACCCCTGGCATAGACAGTCTTAAATGTACAGGGTTTTGCTGAAATCTTCCTTTAAGTCTGGGCTCAGATTCTACCGGGTAAAAAAAATGTAAGAAAAATGCCAACATACCCCAGCAAACAAGTTTGTGTTTAATAGCCATCTAATAGACATCTAAACATAGACAGCTTGACCAATACAAGGCTTAACTTGGGCTGTCAGTAAAAATCTAATAGACATCTTAGAATAGCACACAACTAGACTAGTCATCGAATAGACCGATTAGACAGACTTTATATGTATTTGATGGCTACACATCTTGGGATGTGTACGATGTGGAACATGTATTGTTCTTTGAGTCCACCTTCACTGTCTTCCCCACATCCAAGAGAGTTACGGTGTAGAGAAGCCCCAAATAAGCATACCGCCCAGACTGTTGCATGCCCAGAGTGAAGCATAAAGGGGATCAGTGAGGGTTTGGACTGCAATATTATGGCCCAGCTCTTGTGCTAGATGGGCACTTCACTGCCAAGGGCTACTGAACCATTCTGGAGGAGCATGTGCACCCAATGGTTTAATCATCGTATCCTGAAGGCAGTTCTGTGGATCAGGATGATGATGCACCAATACACACAGCAAGACTGGTGACAGAGTGGTTAGATGGACATGAAAGAGAAGGTGAACATATCCCATGGCCTGCACCTACAAAATACCTGATGTGCTTTATTAAGTTGAATTTCACATTCACAATCTGGTTAGAGTTAGGGTTAATAAGCTGGTTGGCTGGTTTTAGTTGGTCAACCATCCTGGCTTTAGAGGGGTTTTGGCCATTTCCAGGCTGGTTTCCAGCCATTTCCAGCCTGGTCTTAGCTGGTCAGGCTGGAAAATGACCAGTTAAACCCAGCTAAAACCAACTTAACCAGCCTGGATTAAGCTGGACATAGCTGGTTTTGGCTGGGCTGGTCTCCCAGCCTGGCTAGGCTGGTAAAGCTGGTTTTAACTGCTCAACTGGAGCCCATTTTCACTGTGTTTTTTTTTTTTTTTTTTTGTGTGTGTTTTGATTAAGCTTTAGGTTCCAGGTCTTTAAAAGTGCTAAATCGTTAGCTATAATAATATAATAACATAATTATAAATATAAAATGAAAGTGAATTTCCTTCAAAGTATGTTACATACTCAAAACAGATATTCACGTTCACATCCCTGCTGAAAAAAACAGCATATGCTGGTAAGGTATGTTTTGATGCTGGTATACTGGTCTTACTGGTTTCAATGCTGGTCTTACTGGTTTTAATGCTGGTCTTACTGGTTTTAATGCTGGTCTTACTGGTTTCAATGCTGGTCTTACTGGTTTTAATGCTGGTCTTACTGGTTTTAATGCTGGTCTTACTGGTTTTAATGCTGGTCTTGCTGGTTTTAATGCTGGTCTTACTGGTTTTAATGCTGGTCTTGCTGGTTTTAATGCTGGTTTTGCTGGTCTTGATGCTGGTATACTGGTCTTGCTGGTTTCAATGCTGGTCTTGCTGGTTTCAATGCTGGTCTTGCTGGTTTCAATGCTGGTCTTGCTGGTTTCAATGCTGGTCTTGCTGGTTTCAATGCTGGTCTTGCTGGTTTTAATGCTGGTTTTGCTGGTCTTGATGCTGGTATACTGGTCTTGCTGGTTTCAATGCTGGTCTTGCTGGTTTTAATGCTGGTCTTACTGGTTTCAATGCTGGTCTTGCTGGTTTCAATGCTGGTCTTGCTGGTTTTAATCCTGGTTTTGCTAGTCTTGATGCTGATCTTACTGGTTTTGATGCTGATCTTACTGGTTTTAATGCTGGTCTTACTGGTTTTAATGCTGGTCTTACTGGTTTTAATGCTGGTCTCAATGCTGGTCAGGACCAGCACTGAAACCAGCAAGACCAGCATCGAGACCAACAAAACCAGCATCGAGACCAGCAAGACCAGCATTGAAACCAGCAATACCAGCATACCAGCATCAAAACATACCTTACCAGCATTTGCTGTTTTTTTCAGCAGGGATATTTCTGCCTATATTTACAAAACAAGTCATCTTTGACTAGCAATAAGTCTGAAAATGCAGCTAGCATGCAGAGCTAATCAAACAAAAAGACCCAAGGATTTCTCATCACTGTCATGTTTTTCAATAAGTTTGATTTCTGACCGCATTTAGGCTTAATACATGGTCAATAGCTGACTTTATTAACTGCTCATTGGATCCATTTCAATGGGTGCTAAGCGTAAAAGGGCTAGAATGACTGCAGAGGGTGAAGGAGGAGGTGGAAGCGCCACAGATTTACATTCTCAAGGCATGTTTGCCAACAGCATGTGGCGGCTTGAAGCTAGTCAGCCCCTTCTGTCTGCTTCTTCTGTGTCATTACACCCTCCTTCCCCCTCCTCAGGCTAGCGCTAGCTCTCAGTCTTGTGCTAATCAAAATGAACATCTGAGAAATGAGGCCAGGTGAGATGCGGCTGCGAAGTGTTGATGGCTATCAGAAGATGTAGACTCTTATCCGACAGGGAATGTGGGATTGTCAGGGCCTCCAGACTTCTGGAAGTCAGTTTTAGTAAGTTAGCATCGCTAGTTCTGGAACATATGGAGAGGTGTGAAGCGTTTGATTCTTCACGCTCTGGTCGTGATGCCGGGGTGGGGTGTGTGTGTGTGTGTGTGTTTTTTTGCCGTTGTCTGTGAAATTGGCTGTTTGGTTTGACAACCTTCGCTAACAGCTTAGCCAGGGAGGCATGCAAGTGTTTCGAGGCTCGTGCGCAAACAGACTTTCGTGCTGAATGTGTTACATGTGCCAAATAAAGTCATTCAAATATTGGCGGTCTATTGATGAAGTAATAAAATATTAATATCCGCCCAAAATCAGCACTGAATTTTTTGATATCTGTTTTGTTTAAACTTTTTCCCCCATGGTATGATGCACTGTAAAATAAATAAATCCGTAAAATTAACGGTAAAAAAGCGGCAGCTGTGGTTGCCAGTATTTAACCGTAAAAAATACGGTACAAACCGTAATGCTGCGTTCACACCAGACGCGGAAGAAGCGTCAAGCGCGAGTGATTTACATGTTAAGTCAATGCAAACGCGCGAATAGGCATCCTGCGGCGCGAATGGTGCGTTTTCCACGCTTAACGCGCGAATTGCTCGAGTTGGAAAATCTGAACTTCTGCGGACATTCGCGTCGCGTTAACCAATCAGGAGCTTGCTCTTGTGGGGGCATGATTGTGACGTAGCACCTGTTGTTGGTGTCCGGGGGAAATCCTCCAGCCGACACCGACAACAGTTCATCAAACTGGGCTCAGCTCAGTCAGAAGCACCGCTGAAAGCCCCAGTCATCCAGGTTCAGTTTCTGGAGGAGTTTATGAGCCCACAGCGCTGGGTGCACTTCTGAAGGTATCTAGTGGACTCAGACACGGCTCCAAACGTATCGACGCTGTTTTACAGCCTTCATAAAGCACATAAACAGAGTTATTTTATCAATAAAATCCGTGTTAGCATTTAGCAACGAAGCTACAGTCACCGGGCAGACAGAAGCCCTGCCCATGACGCAAATCCGCGGCTATTCTGAAGCGGAGTTTGACGCGCGAATGAAGCGAGTAAACTCAAATGTTCACGCGTCTATTTACTCGCGAATAGCGCGATTTAGCCGCGCGTTCCGTGTCTGGTGTGAACACAGCATGAAAGTAATTTCTCATTTTTACAGTAAACTATCGTATTTCATAAATTTATAGAGGTAATATGTCTGTATTTTGATTTATTAACATCTACACATCTTTTGTTGCACAGATAGACAGGTTAACACGGCCATATGCAGTAGGTGATGAGAAAGTTCATACATCATAAACCAAAGCTCATCACAAGCAACTTTTCCCACAGGCAGATAAGTGTATCAGCGTATAGACCTTTTTCTTGGCTGCTGCATGGAGGGCGCCATAGCGACCAGCGTCTTCCGGTAGAATGGTTAGAATTGCGTTTACAGTGTTTACAACTGGTAATTTGCGCTCCGAAAATGGGTTTCAATAGCGTTTTGAGTGGATCACGAAGTGTTTTTGTGACACACAACTTTGAAAGGTGTGCGTTAAAGCCGTTATAATCTGTAAGGTACAAACTGCATCTATGTTAGCACGTCACGTTTGATGTGGTCATTTCACAGTAGGAATACACACAGGTTCGAAGACTCGTTCTTGCCACCTACAGTGCAATTCGGCCAGGTATACATTCAAAGCAATCTCACGGCAATTCGTAACTTTTTTATTTAGTAGCTAATTTGTATGAATTCGTACAATCTAATTGGTACAATTTAGTATGATTTGCTCATCACCCAATGAGAGTTAGGGGTGGGGTTATGTGCCACGCCTCCTTTTTAAAATCGTACATTTGCATACGACTGAACTTGTACGAGTTCATACGAATTAGCTACTAAACTGACAAAACGTAAAATACTTACGTTTCCTCGTGAGATCAGGCTGATACATCCGTGCTATAGCTTGCGTAGAATAGACGCAGCTCCCAACCCAACTTTGAGAATAGATTAACGGCGATATTTTTTTATCATCCGTTAACGCGACCCCCATGCTGTGAGGGGATCATGCTACCCACTGCGCCACCGGGACGCCCCTACAGGACTATATATCTGCAGGTCTATTTATTAATTTTCCTTCAGCTTAGTCTCTGATTTATCAGAGGTCTCCACAGCAGAATGAACCACAAACTATTGCAGCATTTGTTTTACACAGCGAATGCCATTCCAGGCACAACCCAGTACTGGGAAACACCTATACACACTCACATTTACACACACTCGTACACCACGGCCAATTTAGTTCATCCAATTCACTTATACAGCATGTCTTTGGACTGCGGGGGAAATCTGCAGGTGTTTATTGTAACGTAAACAAGATTGAACACCAATAAGAAGTGTGTGTGTGTGTGTTTTATATGTGTTTAAATAGGAGGGGCTAAAAATAGAAGTATTTGACACCAGCTCGAAGGAAAGTCATTTCACAGGCGGAGCATGTTGTTACGTGATGATGAAATATTGATCTAAATTGTGCTCAGTAATGCTCTCCATGTTACATCTGCAATATCTGATAACATAAAACCGATAAAATGGCCGCCCTGTCTGAATTCCTCCTCCCGGTTCCTCCATTTCTCTCCTAGCACTACGAGACAGAGGTTTTTGGCTCTCTGACTTCGTATCATTTTAAGCTGCAAAGAGGATTACATGCACAAATCCAAACAAAGCAACAGACGAATAGTGAGGTGTGATGTTCCAACAGCCTGAGAAGAGGTATCAGAAGTACGTTTACAGGGATATAATGTAAACAGCGTCTTTGTGTATGAAATGCCAATTGCTTGAAATGCTTTTTGTGTGTGTAATCACTCAACATTTGGCTTTTTAACTCAACTAGGAAACATTCGTGCAAAATATGGAACAGGGTTGAACAAAGTTGGAGTTACACTGAAACGATCTGCAGCAACCCTGCTGAAAAATCCAGCTTAAACCAGCCTAAGATGGTTGGCTGGTTTTAGCTGGTCGACCAGCCTGGTTTTAGAGGGGTTTCGGCCATTTCCAGGCTGGTTTCCAGCCATTTCCAGCCTGGTCTTAGCTGGTCAGGCTGGAAAATCACCAGTTTAAACCAGCTAAAACCAGCTTGACCAGCCTGGTTTAAGCTGGACATAGCTGGTTTTGGCTGATCAAGCTAGTTTTAGCTGGTTAACTCCCAGCCTGACCAGCTAAGACCAGGCTGGAAATGCCTGGAAATGGCCAAAACCCCTCTAAAACCAGGCTGGTCGACCAGCTAAAACCAGCCAACCAGCTTAGGCTGGTTTAAGCTGGATTTTTCAGCAGGGAACTCAACAATAAAGCAAATGTTGGGGTATTTACAGTTTTAACCCAAAGAATGACCAGTCTGTCAGATGAAGAAGAGCCGGAGTCAGAGATTTAAATAAATAAATAAAGTTTACTGAAGATAGTTTGCAGTTTCATCAGCAGAAGCCAGCTTCAACACTTGCAATGAGTTCCTAGGCCGCTCTGCTTACAATCACAAATCAACATCAATTATACTCTTTACACAATGTCATTTTCTGCGTCATACATATAGGTGTTCTAGCCATCTTGGTTAAAACACAGATAGACTAGGAAAATTTCCACGTGGGTGCGTGCGTACAATTCTGAACAATATCTTAAGCATAAACGTCAGACATTCAATAGACTGTTTAGAACTGACTCCAGACCTGTTAAAAGTATCTACAATCAAATAGAGCACACACACTTAAAGTACAATCTGTTTCTTATCCAAGGCTGAGTGTACTTCTCAGCCGTCTTTATCAAAACTGGTTAAAAACCGGTATAATCTACATTCAGACAGTTAAATTCTCACTACACCAAGTCTATCTTGAATAAAAAGTAAAATCACTTTAGAAGAATTAACCGTAAAAATAGCAAAATCACTTAAGACATTTTAGATAGAATTAACTCATAGAAATAACAATAGAAACAATAGAAGTTGTTTCCAGTCCTCAGCCGTTCATTTCCACTCAAGGTCTCCGTGACCTCTGATCTAGTTTGGTGGCTCCTGAAAATAGTTTCAAAGAGACAGGCAATGCACTGAACATTCTTACATAAAGCAGTGTATTTAACTTATTCATTAGTTGAAATCAATGCAAAGTTAAATAGTCGTTCAAATAATCAATTAATTATCTTTAATGAAAATAATGAGAAATAAGATGATGAGGAAAGGATAAACATCCACGCTGAGATGGATGGGATGGTAGAAATCCGAATCCTTCACAAATGTCCCTCCTGAAAAATCCAGCTTAAACCAGCCTAAGCTGGTTGGCTGGTTTTAGCTGGTCGACCAGCCTGGTTTTAGAGGGGTTTTGGCCATTTCCAGGCTGGTTTCCAGCCATTTCCAGCCTGGTCTTAGCTGGTCAGGCTGGAAAATGACCAGCTTAAACCAGCTTGACCAGCCTAGCCAAGCTAGGAGCCCAGCCAAAACCAGCTATGTCCAGCTTAAACCAGGCTGGTCAAGTTGGTTTTAGCTGGTTTTAGCTGGTAATTTTCCAGCCTGACCATCTAAGACCAGGCTGGAAATGGCTGGAAATCAGCCTGGAAATGGCCAAAACCCCTCTAAAGCCAGGCTGGTCGACCAGCTAAAACCAGCCAACCAGCTTAGGCTGGTTTAAGCTGAATTTTTCAGCAGGGGTGTTAGTCTTCATGTATGATAATTTACCCTTATATCATCACAAACCTGTTTAACTTCTTTTCTGGAATCAAAAATACACACATGATTGACTTGAAAATGTCAATTTGACTGAGTAAATGATTCGACAACTGTTGTGTGCGCTGCTCCTTTAAGCAAACAGGCTCCATCCGTGCCTTTCAAGCTTAGCGAAAACAACTAGCGGCAGAAACAAAACAAAAAGCAGCCAGTGAGCATTAATAAGAGTTCCTCCGCCTTCACAAGCTGCACTCTCAGCGACCTTATGTCTTACTTGTCAGCATTTTGTAACCAAATTAGTTTGTTCTCTGTTAGCGATGATAGCCTGGGCCTGAATAAAGAGATTTAGCCTTGGGCGACGCTGCTATCAAGCATTGTAGCATTGTTAGCTGTATCTTCCCCATCAAACATTCCTTGCTGGATCCATCTTCTCTGCAGCGGTGGCAGCCATCCAAAGAAAACCAGCACACAAGAAGCAAATAAGCGCTGAATTTTGCAAACGAGTACTTGTATTAGCATTTAAAAAAGCATGCTTACCTTAAAATAGAGGATTAAGACTGCTGTCTGTAAATTGTGGCTGGTAGTCACAATTAGTCACGGCTGGGAAATTTAATTTTGTTTAAAAATTGGATTTTAAACGTGTTGAATGTGGTAAAAAATTGAGATCAAGACCTGCTGGAATTGCTATAATGAGTGTTGACGGTGACGGAGTGAAGGCTGGCCTCATAAACTCAAGGACTGAGACGCTCCACCATACAGAGGCAGTCTATGCAGTCCGACTGGGTGAATGGCCAACTCAAGCTAATCTTCTTGTGTACCGCTAACTCCTTACTCATCTTTTACTGAGTCATGCTGTCCTTGACAGAAACACAATCATTTCAGGGCCCCCTCAGAGCAAAGCCTGTTGTTCTGCTAAAGAACACTCACCGGGTTACAGACAACTTATACACTTAAAAAATAAATAGTTGGTGTAGCTTAATTGAATTCTGACACCTCAGGTAGCCAGCGCAGTATGGCCTGACTTGACTGTGTAACCGCATTGGCTAGCCAGACAGCAGCTAACAAATGTACCTCCTGAGAACATTTGTCTAATGCTCTGATCTGGTAACTGGATCATTATGAAAACGTAGAAATGCTCAGTTTGCTTGACGTGAATGTTATTTTATTTAGTGATGTCCAGATACGATCACTTGATAGGAAATCGGGCCCGATCATGTGGTTTCAGAATCAGACGTTACCTCCCGATCAGGACTCGTGTGTGTGTGTGTGTGTGTGTGTGTGTGTGTGTGTGTGTGTATGTGTGTGTGTGTGTGTGTGTGTGTTTGCATGATGCAGGCCTCGCTGTACTTCTTTTAGGCGATTTAAAGCGTGTTTGTTACATACTGGCCCCACTGTTTTGGCATGGCTATAGACTCATGCTGGCGATTCTACAAAACCCCCACTGTTTCCTGGCTGTCACCAACAGGGCAGGGAAAAAAAAGATGAAAAATACTGTGTATACTGTATATACTGTGTATATATATTCATTATTTTTGAACACCTCTATAGTTATGCGGTGGCACAGAGTTAGACCTCTTTCTTGACTTCACACAGAAGCAGCAATGTGTGCGGCATGACATCACGCTGTTGCTGAGATGCTATTGGTTAAATGCCGGCAAAGTAGAGCTGACAGAAAAACGTGACCGTTTCCAAATTTTCATGTTAGCGCAATGTAATTTTAAGGTTAGAATAACGTTACTTTATGGTTAGCCTAACATTCTTGTACGGATCTTGAAATTTAATTTTGGTAAAGGGATGTTCTATGCAACATTTATTCCACCTCAATTTCATCTCTAATATAACATTCAATGTTTGTCGGTTCATAATGTTCCCAAATTTTTAAAATTGGAGATTTTTTTAATGTTAGCACAATGTTATTTTAAGGTTATGATAATGTTCCTGCAATGTTCTTTACAACAAATTTTTATTAACAAAATTACATTCCGAGAATGTTTATTTGGAACGTTACATTTCAATTATTTAATGTCAATGTAAGGTTATAGATCATTGTGCCTGAACCATTCTCTTAACTTATTTATTTATTTTGTATTAACACATGGCTTATTAGCAAGGTTTAACGTTTATAAATGACTTTTGGGCTACCTGGGACACAATTTCACTCATTTATATTACATTATTTCACCTTACTTTAGGCAAATTGAACCTGAGAGGAAAATAATTTTGAATCAATGATGCCAAAATTAATTTGAGTTAACTTGTGACTTAAATTAGTCTGGAACAGAGTTTACTCTTGTGGATCCAATTAATCTCAATCACTCAATTTGGACAGCCAGAATTTTCTGCCATTTATTGAACTTCAAACTAAAAGAACTGCTTTAATGATGCTTACTGATCTCAAAACTAGCATTAGCACACTTATGGTTTACTGAGTAAGGCAGCAACAATTCATATTGTTAATAAAACTGCCAAAACAGTAGACTCAAAACTTTACTGGAAACTCTTCTAAATATTCCAAAAAGTATGTCTCTTAACCTAAAACACCTCAAATTATTTTGTTGTCCACATGTTCCCCTCTTAATGCAATAGCATGCAAAGCATGCTGAGAACTACACATCCACCAAGATAACGCACCATGTCATAAAGCACCAATCATCTCAGACTGGTTTCTTGAACATGACAATGAGTTCACTGTACTCAAATGGCCTCCACAGTCACCAGAGCTCAATCCAATAGAGCACCTTTGGGATGTGGTGGAACGGGAGATTGGCATCATGGATGTGCAGCCGACAAATCTGCAGGAACTGCGTGATGCTATCATGACAATATGGAGCAAAATCTCTGAGGAGTATTTCCAGTAGCTTGTTGAATCTCTGCCATGAAGGATTAACGCCCCATTCACACGGGGCGTCAGCTTCAACGCTTCCCATTCACTTTGAATGGGTGACGTCAGGCGTTGCCGAACTGCATTGTGGATCCATCGGCGCCGCTTCAGAGGCGTTGCTCGCTGCAGAAGTTGGGACTTGCTCAACTTTTCAAACGCCGACGGAAGCGTCAGCCAATCAGATCGCTGTATGCAAATACACCAGCTCCAACAGTGGCCTATTGCTAACTAATTTCATTGGCTGACGCTGCTATGACAATCGCGTCAGCCCCAACTTCAGCCACGCCCTCTGTCAAGCGTTGACGCTGAAGCCTCGTGTGAATGGGGCGTAAGGCAGTTCTGAAGGCAAAAGGGGTCCAACCAGGTAGGCTACTAGTAAGGTATAGCAAATAAAGTGGCCGGTGAGTGTATATACTTTTAATAGACTCTACATCATGTTCAAAAAGTAAAATGCATAATGTTTTCCCTGCTGAAAAAAAACAGCTTAAACCAGCCTAAGCTGGTTGGCTGGTTTTAGCTTGTCGACCAGCCTGGTTTTAGAGGGGTTTTGGCCATTTCCAGGCTGGTTTCCAGCCATTTCCAGACCAGGCTGGAAATGTCTGGAAACCAGCCTGGGAATGGCCAAAACCCCTCTAAAACCAGGCTGGTCGACCAGCTAAAACCAGCCAACCAGCTTAGGCTGGTTTAAGCTGGATTTTTCAGCAGGGTTGTTAGTTGAAAGTACACACAAAGTATTTTAATGAACCTGCTTTTTGCAGGTGGTTGCAGTGGTTTATATTTTTGTGACTACTCATGCAAGATGACACTGTCATACTTTTTACACCAGCTGAAGAGTACTTAACTTCAAAATATGCAACTTTACACTCTATAAAAAAAAACTGTGAGTTGTTGTAACACAACATTGGGTCAAAAATGGACAAACCCAACCATTGGTGTCATTAATATCTAATTGGAAAAAAAAAAATAACAACCCAACGTTAGCTTACAACAGCCAAGTGTTTTTAGAATGTAGGTCAACCTATTTTTATTATGTTTTTTTTTTATTGAGGTAAACTCTTGATTCTCATATTTGGGGACTCTTAATTACAGTTATTGCTATCCAGTGTATTTATATGTACATATTCACCAGAAACTTTGATTGGTACAACTTACTAGTAACTTCTGCATGCAAAAGAAGGTTCTGCAAACTTTCCTCAGAGATATCCAGATTAGTTATGAATCTATCTAGCAACCATGGAGGTCATTTGAATTGTATGGCACATTATCCTCCTGGAAGAAGCCATCACATAAAGGACACACTGTGGTCATAAAGAGATGGACATGGTCAACAACAGCACTCGGGGAGTGGCTGTGGTGTTTAAATAATGGTCATCTGCTACAAAGAGGACCAAAGTGTGCCAAGAAAACCTCCCATCACCCAATTACACCACTAACCCGTTGATACAAGGCGGAATGGATCGTGGCTGAATCGCTGTCGATTTTAACCTCAGCTTGCTGTTTTGACATGCTCTTCTACAAACCTAGACTGTAATTTGTCTAGTGAACAGCTACTAGTCTTGTGCAGAGCTGAAGAAAGATGTGCACATGTAACCCCGCCAGTCCTACACCACCCAACCCGCTCCAAGCTGGGTTACTCTACCAAGGTAGCTAAAGACCGTCTGTCGATAGAGCACCTTTAGAGCTCAGAGGAGTCACTAGTTGGCCTCTGCTACACTCACTCCTCTTAACCTCACTCCCATCCCGGGTTTGGCACCAATATACTATATTCTAACATATATTTGAGAATCGGAATGTCAGGTATTTTGCAATATATAGGGTTGCAGGGGTGCCAGCAGGACTATTTCAAATATATTTGTGAAAAGGTTAAGCACAAATTATGTATCATGTGGTGTAGCAAGTGTAAACACACAAATTGGATTTGAGTCACAATGGAAAGAGCACGTAAACAGACAGTCCAAAAAAAATAAAAAATTCAATACAGCCAACATCAAAATTGCGTATCAAGACATGCAGTGTAAATGAAGCCTAAATATACCGATCTGCTGCCAAGTGATTACATTAGATTTCTTCCACATGGCTGATTCCATATTTGCATTAATAAGCATTTATATATAGGGAATTTCCTTTTAAAAGTTGTAATTCAGATGCTGAACTTTTAGCGGATGTAGAACCATTTGTCGGCTACTCGTAAATGTCACATAAACTCAGGCGATGTGTAACTGGTAGTGTTCTATGTCAGTCAGACTGCAGCTTCATAATTGGCTGGACGGTTCTTGGCCAGATTAAGCTACAGTATGCAGCACATTTAACGCCAGCAGTCAAAACATTGGCTTGCACGACTGACAGTGTTTGTCTAGCGAGAGTGACAGCAACAGAGAGATTACTGATGGATTATCAGACCTGCTGCTACACAAGAATGATGCAGAAGTACAAAACTGCCCACAAACTGTCCAGAAGGTCATTGCTAATTTGCCCCTTTTTTCGATTGTAATACAGCCATTACACTGTCATTCCTGTCAAGGTTCGCCTTTTCTTTGCTCTGGCTTTATCTAGTTAATCCTCATTCTGTTTTGTGCTTAAACTGCCGATCTGTTGACATCCGCTGTGATGAGAGAATCTTTGAAATCAGTGTACATTGGTCGCATTGTGTATGCTCAACACGCTTTTGAGTTGACAATAACAGAGTTGACATTTCCCACCATTTTGTACTTTAGCTCAAGTTGCTAACCTTAAACCAGAATCCACATGCCATTTATAAAACAGATTTATATGCATGTTTATCATATTGTTGTTTTTAGAAAGTGAATGTGAAATTCACTGAAATATCACAGAGTTAACAATAACAACTAACAGAGTGGACTAACAGAGACTAACAACAACCCTGCTGAAAAAAACAGCTTAAACCAGCCTAAGATAGTTGGCTGGTTTTAGCTGGTCGACCAGCCTGGTTTTAGAGGGGTTTTGGCCATTTCCAGCCTGGTCTTAGCTGGTCAACTCCCAACCTTGACAAACCAGCTTGACCAGCCAAAACCAGCTCTGTCCAGCTTAAACCAGGCTGGTCAAGTTGGTTTTAGCTGGTTCAAGCTGGTCATTTTCCAGCCTGACCAGCTGAGATCAGCCTGGAAATGGCCAAAAACCCTCTAAAACCAGGCTGGTCGACCAGCTAAAACCAGCCAACCAGCTTAGGCTGGTTTTAAGCTGGATTTTTCAGCAGAGAACAGAGTGGACAATAACAGAGTTGACGTTTTCCACCATTTTGTGATTTTTAGCTCAAGATACTCACCTCACTATAATTCCCTAACATATCAAAGTAACAGAGTTGACACATAATTACCCTGCTGAAAAATCCAGCTTAAACCAGCCTAA
>LR812540.1:50556253-50613753 GCA_903798195.1 Danio kyathit | reverse complement strand
TCTCATTCACACACATACACTACAGACAATATAGCAATTCCCCTATAGCGCGAGTGTTTGGATTGTGGGGGAAACCGGAGCACCCGGAGGAAACCCACGCCAACACGGGGAGAACATGCAAACTCCACACAGGAACACCAACTGACTCAGCCGAGGCTCGAACCAGCGACCTTCTTGTTGTGAGGTGACAGCACCACCCATTGCGCCACGTCGCCCCTTCTTAAATATATTTGAGCATATTCCTGAGTTGGTTGGTCTTTGGTGAAGCACATGCTGGTGTCCTAGATATTACACACAGATGAATAAAGGCTGTAATTGAATTATGCTCAATTGTTATGGTTACTACTAATGTTTGAGGGAGGTTCATTGCTGTATTGTTGCAACAAGAACAATGTATTTTATTCTAGTTTTATTTTGCGATGTGCAGATATTTGTTTTCTTCTCATATACATCTACACAACTCATGTAAGTAAAGGTGCAGAGCTCTGTCTAGAAACCTGTTACTCTGTAAGCTGATTCATTTTAAATTGTGTAAGTACTCATTGCTGGATTTGCCAAAGTTTGCCATTTTAAGTAGTTCTTCAGTTGGCGGAGACTATTGCGTGAGGCATTCTTCATACGAATACAATTTTAAGAAGCTCAGTGGCTGGCTTTTAAATTCCTCAATTACCACTTTCAAATCATGTCAGAACTATGGAATTTTCTCAAGGATTATGCACACAGAATTCGGGATTTTTCTGCCAAACCTCAGAGATCCTTTACTTGATACTACATTTAAGTCCTTCACTTCTCGAAAAGCCTTCGCTCAGATTTGTCTCTGAGACTAAAGCTGCTCAATATTGTTAAGCAGGCGCTTGAGAACGGGCAAAAAAACATGCTTCCTATCATTAGCAAAATTCTCTTGAAGATGTCATGCTTGGCTTAGTTTAATATCCTAAATAGACCTCTGCGTCTGCTTAATTTCCTTCTTTGATTCTGTGACATTTGATGCTGTCACTGTATCTTTGGTTCACTGGGGTAGAGAATATTGGACGGTGGCGTTTCTGAATAGCTTCTCTGTGAGCAGTTACTCATGTGTGTGTGTGTGTGTGTGGATCTTGGACATGACTCACTACCACCTATTGACTCGACAAGGCTACGTCATTGGCTGTCTTATTGTAATGATTGAATTGCCTAGTCATTGGAACTCTTGAAAACCCAGCCACCGATTCTGTAAGGACTGTCAATGAAGAGATAAAATAGTTTTTGGAGGATGTCAATAAGTGTTGCTTTTACTCCCCCCGTTCTCTGCCAGCAGAAGGAGATAAGATAATTAAGAATGGGGAATCTGTGCCTACTCAATAGATAAAGCACAAAGACTCTTTTCAGGGCTTTTCGTTTGGAAAGTTCTGCATTGCTTTTGTCGAGCGTTAAAGCGTGGTACGGTAAACTCGATTTCTGAAGTAAATCTGAGAGGTTTGCCCGTGTGAAATTGAACCCCATGATGCCAGGATTTTGTGGATAGATGCCAGGGTGTTGCAATACAGTTGCAAGGTGCTGTAAGTAGGTTTTAGTGCTGGTCCAAAAGTGATCACCTCTAGGTCTCGAGGATATTTTGTCCCTTCGGCTCGGGATGTTTTAATGAGACTATAACAGCGTGTCCTAACAAGTCACGACAAGATATAAAGCAAAGCGGCTTTCTTCAGAAGACTGTAGGCTGGCTTTTTTTACTCTTTGTGTACTCTTTTGCAAAGTGAAAGGCGTAAAACTTTAAGAACGCAGCTGTATTTTCATGACTTCTGCTTCTCCAGATTTATCTTTGTGGGGGGTTGTTAGTATCCAGTTTATTTCTTACAGACTCAGTCTGTCTTTGTCCATATTCGATGTTTACTGTACTGTACAACATAGTTTAGTGTGGTTTGGCATGTGTGTACCCAGCTAGCAAAATTCTTGTGGCCCAAATCTGGCCCACACCAGATACTTGCATCCGGCCCACATACCGCATGGAATGATGGCACTTGGGCGGTCTGCTCCTGTTTGCCAGATCTGGGCCGGTGTTAAACCATAGCAATACAACATATCAGCCAGAATTCAACCAAATGAACCAGAACTGACCCTATTCTGAGCCACAGTTTGCTTTTATTGTGGCCCAGATCTGGCCCACACCAGACACTTACATCCGGACCACATACTGAAAGGAATGATGGCTCTAGGGTGGTCCGCTCCTGTTTGCCATATCTGGGCCACAGTTAACCCATAGCAATACCACATATCAGCCAGAATTCAACCAAATGAACCAGAACTGACCCTATTCTGGGCCACAGTTTGCTTTTATTCTGGCCCAGATCCGGCCCACACCAGACACTTACATCCGGACCACATACTGAATGGAATGATGGCTCTAGGGTGGTCCGCTCCTGTTTGCCATATCTGGGCCACAGTTAAACCATAGCAATACCCCATATCAGCCAAAATTCAACCAAATGAACCAGAACTGACCCTATTCTGGGCCACAGTTTGCTTTTATTCTGGCCCAGATCAGGCCCACACCAGACACATACATCCAGACCACATACTGAAAGGAATGATGGCTCTAGGGTGGTCCGCTTCTGTTTGCCAGATCTGGGCCAAAAATTTGCTTACTACCCATATCTGCCACGTGAAAGAGCTTGACTCCTATAATTATTAAATGGTCACTGTACTTTATCTTTACCAAAAGTGACCTATTGTATGTTTTAGGATAACAGTACCATACTTGCCACATCTTACCTCATCTGGGATACTATAGGCTCACAGCCGCATTAGCCAGAGCATACTGTGCTGAATATTTGCCAAAAGCGGTACACATATGTTTTAAGATAATTGGGCCACATTTGCTATATCTTCTCTGGGCCACTTTAGATAACAGCCACATTGGCCAGAGATTACTGTGCCGAAAATTTGCCAAAAGTGGTCCACATATGTTTTAAGATAACTGGGCCACATTTCCACCTTTAAATGATTATGCCACATTTTTGCCGACTGTGGCCCACATTTGTCCTCCATCATTTGGGCCAAACTTACAATTTTGCACATGGGCCACATTAGGCTCACATTCAGATTACATTTTGCCATAAGTGCCAGATCTTTGCTTTAAATGGCCCATATATGTATTGGAATCTTTGCCCCCCTTTTGCCATTGTACAGGTGGGCCACCTCAGGCTCACATTCATTTTGTTTGGGCCGAAGGAAGACCACCAGTGCCGCATAACTGCCTAAAGTGGCCCACTTGCATCTTGCTGGCCTGAGTGCTGGTCCTGACCAGCATTGAGACCAGCAGGACCAGCATCAAGACCAGCAAAACCAGCATAGAAGCATCAAAACATACCTTACCAGCATATGCTGGTTTTTTCAGCAGGGAGATTTGTGTCACATACACTACGGACAATTTAGCTTACCCAATTCCCCTATACCGCATGTCTTTGGACTTGTGAGTGAAACCAGAGCACCCGGAGGAAACCCACACGAACACGGGGAGAACATACAAACTCCACACAGAAACCCCAGCTGACCCAGCCGAGGCTCGAAACAGTGACCTTCTTGCTGTGAGGCGATCGTGCTACTCTTGCGCCTCTTTATTCTAATCATTTTAGCTTGTTACTATATTGCTACCACTACATGTGTTACAGTATCCTTAAGGTGAATTCCTTGTCGTCGTTGTAAGTCGCTTGGAATAAAAGTGACCTATAAATACAAATAGCTCTTTAATGTAGTAGCACACCTTTCCACAAAAAGCTACTGCTTAGCATTTGAATGTTTGCTTCCTTTTAACTCAGGGATAAATTCTGTTAGCATCGATTTCCTAAAATATAGTTGGCTCTAGAAGATGGGTAGAGTGTTTGGGAAGCGGGTTTTATGAAAGCGTTGGCACAGACATGACATGCCTCATCCTTAATGTAGTGCAAACTCAGAGCGCGCAGTAGCTTGTAATCCGAGTCTGAATGCCACACTGACAATGAGGTTTGAGGAACTCCAAGGTCAGGCAATAGACAAAACAGAGAGATGTGTTTGCACATGTGCAGGAGTGAGACAGAGAATGCCACTTCAGCGTGTGACGATTGCATTTCCAGCTGCTGCTGAGCGTTCGAATTACGAAGGCCTTGACAACACTCCATTTGCCTTAAAAGATGTATAAATTCGTTCACTTAAAGTTCACCGCTTTCCTTTGTTTCCCACCAGACGACCCAAGCCAAAACAATTCATCACAATCTGGTTGATCCTACACCAATTAGCTTGTTGCGAGAGGTTCTCTGCGAAAATGGAAATCAATTAGTTTCTTTATTTGTGCCTAATTCCAAACAGCTGGTTAGTGAGCCACGGGTGACAGGTCTCCCCTTCGCTGTAATATCCTGACTATTTGCTCGGCTAAGTGGAGCGAAGCTACTTCTGTTTATCTGGCTCTCTCAGGTCGCATTCCCACTCATTTCCCTCCCAATGACCTTCCTACAGGTAGAGTCTCTGGGCCGGAGTCAAAGCAAACACAGCGGCTCCATCTGTACTCAAGGTAAATCCGGACTATTCATTGCGGAGTTTCAGCCTTAGCAGAGTTGGAGATTGATTTGTTTTGGGCGGTGTTTATGTTGCACCAGTTTATTAGTTTTGTGCCTTTTTGCTGTTTGTTTTAAAAACCAGACGTTTAGGTGCAAGTGAGTGTGTGTTTTCGAAAATGATAATGTCTGTGTGAAAACTACATACACTCAGACACTTTTATCCAAATTGACGTGTAAGTGAGGATAAAATAAGCAAATGATCAGAAAGATGCATCATATAAATGCTCTGACCAGTCTTTTTTTTCTTCCTCCCTCTGAGCAAACCAGAAGGAGAGAGTGTGTCTTACAGGCGGTTTGTCAAGCCCACTCACCTGTGTGAAGCATGCTCAGAATTGCATAAGGTTTTCCAATAGGATTGGGGTGCTTTTAAGAAAGTGTCTGATGCATATAACGAGAAGAGAGAATGTCTTACAGGCGGTTTGTCAAGCCCACTCATGTGTGGAGCACACTCAGAATTGCACAATGTTTTCATAATTCCTGCGATCTTTGTGAGAGAGCGAGATGTGACAGAATACCGGACCTAAACAGTGCGGCATGTTTTCCCCCATTTTATTTTTAATAAAACATGTTTTGGGTGACACAGCACAGACCTCACAGCAAGAACGTCGCTGGGTCGCAGGTTCGAACCTCGGCTGGGTCAGTTGGCATTTCTGTGTGGAGTTTGCATGTTCTCCCTGTGTTTGCGTGGGTTTCCTCTGGATGCTCCGGTTTCCCCCACAGTCTGAAGACATGCGGTACAGGTGAATTGGGTAGGCTAAATTGTCCATAGTGTATGAGTGTGGATGAGTGTATGGATGTTTCCCAGAGATGGGTTGCGGCTGGAAGGGCATCCCCTGCATAAGAATGTGCTGGATAAGTTGGCGGTTCATTCCGCTGTGGCGACCCCAGATTAATAAAGGGATTAAGCCGACAAGAAAATGAATGAATGAATGAAAAAATGTTTTGCCCCCCAGTGTTTTTTCCTTTCCCCTCGTGTTTCCCCAGGGACCCCACCCGCCACCCTGAATTCCTTTTCCTCCTGCTGGAGCAGGGGGAAAGAAGCCTTGAGGACCATACGAGACAGTTTCTACTACTGGCTAACTACTACCTGCTCTAGCTAGGCCAGGGATGGGGAAACTTGATCCTGGAGGGCTGGTGTCTCTGCAGACTTTTGCTCCAACACTAGTCAAACACACCTGAACACACTAATCAGTGTCTTCAAGATCACTAGAAAGCTGCAGGCAGGTGTGTTTGATTAGGGTTGGAGCAAAAGTCTGCAGGGACACCTGCCCTCCAGGATCAAGTTTGCCCATCCCTGAGCTAGGCCCTCCTGGACCTCTTCCTCACCCTTACCCTATGGCTCTCTGTCTCCTCCTTGGGCTCCACCTCCATCAGCGGCATCGGTGGCGACATCTTGTCCAAGGCTCCTCCCACCATCGACTCCACCCGGACTGGGGCGTCCTCCTGGCTGGTTCCCGGGTCTTCCTGCTTCAGCTTCCCTCTTGGCTCTTCCCTCCAAGAACTTTTCCGTGGCCACGTTTCCTTTCAGTTCGTCTCCTGCCTCCAAAAACTCCTCCCTTGTAAAAGAGATTTCTGGGTTCCTGTGTTCATGTGCTTCCTGTGTTTCCCCATGTGTTCCATGTGCGTTTGTTAATGCCATGTGATCCCTTTGTCCTAGCCTTCTGCCGTTATTAATGTTTATTAGTTTCACCTGTCTTACACCCCGTTTGTTATCGGTGCATTTATGTCATGTTTATTTAAACCCCTGTTTTGAGTTCAGTCTTTGTCCGGTATTATATTGTCAACCTTGATGTGATTCCTGTGTTCCAGGTCCAGCGATCCTGTGCCTTTGTAGGAGAGCAAGACGTGACAGAATTGCAGAACACTTCTGGTGTTATTGATGGCTTTGGTTATGGAACAGCTGGGTGGTATGGGCAGATTTAAGGGTGGGTTAAGATGAAAGGGATGGTCAACAGTGTAATTATGAAAGTAATTACAGAAATTATTTACAATGTAATTACATGCATGCCTTTAATCAAGCATGAGTACTGGTCTCAATGCTGGTCTTGCTGGTTTCAGTGCTGGTCTCAATGCTGGTCTTGCTGGTTTCAGTGCTGGTATTGCTGGTTTTAATGCTGGTTTTGCTGGTCTCGATGCTGGTCTTGCTGGTTTCAGTGCTGGTCTTAATGCTGGTCTTGCTGGTTTCAGTGCTGGTCTCAATGCTGCTCTTGCTGTTTTCAGTGCTGGTATTGCTGGTTTTAATGCTGGTTTTGCTGGTCTCGATGCTGGTCTTGCTGGTTTCAGTGCTGGTCTCAATGCTGGTCTTGCTGGTTTCAGTGCTGGTCTCAATGCTGGTCTTGCTGGTTTCAGTGCTGGTCTCAATGCTGGTCTTGCTGGTTTCAGTGCTGGTCTTAATGCTGGTCTTGCTGGTTTCAGTGCTGGTCTCAATGCTGGTCTTGCTGGCCTGAGTGCTGGTCCTGACCAGCATTGAGACCAGCAGGACCAGCATTGAGACCAGCAAAACCAGCATAGAAGCATCAAAACATACCTTACCAGCATATGCTGGTTTTTTCAGCAGGGAAAATTGTGTCACATACACTACGGACAATTTAGCCTACCCAATTCCCCTATACCGCATGTCTTTGGACTTGTGAGTGAAACCAGAGCACCCGGAGAACACTTCTGGTGTTATTGATGGTTTTGGTTATGGAACAGTTGGGTGGTACGGGCAGATTTAAGGGTGGGTTAAGATGTAAGGGATGGTCAGCAGTGTAATTATGAAAGTAATTACAGAAATTATTTACAATGTAATTACATGCATGCGTTTAATCAAGCATGAGTACACTACATAAACATGTATTTACACAATAAGTACATTGTAACAAGTCATTAATTTCAGTGTAAGTACATATTAGTTTAGGCCACTTCACTAATCTGTCCCATGTTCTGATGGTTCCTATATAAAGTGGTTCCTAAATTTATTGTATGCAAAAATGCTTTGTGATTTGAAGTACTGTTCCCTTTCTATATGTTCTAGAGAAGAACACCTGTGTCCTTACTTTGTGCAGATGATCAATAACAACCAGGGAAACCACTGTAGCTCTAATCTTGAAATGACTAAGGGTAGGTTTACACAACTAACTTTTCATCTGCCTTGGCCAATCATGTACGCAAAATGGCATTTTGGGGGCTTAAAAAGACTATTTAAAAAGATATTTTTATGCAACATGTGGATCAAAATATAGCTAGTAATTATTACTGTACTGTTTCATATCGTATCATGCTGTGTATGTCAATATTCTTTTTATTTTAATTCATTCATAGTGCATTCATTCATTTTCCTTCGGCTTAGTCTCTTTATTCATCAGGGGTCACAGAATGAACCGCCAACTTATCCAGCACATATTTTACACAGCGAATGCCCTTCCAGCTGCAACCTCCCTGCTGAAAAATCCAGCTTAAACCAGCCTAAGCTCGTCGACCAGCCTGGTTTTAGAGGGGTTTTGGCCATTTCCAGGCTGGTTTCCAGCCATTTCCAGCCTGGTCTTAGCTGGTCAGGCTGGAAAATGACCAGCTTAAACCAGCTAAAACCAGCTTGACCAGTCTGGTTTAAGCTGGACATAGCTGGCTTTGGTTGGTCAAGCTGGTTTTTGCTGGTCAACTCCCAGCCTGACCAGCTAAGACCAGGCTGGAAATGGCTGGAAACCAGCCTGGAAATGGCCAAAACCCCTCTAAAACCAGGCTGGTCGACCAGCTAAAACCAGCCAACCAGCTTAGGCTGGTTTAAGCTGGATTTTTCAGCAGGGCTAGTACTGGGAAACACCCATTCACTCTCACATTCACACACATACACTATGGCCAATTTATTTAATTCACTTATCCTGCATGTCTTTGGACTGTGGAGAAAAACACAGGGAGAACATGCAAACTCCAGATAGAAATGCCAACTGACCCATCTGGGACTCGAACCAGTGACTTTCTTGCTGTGAGGCGACAGTGCTAACCACTGTGCTGCCCCTTTATTTCATCATTTTATTGTTATTATATTTATTGATGCAATTTGCTAATTATTTTTAATTATAACAACAAGAACCCTCCCTAGATGATCAAATCTTAATAGGATTCATAAAGGCCTGCTGCAGTATCTGTATGGTGTGATTAGCATGCTAATGCCTGTACGTTTGAAACCCAAAAGTAAATCTGTTAATATTTGTCAGGTAAATATAAGCAGAGGAAAATGTGCTCTTCTGCCTTTATTTATTTCTTATCAATCCATGCTGCTGATAATTGCTCTGAATGTATTGGGCCTGATAGCGTGAAGTCGAGGGAGTTTTAGGCCGATATCATTGGTTAGCAGCATTAGCAGTACGCAATTGGCTCTCTCTCTCTTTTTGGCATCTGGAGCCTCAGCGCCTTAATACTTGATAATCTTTCCCCTTTGGACTCCCGTGTCTCCTGTTATCAGCTGTAATTTGCATGTGATGATGTGTTTCAAGCGCACAGAGGCCTGTTTTTTGTTTTTTTTTCCCTCCAAATTTGTCTGTGGTGAGGCACAGAAGTGATAGCTTGACTTTACAGGAGCGCTAACTACGGATAAAGCCGTTAGTGTCTGTGTGGGGGAATATAAATAGACCTTGTTAGCGAGCTGAGCTACAGCAACACGCTGCTAAGCTAATAGCATGTGCTACAATGGCAACTGGCTTTTCCACACAGTTTGTGGCAAAAGCAAAAGCCATTTAATGTGTACAAACAAGGAAACTGCAGTATGTTTTGGCAGGGAAGGTTCATAATTAGCAAGCTGAGATTTAGTTGCAATCTCTGCGAAATTCGATGGGTTATTGTTGTTATAAGTTGTTTTTCAGTGTGGATGATGATGTACATGATTTGACTTCCTGGCATGCTAT
The DNA here is from genome assembly GCA_903798195.1 of Danio kyathit. Lineage (NCBI taxonomy): Eukaryota > Metazoa > Chordata > Actinopteri > Cypriniformes > Danionidae > Danio > Danio kyathit. The sequence continues at coordinate 50,604,302 of LR812540.1, read as the reverse complement.
ATCAGAAGTTCTCATATGATTTTGCTTCATTGTAAGATTTAGCATGGATTATTATTTAAGTTCTCTATTATCTTACACTGTACAAAAATCATGGTAACGTTTGTGGCAAATATTTTAAAAAGGGGTGATTGTGGTTATCAGAAAACCACCACCCTGCTGAAAAATCCAGCTTAAATCAGCCTAGGATGAGATGGCTGGGCTTAGCTGGTCGACCAGCCTGATTTGAGAGGGGTTTTGGCCATTTCCAGGCTGGTCTTAGCTGGTCAGGCTGGGAGATGATCAGCTAAAACCAGCTTGACCAGCCAAAACCAGCTATGTCCAGCTTCAACCAGGCTGGTCAGGTTAGTTTAAGCTGGTTTAAGCTGGTCATTTTCCAGTCTGACCAGCTAAGACCAGGCTGGAAATGGCCAAAACCCCTCTAAAACCAGGCTGGTCGACCAGCTAAAACCAGCCAACCAGTTTAAGCTGGTTTAAGCTGGATTTTTCAGCAAGGCATGTATCACAAAACCAGCCTGAAGTGAACTCTGAATAACTACATTAGATTATGATGAATTGTTTATTAGGATAGGACAATATTTGAGTGAAATATGAACTTATATCAGAAATCTGAGAGGTAAAAATTGAAATATTGAGAAAATCGCCTTTAGAATTGTCAAATTAAGTTATTAGCAATACTAATCAAAAATCACATAATGAAATATTCACTCAAGAAAATGTCTTCATTGAAGATGATGTTTGGTCTGTGTCATCCAATCATTCGATTATTGCATTTGGAATAGATTAATATTTAGTTTTTTTCTGTTTATTCTATAGGCACCAAAAACTCATGTTATCCTGTCAAAATGGAAAATAAATAATCAGAATAATGAGTGAAAAATCTGCGCATGGCGATGCAGTGGCGCAGTAGGTAGTGCTGTCGCCTCACAGCAAGAATGTCGCTGGGTCGCAGGTTCGAACCTCGGCTGGGCTGGGTCAGTTGGCGTTTCTGTGTGGAGTTTGCATGTTCTCCCTGCATTCGCGTGGGTTTCCTCCGGGTGCTCCGGTTTCCCCCACAGTCCAAAGACATGCAGTACAGGTGAATTGGGTAGGCTAAATTGTCCGTAGTGTATGAGTGTGAATGAGTGTGTGGATGTTTCCCAGAGATGGGTTGCGGCTGGAAGGGCATCCGCTGCGTAAAATCGTGCTGGATAAGTTGGCGGTTCATTCCCGGATTAATAAAGGGACTAAGCCGACAAGAAAATGAATGAATGAATGAAATCTGCGCATTTATTCTTATTTGTTTTTGTTTGTTTTTTAATTTCAGCTTTAATTAATTTCACAATTCGATTTCCACGTGTGGGCGACCATAAGACACCGCTTCCTGCTGATTGGTCAACCAAATATATAGTCAAATATTAATAGCCAGGCCAGTTATTTATTTATTTTTTAAGTGATAAAAAATAATTGATTAAAAAATTGTAAAATAAGAATAAAAAACACATTTATCTCTGCTATACAAATATATTATTTAAATTTAATAACTTGAATGTTTAGTAAAAAAAAATTGTTATTGTTCAATGTAGTGCTCATGCATGACTATCAGCCAGGAGAGAAATGTCACATTTAGAATGCATGCAGTGCAAAGCAATGTAGGCCAATTTCTTAATTAGAGGTTGATTACTTTAGATAACAACAAAGTAATAAGCAAAGTCATTTTTATGGGAAAATAAATTATATATATATATAAATAAGCTATATATTTAATTGAAGTATGATATACAGTTAAAGTCAGAATTATTAGTCTCCCTGAATTATTAGCCCCCCTGTTTATTTTTTCCCCAATTTCTGTTTAACAGAGAGCAGATTTTACAACACATTTTTAATCATAATAGTTTTAATAACTCATCTCTAATAACTGATTTATTTTATCTTTTTCATGATGACAGTAAATAATATTTTACTAGATATTCTTTAAGACACTTTTATACATTTAAAGGCTTAATTAGGGTAACTAGGCAGGTTAGGGTAATTAGGCAAGTTATTGTATAATGATGGTTTGTTCTGTAGACTATCGAGAAAATATATAGCTTAAAGGGGCTAATAATATTGCCCTTAAAATGGCTTTTAAAAAATTAAAAACTGCTTTTATTCTAGCCGAAATAAAACAAATAAGACTTTCTCCAGAAGAAAAAATATTATCAGACATACTGTGAAAATTTCCTTGCTCTGTTAAACATCATTTGGGAAATAATTTTAAAAGAATATAAAATTCAAAGGGGGCGAATAATTCTGACTTCAACTGTAAATATATAGCCTTATTTGTAGTGTCATTAGTGATAATAAAAAAAGTGCTGCAATTCAGTCACGAAAAAAAAAAAGTCTCTCCTGAATCATTAAATGTCCAAATATGTCAAAGTGTGGGAGAAGAAAAGCTAAGAGCAGGTATAAATAAATCTGATAAATCTCTCGAGATCCACCATAACGCTAAAAAAAGCTACAATAAACATTCCAGGCCAGTAGCTGGCGATAGTTTGCAAAGAAGCACTACACGTCTGCACACACACAGTCTTACAGTCCACAGTTTTTATTTTAGATGCCAAGTACTCGTTAATGTCTATGAATTCATTTAGGATGCATAGTGATTATAAAACTAATGTTTTCAAAAAACATATTGTTAAAAGTTTGTATTTTCAGGCCTCAAAAAAAGCATTTTGGAATATGACATTAATGCCAAGATGTCATACATTTTAGCGCACAAATATGTGTACAAATGTTTTTCATCTGATACTACAAAACAATAACCCCGTCCCCGACTCCCATACACCTCCCCAAGCTAATTTGCCTTGCTTAGTAAAGCTGGCCCTCACTGTCATGTAATCTTGTAAAACATTAGACATCCCACAAAATCATAAAACTACCATCCTGCTTTCCATTAATTGCACCTCACTGGACAGATCCAAATCTTGAAGATTTAATAATACCTTTTTTTCCCAGCTTTTTAGATTAGCGAGACTGCAATGAGCGGGAAAGCTTTTTGGTCGGGGTGAGACTCTTTCGTGTTACGGGTCTTCTTATCAAGCGGCAGGCGGTTTATAGTTCTTTCACTGAGATTGCTGTGTTTGGCTCAGCGGGGCTTAACCTTAAATCACCTGTGAAGTAAGCTGGATTTCAGCCATGCATTCCTGAAATGGCCCACCAATACCTCAGCATTATCCAAACATTTTTGGGGGATTTCTCACCAAGGTACAGTTAAAGTCATAATTGTTATTCCTTCTGAATGATTAGCCCCCTGTATATTTTCTGTTTAACAGAAAGATTTGTTCAGCACATTTCTAATCATAATAGTTTTAATAACTCATCTCTAAAACTGATTTATTTTCTCTTTGTCATGATGACAGTAAATAATATTAGATATTCTTCAAGACACTAGTATTCAGCTTGAAGGACAAATAAAAGGCTTGACTATAGTCAGAGTAATTAGGCAAGCCATTGTATAACCAACATAGGCTTATTCTGAAAATGTACCCCTATGTACATTTCCGGAGATCGCGAATTATGTAGCCAGAAGTACGTAAGTCATCTTTAAAACGAACGCTACGGGGCGGTATGATGCTGTTACTTTTCACGCTTACCAGCTGACCGCTTACCTCCGTATGGACTGATTTCCTGCTGTTACCAGTTTGTCCAGTTCAGCGTACGCCATGTACGTCTGCGAACTTGAGACACAGAGAGAAGCTGAACACGATGAGGGGGTTCGAGTTTGGCAAAGAAAGGTTCCACAAAGCAGACAAAAACAGAAGCCAAAAAATAAAATAAACAAGTAAATAACAGGGTGAGAATGTGGTAAAATCTGAAAACGTGGTAAAAATCAGGTAAGGGCTTTTCTTTTTCTGGATTGCTTTTTAAAATATTTACGACCTAAAAGTCAATATTTCAGCAAATTTTAAGACTTTTTAAGGCCTAATTTTTTTTGTTATTGAAATGTAAAACATTTTAAGACTTGTGAAGTCCCCATAGACACCCTGTTATACACAACCCAGGCTCATTCTGAAAATGTACCGCAATACACATTTCTAGAGAGCGCCAAATACATCCCAGGAGGTTTTTTTTTTGCACTTTTTGTTTACGCGAATCCACCAGAGGCCGCTGTGTACGTGTTTTAAGATCTCATTTTTCTCTGGCGAGTGCCATTCGCGCCTGCTGTTCTCATGTAAATCCACCAGAGGCTGCTGTCGACTGACTGAATGACTGACCCACTTCCCTAAACCCAACCGACAGTTTTAACCTCTTAAACTGTGGTGCTATTTTGGGGTTTTCCGCCTGGATTTTGCCTACCCAAATTTAAAAGCTTCCCAAATCCACATGCAGAGGTGGAAATGCAAAAATTTGGTATCATTTTAAAGAAAACCCTTTGAATTTTCATAAAACACTATTGAAAGTGTTTAAAATGAGTCTTAATTTTCCAAAGTCCATATAAAGCTACCCAATCAGGTCAACACCTGTATACAGTGTACAATCACCAACAATACGTCTCACTGAAACTTTAAAGCAACTCTATTTAACAATATGGTTCTTCATAAGATTAAAAAAGGGAAATAAATAGTGTATGTATGCTTGTTTTAACACATTAAGTAATTAGATTATTTTAATCCTTACGCCCCATTCACATGAGGCTTCAGCTTCAACGCTTGACAGAGGGCGTGTCTGAAGTTGGGGCTGACGCGATCGTCATAGCAGCGTCAGCCAATGAAATTAGTCAGCAATAGGCCATTGTCTGAGCTGGTGTATTTGCATACAGCGATCTGATTGGCTGACGCTTCCATCGGCGCTTGAAAAGTTGAGCATGTCCCAACTTCTGCAGCGAGCAATGCCTCTGAAGCGGCGCCGACGGATCCACAATGCAGTCCGGCAACGCCTGACGTCACCCATTCAAAGTGAATGGGAAGCGTTGAAGCTGACGCCCCGTGTGAATGGGGCGTTATGGTTTAGCCCTCTATAAGTCTGAAATTTCATTCTTAATGGACTTAGCGCCATTGATGTGATCCAAGACCTGTGAAGAGGTGATGCCAAGGTATCCATAATCATGGACCAGGCTGTATCCTGAGCAGTTGCTGTGGCGCTCATGAAGGCATGGAGAGCATGAGACTGATGGCTGAAAGTGACAGACGAGTGTTCCCATTGATCGCGTGAGTCAGCCTGTACACCAGCCGGTGACCTCTCCCACCTGCAGCTTCTCCACGATGGATGTCCTGCATTCTCCAGCCTCCGGCGCCTAGACTGCAGCTCTGCACAAGTCTTAAATTTGACTTGGTGAAACCTGCAGAAACCCTGTATAACGATGATTTATTCTGTAGACAATTGAAAAAATAATATATATATATATATATATATATATATATATATATATATATATATATATATATATATATATATATATATATATAGCTTAAGGGGGCTAATAAAATTGACCTTAAAATGTTTAAAAAAAAAAAAAAACTGCTTTTCTTCTAGCCGAAATAAAGCAAATAAGACTTTCTCCAGAAGAAAAAAATATTATAGGAAATACTGTGAAAAACTCCTTGCTCTGTTAAACATAATTTGCTACATTTTAGAAAAAAATGTACAGCAGGGCTAATAATAATTTAGACTTTTTACTTTGTGCCATGCAGGTATACGATTATTTAGGTTGTATTGCTTTGACTCGAGCAGCTGGAGTTTTCTGTTGCCCTGGAAATCTCATAAATCTGAGTTAAAAACCACTCGTGAGGTTTTGAATTAATCGAAACTGAGCCCCATTAAAGTTTCTCCAAACATTGTGTTTATTATATCTTTTTTTTTTTACCCATTGCCCTCTCGCTGAAGCTAAAATCAATGGCCTTGTAGGGAATGCTAACGCTGCTCTACAAAGTTCAATGGACTCAAAGTGTGCTCGGAGAAATTTCCAACATATTGACGCTTTTGGAGGAAGATATAACTCCTCTGTGAAGAGACAAAAGCAAAAGCATTGCTAGAAACAAAAGGCCTGCTCTTTAGGATTATGCTGGAAACAACAGATCCAGATTCTGGGGAAACAGATATTCCTGTTGAGGTCACTATTGCTGTGAGCAAGTTTGAAGAACGGCATATAAATGTCAAGCGAAAGTACGGTGGCTGAGAGAGCTAAATTTACTGCAATTTAAGAAAACACGTGCAACTAAAAAAAACGCAAGCAAATTAAGACCTTCATCTGTTTGACAGTACATGTGCTGCAAATAAAATTAATTACAAACAAATAAATAAAACGTGCTCCATTTTCTCACGACGCAAACAATTTACAAAAACACTGCGTTTTCTCATAACACATTTAAATAGCACGGAACACAATGATAATGTTTCAAGGAGACCCTAAAACGTGATGCACGGCTACTTAGGTTATGGTAATTTAGGCTAATAAAATACGGCAGATTTTATTAGCCACATTTCAAAGTTCATCTACAACTTCACTGAGCAATAGTCACGGCACAGCGGCGTCTGTCACGTTTTAGGGTCCCCTTAAAACATTTTCGTTGTGTTCTGATGCTTTAGCAAGTGTTGTGAGAAAAACAACAACATGTTTTCTTAAATTGTTTGCGTTGTAAGAAAATGCAGTGCGTTTTCGTGAATTGTTTGCGTTGTGAGAAAATGCAGTGCGTTTTCGTGAATTGTTTGCGTTGTGTGAAAATGCAGTGCGTTTTTGTAAATTGTTTGCGTTGTGAGAAAATGCAGTGTGTTTTCGTAAATTGTTTGCGTTGTGAGAAAATGCAGTGCGTTTTCGTAAACTGTTTGCGTTGTGTGAAAATGCAGTGCGTTTTCATGAATTGTTTGCGTTGTGTGAAAATGCAGTGCGTTTTCGTGAATTGTTTGTGTTGTGGGAAAATGCAGTGCGTTTTCGTGAATTGTTTGTGTTGTGGGAAAATGCAGTGCGTTTTCGTAAATTGTTTGCGTTGTGAGAAAATGCAGTGCGTTTTCGTGAATTGTTTGCGTGGTGAGAAAATGCAGCGCGTTTTCGTGAATTGTTTGCGTTGTGAGAAAATGCAGTGCGTTTTCGTAAATTGTTTGCGTTGTGAGAAAATGCAGTACGTTTTCGTGAATTGTTTGCGTTGTGAGAAAATGCAGTGTGTTTTTGTGAATTGTTTGCGTTGTGAGAAAATGCAGTGCGTTTTCGTAAATTGTTTGCGTTGTGAGAAAATGCAGTGCGTTTCGTAAATTGTTTGCGTTGTGAGAAAATGCAGTACGTTTTCGTGAATTGTTTGCGTTGTGAGAAAATGCAGTGTGTTTTCGTAAATTGTTTGCGTTGTGAGAAAATGCAGTGTGTTTTCGTAAATTGTTTGCGTTGTGAGAAAATGCAGTGTGTTTTTGTGAATTGTTTGCGTTGTGAGAAAATGCAGTGCGTTTTCGTGAATTGTTTGCGTTGTGAGAAAATGCAGTGCATTTTCTTAAATTGTTTGCATTGTGTGAAAATGCAGCACGGTTTATGTTAATTATTTGCGTTGTTTGAAAATGCAGTGCGTTTTCGTGAATTGTTTGCGTTGTGGGAATATGCAGTGCGTTTTCGTAAATTAATTGCATTGTGAGAAAATGCAGTGTGTTTTCGTGAATTGTTTGCGTTGTGAGAAAATGCAGTGCGTTTTCGTGAATTGTTTGCGTTGTGAGAAAATGCAGTGTGTTTTCGTGAATTGTTTGCGTTGTGGGGAAATGCAGTGCGTTTTCGTGAATTGTTTGCGTTGTGAGAAAATGCAGTGCGTTTTCGTGAATTATTTGCGTTGTGGGAATATGCAGTGCGTTTTCGTGAATTGTTTGCGTTGTGAGAAAATGCAGTGCATTTTCTTAAATTGTTTGCATTGTGTGAAAATGCAGCACGGTTTATGTTAATTATTTGCGTTGTTTGAAAATGCAGTGCGTTTTCGTGAATTGTTTGCGTTGTGAGAAAATGCAGTGCGTTTTCGTGAATTGTTTGCGTTGTGGGAATATGCAGTGCGTTTTCGTAAATTAATTGCATTGTGAGAAAATGCAGTGTGTTTTCGTGAATTGTTTGCGTTGTGGGAAAATGCAGTGCGTTTTCGTAAATTGTTTGCGTTGTGAGAAAATGCAGTGTGTTTTCGTAAATTGTTTGCGTTGTGAGAAAATGCAGCGCGTTTTTTGTGAATTGTTTGCGTTGTGAGAAAATGCAGTGTGTTTTCGTAAATTGTTTGCGTTGTGAGAAAATGCAGTGTGTTTTCGTAAATTGTTTGCGTTGTGAGAAAATGCAGTGTGTTTTTGTGAATTGTTTGCGTTGTGAGAAAATGCAGTGCGTTTTCGTGAATTGTTTGCGTTGTGAGAAAATGCAGTGCATTTTCTTAAATTGTTTGCATTGTGTGAAAATGCAGCATGGTTTATGTTAATTATTTGCGTTGTTTGAAAATGCAGTGCGTTTTCGTGAATTGTTTGCGTTGTGGGAATATGCAGTGCGTTTTCGTAAATTAATTGCATTGTGAGAAAATGCAGTGTGTTTTCGTGAATTGTTTGCGTTGTGAGAAAATGCAGTGCGTTTTCGTGAATTGTTTGCGTTGTGAGAAAATGCAGTGTGTTTTCGTGAATTGTTTGCGTTGTGGGGAAATGCAGTGCGTTTTCGTGAATTGTTTGCGTTGTGAGAAAATGCAGTGCGTTTTCGTGAATTATTTGCGTTGTGGGAATATGCAGTGCGTTTTCGTGAATTGTTTGCGTTGTGAGAAAATGCAGTGCATTTTCTTAAATTGTTTGCATTGTGTGAAAATGCAGCACGGTTTATGTTAATTATTTGCGTTGTTTGAAAATGCAGTGCGTTTTCGTGAATTGTTTGCGTTGTGAGAAAATGCAGTGCGTTTTCGTGAATTGTTTGCGTTGTGGGAATATGCAGTGCGTTTTCGTAAATTAATTGCATTGTGAGAAAATGCAGTGTGTTTTCGTGAATTGTTTGCGTTGTGGGAAAATGCAGTGCGTTTTCGTAAATTGTTTGCGTTGTGAGAAAATGCAGTGTGTTTTCGTAAATTGTTTGCGTTGTGAGAAAATGCAGCGCGTTTTTTGTGAATTGTTTGCGTTGTGAGAAAATGCAGTGTGTTTTCGTAAATTGTTTGCGTTGTGAGAAAATGCAGTGTGTTTTTGTGAATTGTTTGCGTTGTGAGAAAATGCAGTGCATTTTCTTAAATTGTTTGCATTGTGTGAAAATGCAGCACGGTTTATGTTAATTATTTGCGTTGTGGGAAAATGCAGTGCGTTTTCGTGAATTGTTTGCGTTGTGAGAAAATGCAGCGCGTTTTTTGTGAATTGTTTGCGTTGTGAGAAAATGCAGTGCGTTTTCGTAAATTGTTTGCGTTGTGAGAAAATGCAGTGCGTTTTCGTGAATTGTTTGCGTTGTGAGAAAATGCAGTGTGGACACCCACTAAAATATCAATGTGTAACAATTGGTAAAATTAATAATAATATTAATATTAATGATAATAATAATAATAATTATTATTATTATTATTATTATTATTTTAATTCATTTTCCTTCGACTTATTCCCTGATTTATCAGGAGTCCGCCACAGCAAAATGAACCACTATATTTATTTATTTATTTATTCATCAAGTTTTTTTTTTCAAATGTACATTTTATATAAACACAACAGAATGTTAAATGTTCTATAGTTAAAGGTTGGGATGTTTTATTATATATAAATCCTTCTTTTATTGTATATTGGTCTTTCTCAATCTTCATTGGCATGTTTGAAGTTGGTTCAAAATGCGGCATCTAGACTTTTAACAGGCACCAAAACACATGCTCATATTTCACCAGTTTTAGCATCCCTTCATTGGCTTCCTGTTATTTTTTAAAATTCAGTTAAAGATTTATTTTATTGTTTCTAAAGCACTGAATGGGTGAGCACCTTCTTATATTTCTCAACTTATTAACTTACATTCAATTCCTCAGTCCCTTAGGTTGACAAATAAAGTTTTACAAACCAACAATCCAAGCACACCAAAAAAAGCGGCCTTGAACTTGTTAAAAGCAGTCCTGTTTAAAAGGAACGGACATTTGATTGATACTTTCTACAGTATTCGTATTATCAGCATGAACAGGCTGTAAATAATGATATGGTTATTACACCGATAAACAGAGAACAAACCCAACACCGTGAGTCACAGACAGGAAACAGCGAAAGTAAGGGTCATTAAACAAAGATGATGCGTAAGGCAATAAGATATTCCCCTGACTAGAAAAGAGGAGAATGTTTCAGCTATGCTTCTCCTTTTTTCCGCAAGAAAGTTGAACGACTCCAGCCTGTAATAAGGCGGCGAAACGAGAGCAGATCACACAGCGAGATATACATCATCTCCACAACCTTGTCACCGAACACCCCCAAGGGTCAGTGCATCTGGCGCTACACACTGAAGCCTCGATAATGAGAGCGTGTCATCACTACTGAGGGCTCGAATTTACTTAATGGCGGAAGTTCAAAGACTTATTTTACAGCAGAGATGACAATGAGACCCGTGAGATGACCTTACCAGCCCCCCTTTCTCCATGTGGGAGCAAAAACTAAACTACGCTTCAAAAAAACATCCCAGGCTCATTCTGAAATGAACCCCTATATACATTTCTGGAGGGCGCCAAAAAAGTACTAGGAGGTTCGTTTTTTTGCAGAATTTGTTTTCACAAATCCACCAGAGGCCGCTGTGTACACTTTTTAAGATCTCAAATTTCTCTCGCAAGTGCCGTTTGCACTTGCTCTTCTCACATAAATCCACCAGAGGCCGCTGTTCACTGACTGACTAACTGACTGACAGTGTTTTCAAAAGCAGTGATTGATCCACCCACCCACCTCCCTAAACCCAACCCACAGTGTTTTCAAAAGCAGCGATTGACCCCGCCCACCCCCTTCCGTAAACTCAACCCACAGTGTTTTCAAAAGCACCGTTTGACCCGCCCACCCACTTCCCTAAACCCAACCCACAGTGTTTTCAAAAGCACCGTTTGACCCGCCCACCCACTTCCCTAAACCCAACCCACAGTGTTTTCAAAAGCAGCGATTGACCCGCCCACCCCCTTCCGTAAACCCAACCCACAGTGTTTTCAAAAGCAGCGATTGACCCGCCCACCCACTTCCCTAAACCCAACCCACAGTGTTTTCAAAAGCACCGTTTGACCCGCCCACCCCCTTCCGTAAACCCAACCCACAGTGTTTTCAAAAGCACCGTTTGACCCGCCCACCCACTTCCCTAAACCCAACCGACAGTGTTTTCAAAAGCAGCGATTGACCCGCCCACCTCCTTCCCTAAACCCAACCCACAGTGTTTTCAAAAGCACCGTTTGACCCTCCCACCCACTTCCCTAAACCCAATCGAAAGTGTTTTCAAAAGCACAGATTGACCCGCCCACCTCCTTCCCTAAACCCAACCCACAGTGTTTTCAAAAGCACCGTTTGACCCTCCCACCCACTTCCCTAAACCCAATCGAAAGTGTTTTCAAAAGCACAGATTGACCCGCCCACCTCCTTCCCTAAACCCAACCCACAGTGTTTTCAAAAGCAGCGATTGACCCGCCCACCCACTTCCCTAAACCCAACCCACAGTGTTTTCAAAAGCACAGATTGACCCGCCCACCCTTTTCCCTAAACCCGACCCACAGTGTTTTCAAAAGCAGCGATTGACCCGCCCACCCCCTTCCGTAAACCCAACCCACAGTGTTTTCAAAAGCACCGTTTGACCCGCCCACCCACTTCCCTAAACCCAACCGACAGTGTTTTCAAAAGCAGTGATTGACCCACCTACCCACCTCCCTAAACCCAACCCACAGTGTTTTCAAAAGTAGCGATTGACCCACCCACCCACTTCTCAAATACCCAACCGACAGTGTTTTCAAAAGCACAGATTGACCCGCCCACCCCTTTCCCTAACCCAACCCACAGTGTTTTCAAAAGCAGCGATTGACCCGCCCACCCCCTTCCCTAACCCAACCCACAGTGTTTTCAAAAGCAGTGATTGACCCGCCCACCCCCTTCCCTAAACCCCACCCACAGTGTTTTCAAAAGCACCTATTGACCCGCCCACCCCCTTCCCTAAACCCAACCGACAGTGTTTTCAAAAGCACCGATTGACCCGCCCACCCCCTTCCCTAAACCCAACCAACAGTGTTTTCAAAGGACCAATTGACCCGCCCACCCCCTTCCCTACACACAACCAATAGTGTTTTCAAAAGCACCGATTGACCCGCCCACCCCCTTCCCTACACCCAACCAATAGTGTTTTCAAAAGCACCGATTGACCCGCCCACCCACTTCCCCAAACCCAACCGACAGTGTTTTCAGAAGCAGCAATTGACCCGCCCACCCACTTCCCTAAACCCAACCCACAGTGTTTTCAAAAGCACCGATTGACCCGCCCACCCCCTTCGTTAAACCCAACCAACAGTGTTTTCAGAAGCAGCGATTGACCCGCCCACCCACTTTATAAACCCAACCCACAGTGTTTTCAGAAGCAGCGATTGACCCGCCCACCCACTTTATAAACCCAACCCACAGTGTTTTCAAAAGCACCGATTGACCCGCCCAACCACTTCCCTAAACCCAACCCACAGTGTTTTCAAAAGCAGCGATTGACCCGCCCACCCCCTTCCCTAAACCCAACCAACAGTGTTTTCAAATGTAATGAATAAAAAGAAAAGCCCTTGCGGTCAATTGATTTTTACCACGTTTTCAGATTTTACCACATTCTCACCTTGTTCTTTCCTTCTTTATTTTATTTTTTGGCTTTTGTTTTTGTCTTAGCTGCTTTCTGAAATGGTCAACTCCGCTCAACGTCATAAGTCTGCCGACTTCCGCGGTGAGGCACTGAACAAACTGCAGAAACTGCTGAACAAACGACTGAACAAACAGCAGAAAAGCCGTCCACACAGAGGTAAGCGGTCAGCTGATAAGCGCGAAAAGGAACGGCACACCAAACACGGAAGAAGCGTCAAGCGCGAGTGATTTGCATGTTAAGTCAATGCAAAGGCGCGAATAGACATCCTGCGGTACGATACACCCGAATATCGTAATACACACAAATGGCGTGCCGCGAATTGAGCGTTTTGCGCATTTGACGCGCTTAACACGCGAATCGCTCGAGTTCGAAAATCGGAACTTCAGCGGACATTTGCTCCACGTTAACCAATCAGGAGATTGCTCTTTGGGGGCGTGATTATGACGTAGCACCTGTTGTTGGTGTCCCGAGGGAAAATCCTCCTGCATACACCGACAACAGTTCATCAAACTGGGCTGGGTTCAGTCAGAAGCACCGCTGAAAGCCTCCGTCATCCAGGTTCAGTTTCTGGAGGAGTTTATGAGCTCACAGAGCTGCTGCACCTCAGAAAGGATCTAGTGGACTCAGACACTCCTCTAAATGAATCGACGCTGTTTTTCAGCGATCATAAAGCACATAAACACAGCTATCCTCTCAATAAAATCCATGTTAGCCATTTAGCAACGAAGCTACAGTTACCGGGCAGACAGAAGCCCTGCCCATCACGCGAATCTGCGTCTGTTCTGAATTAAATTTGACGCATGAATGAAGCGAGTAAACTCAAATGTTCACGCGTCTATTTACGCGCCAATAGCACGATTTATCCGCGTGTTCCGCGTCTGGTGTGAACACAGCATTACCGCCCCGTAGCATTCGTTTAAAAGAAGAAATGCAGCCATACGTACCTCTGGGTACATAATTTGCGATCTCCAGAAATATATATAGGGCTACGTTTTCAGAATGTTGCAAAAAAAAATTAGTTTCAGAAATTGTCAGACGTGCACATTCAGATCAAAGCCTAAAACACATCTGTTTAGCTGTGCCTTTACTGAAGAGTATAAAGTGCTGTATATTACGCTACAAAAACACTGTAATGAACTGCAGCACATTTTCTGTCATTTCACAGAGTTATTTATGTATATATTAATTCTTATACGTTATATTATTTCTACTAAAATGTCAATAAAAGTCAATTTGTTAAACTGCAGAGTTGAATTTTCAACATCAAAAGTCGACAGAGCAGAGAGCGAGCTCCAATAATGCAATTAATTCACAACCGTAAACAAACACAAGACTGTAATCAAGCTTTTCCCAGTGATGGGTTGCGGCTGGAAGGGCATCTGCTGCGTAAAAGCGTGCTGGATAAGTTGGCGGTTCATTCCGCTGTGGCGACCCCTGATTAATAAAGGGACTAAGCCGAAAAGAAAATGAATGAATGAATGTAATCAAGCTAAATTTCTCAGTTAAAATGCTAATTTAAGCTTTAAAACCAAAAAAATCATGACCTTACGCAATCTGATCTGGCATCATGTTATATTCTTAAAACAAGATCAACATGATTTTTGGGGCTAGAAATAAGATTATAACTCTTGACTAGATTCAGAATTGTTGCAGTGTACATCGGTTTACTGTCTGTGTTTCTTTTTCATTCAGATTCACAGGGGCGTCTGTCCTGCTGACATTGAAAGTCGTCCCTGCACGCATCGGCAGCTCGGCACCTTCTTCTGTTAACACGCTCACGTCTGTCGAATGAGCCGTTTGAAATGTTGTAAAGGGAACGCTCGGGTATTGAACCCCCGGGATTTGAAATCGACGTCATTAGACGAATTTTCAGCAGAAAAAAAAGAAAGAAGGCCTCATTTACAGCTGCTATTAAGATGCACTGGATGATGATAAATATAGGCCCTAAATAGAAGAAGAAGAAGTTTTAGTTTTATAGCGCCTGACATCCACATTGACAAAACAAACAGACAGATCCATTGAGGTGCATTACGCAAAATACAAATTGAAAACATACACCACCTGACTAAAATCCTGTCGCCTATCCAAGTTTTAGGAACAACAAATAATAACTTGATTTCTAGTTGATCAGTTTGGTATCAGAAGTATAGAATATAAAGTCATGCTGCAGTGGAAACAGAATGAATATTGTGTCTGACTCCATCATGAGCTTGGAGGACTGCATCATACATCTCTGAATGACTCAAATCACGCATTAATAAAGTCATCTGGAATGGCAAAGAAAGCCTTCTTGCAGGACTCCCAGAGTTCATCAACATTCTTCAACGCCTCCTCCTTCATCTTACCCCAGACATGCTCAATAATGTTCATGTCTGGTGACTGGGCTGGCCAATCCTGGATCACTCTTTGCTTTCAGGAGCTTTGATGTGGAGGCTGAAGTATGAGAAGGAGCGCTATCCTGCTGGAGAATTGTCCCTCTCCTTTGGTTTGTAATGTAATGGGCAGCACAAATGACTTGATACCTCAGGCTGTTGATGTTGATCATCCACTCTGCAGATCTCTCGCACGCCCCCATACTGAATGAACTCCAAACCATGATTTCTCCTTCACCAAACTTGACTGATTTCTGAGAGAATCTTGGCTCTATGTGGGTTTCAGTAGGTTTTCTGCAGTATTAGTGATGATTGGGATGCAGATCAACAGATGATTCATCAGAGAAATCCACCTTCTGACACTTTTACACATGATTAACTAGAAGTCGAGTTATTATGTGTTGCTCTTACAACTGAGATCAACGACAAGGTAGTGTATGTGTTTAGCTGAGCAATAAAGGTAGACTGATCTCTGCAGCTTTTCAGCTCATCATTGAGTCTATTTATTTATTTACTTGTGTAAATGTGTGTAAATTTATATTTATTACATTTTGAAATTGTTTTCAATAATATTATTGACATATTAAAATGTTTATATAATTTATTCACAATACAGCTTGTAAAATAATATGTTCTGTCTTTTAGTAGATATATTATATGAGAGACTTGCTTTGTTTACCAGATAAGTGGCTGTAATTGGATTTGCATTGTAAACATTAATTAAAAGTTATAAAGGTATTATTTTTATATTTAATATATTACATTTTTAGTTATGATACTCCCAAAAATCATTCCACATAAATCCGGAGATTTTTTACAAAATTCTGCGCAGAAATAGCATGAGACTGACTCCTGTGACGCTCCAAGGACAGACGAGTCTTCGCTGAGGTCCAGCTTCCTGCGCCTAGACTGCAGCTCTGCACAAGACGTTTGGCCATAGGGGAAATGGTCGTGCCCAACTGAGCCAGGTTTCTCTCCAGGTTTTTTAAATCTTCGCTTTCACCAATTGGTGAAGTTTTTTCCTCGCCGCTGTCGCCACTGGCTTGCATGGTTCGGGATCTGTAGAGCTGCGCATCGATGGATTTGCTCTTCAGTGTTTGGACTCTCAGTAGTGATTATTAACCCACACTGAACTGAGCTAAACTGAACTGAACTGAAACACTGAAAACTGAACTGACACTGTTTACATTTACTATAATCTTCCATGTGAAGCTGCTTTGACACAATCTACATTGTATAAGCGCTATACAAATAAAGATGAATTGAATTGAATCGAACAAAGTAAAACAACACTGAGGATACCTCATACAAGACTCTGTCTGGGCCTATTATATATACTGTATACCTACTATATATATTTATATGTCTATATGCACAGGCCTGTGTATATTCATTCATTATATTTGTTTACTCACCACTAGCAGAGGGACCCATCCATAATATAAAACCACAGGATTTCTCCGGTAATAACTTGGTATGAAATGTATTTTACAACATGCTTGTTTTGATAGGCGTCGTCAAACATTCAGCCCAAATGCTCCGGAGAGACCTAAAACATATAATTTTTTCCTTAGGGTATATGACACTTAATAGGTAATTCCTCTTTATTTAAGGATGTTGCATATAATTCGGTGATCTTAAGTAAAGGGAAGTGCTTCAGCACATAAGAGAAAGTAATAAAATATAGCCTATATATCGGTGCGCTCAGCAGCTATCCACTAATAAATCTCTAAACATTTTTAAACTTTACCACGTCATATGAAAACATAAACACTTGTTTGAGGACACTGAACACATTTTGTATTTGCAGTTTTCCCCAATGCGTTTGTAAAGTGGCGCTGCAGGACAGAAAGGAAGGTAGTTTCTGCTTTCACTCACCCAATAATGCTCTGTTTGCAGGATTTGATTAATATCATTGTATTCAGTAATACGCATAAGTAATATTTTAAACCTCCTCCCGTGTTTATTGTTTGTAGAAAATATCTAAAATCTTTTTTTCAGAGAGGCCTTAGTAAAATGAAAGTTTAATAAGGCTTTAAAACGGTTTAGTTTATGTATTGTATATACCTACATCGCTATAGCTTTTGTTTGCTTTATATTGGTTTATTTATCTACTGTGATTTTATTATATCCGATATTCGTAATTCTTTGAATTATTTCACTTTGTGAGGTTTATTTCTAAACTAATTTCGAGAGGATCACGTGATTATGATTGAACACGGCTGGTTCTGCATTAACTCTGTATGATCAACCAATCAGACGATTCCTAACCCACTATAAAGAGCCAGGGTTTCTCACTACAGTGATCTTCGATTTGAAGAATCCCCCCTTCCACTCCTACTCCACCACCTCTCCTTTCATAGGGCAGCACAGTGGCCCAGCGATTAACACTGTGGCCTCACAGCAAGAACATCACCGGTTCTAGTCCTTTAACTGGCCGGCTGTCGTTTCTGTGTGAAGTTTGCATGTTCTTCCTGTGCTCGCGTGGGTTTCCCCAGGGTTCTCCGGTTTCCTCCCACATTCCAAAAAACATAAACTACAAGTGAACTGATCAATCTAAATTTAGCACTACAGTCAAACTCTCATCCACCAGCATATCTCTTCATAGCAATCATAAAAGGGGGGAGTTCTCGAGATCTACCTGAGCTCAGAGCTCCCCTCTCGCCATGCAAACAGGAGGGAGCCCAGGGCTCTCTCCCGGGACAGCATGCCAAACTTGCTTTATAATCAATCATCAGCTAAGTGTGAACTCTTGAAAGTTTAGGCTATTGTATACACGTCATCTGTAGAGTTTTGTCTTTCTGTTATTGTCACAATCACCAGCGATCTTCTCCCCTTAGATCGCTGGTTTACATGCACAAACACCCATGGACTACAAATCCACCATCATATGGACTACATCCCCATACATGCAATACTCTGACATCACACACAACCGGTTCCACATCTTCACTGATTGCATCCCACAGCTGAAGACACTCAAGAACTGATTACACACACTACATAAGCAGAACATACACTCACTCCATTGCCGAGTCTTGTTGCCTGTTTACAGCTTCATTTCAAAGCGTTTTCCTTGTCTTGTTTTTGCCGTGTTTTGACCTTCGCCTTGTTTTCCTGTTTCTCCCTGTCTGCTGCCATCCTTGTTACCATTTGCCTGCCTATTGACGACGATTCTGGATTTCCCACATAAGACTGTTTGCTCCTGTGCTTATCATTGCTTGTCTGACCACCTCTTTAATAAATCCTGCATTTGGATCCGCATCCTGTTGTCTGCATCCTATCCCTGGTTACAGAAGACTCGGCCACAACATGGATCCAGCGGGTATTGCTATCATGCGTCTTCGGCAGGAAGCACAGTCTATTGAAGAGTATGTGGAGAAATTCATCGATCTGGCACATCTAACATCAATGAGTGAGGTATGCCTCATGATCTTTTTTCACGGTGGACTGTCTGAGCCATTATACTCTACAATGCGATTGCATGAACCCCATGAGACACTAGGACAATATATTGATTTGGCCTTAAAAATGTCTGGGTCTCCCTTCACCGTAGGCGAGGTGGAGGAAACCCCTAAATGTTTTTTGGGGGGGGGCAATAGACAGCAAGACCCGCCGGCAACGGGACTTGCTGTTCCCTCCAATAACACAATCATGTTGGCATCTCCTATACTCCTGTCCCCTGTTTACCAGCCTAGACCACAGCCAGCTAACAAGATGGCTGTCTCCAGTTCTCCATGTCACAAAATGGCCACCTCCAGTCCTCCAGGTGACAAAATGGCCACTTCCAGTCGTCCAGCTAACAAGATGGCCACCTCCAGTCCTCCAGGTGACAAAATGGCCACTTCCAGTCCTCCAGCTAACAAGATGGCCACCTCCAGTCCTCCAGCTAACAAAATGGCCGCTTCCAGTTCCCCAGCTCACAAGATGGCTTCCTGTTCTGAGTCTGTTCCTGTTATAGTTACAGTCCAAGTTCATGTTCCTGAAATGCCAACACCAGAGCTGCCAGATCCTCCAGAGCTGCCAGATCCTCAGTCACTGCCAGAGCTGCCAGATCCTCAGTCACTGCCAGATCCTCCAGAGCTGCCAGAGTCGCCGCCGCCAGAGCTGCCAGAGTCGCCGCCGCCAGAGCTGCCAGAGTCGCCGCCGCCAGAGCTGCCAGAGTCGCCGCCGCCAGAGCTGCCAGAGTCGCCGCCGCCAGAGCTGCCAGAGTCGCCGCCGCCAGAGCTGCCAGAGTCGCCGCCGCCAGTGCTGCCAGAGTCGCCGCCGCCAGATATCTCTGAATCCCTCGAATGGCGGGCGCCAGATATCTCTGAATCCCTCGAATGGCGGGCGCCAGATATCTCTGAATCCCTCGAATGGCGGGCATCAGAAACCTCTGAATCCCTCGAATGGCGGGCGCCAGAAACCTCTGAATCCCTCGAATGGCGGGCGCCAGATATCTCTGAACCCCTCGAATGGCGGGCGCCAGATACCTCTGAACCCCTCGAATGGCGGGCGCCAGAAACCTCTGAACTCCCCGAATGGCGGGCGCCAGACCCACTTGAATTCCCCGAATGGCGGGCGCCAGACCCACTTGAATTCCCCGAATGGCGGGCGCCAGACCCACTTGAATTCCCCGAAGGATGGGCGCCAGATCCTCCTGAATCCCTTGAAGGGCCAGGGGTACGAGACCTACCTGAGTCCCACGAAAGGCCAGAGCTGTCACCTGAGTCCCACGAAAGGCCAGAGCTGTCACCTGAGTCCCACGAAAGGCCAGAGCCATCACCTGAGTTCCACAAAGGACAAGAATTACCACCTGAGTTTCAGGAAGGGCTGCCAGAGTCGTGTGACGTGCTAGAGACACGTGACTTCCCAGTACCGCCAGAGCCGTATGACGTCCCAAAGTCTCCTGACCCACTGGGGTTATATGAAATGCCAGTGATCCTTGAACCTAAGCCTCCTGACCCACTGGGGTTATATGAACTGCCAGTGCTCCTTGAACCTAAGCCTCCTGACCCACTGGGGTTATATGAACTGCCAGTGCTCCTTGAACCCAAGCCTCCTGACCCACTGGGGTTATATGAACTGCCAGTGCTCCTTGAACCTAAGCCTCCTGACCCACTGGGGTTATACAAACTGCCAGTGCTCCTTGAAC
Organism: Danio kyathit; assembly: GCA_903798195.1. NCBI lineage: Eukaryota > Metazoa > Chordata > Actinopteri > Cypriniformes > Danionidae > Danio > Danio kyathit. Next base: position 50,584,057 of record LR812540.1, on the reverse strand, counting down.
CCAAGCCTCCTGACCCACTGGAGTTAAATGAACTGCCAGTATCTCCTGAACCCAAGCCTCCAGACCCACTGGGGTTAAACGAACTGCCAGTGTCTCCTGAACCCAAACCTCCAGACCCACTCGGGTTAAATGAAATGCCTGTATCTCCTGAACCCAAGCCTCCTGACCCACTGGAGTTTAATGAACTGCCAGTGCCCCTTGAACCAAAGCCTCCTGATCCATGGGGGTTATATGAACTGCCCGTGCCTGCTGAACCTAAGCCCCAGACCAACTTCAGCTCCATGCTCCAGGCCTTTTGCAACTCCACACTCCAGGCCTTCAGCAGCTTCACTCTTCAGGCCTTACGCAGCTCCAGCTCCATTCTCCGGGCCTTCCACGCTCCAGACCCTCCGCAGCTCCACGCTCCAGGCCCTCAGCAGCTTCACTCTTCAAGCCTTACGCAGCTCCAGCTCCACGCTCCAGGCCCTCCGCAGCCCCACGCTCCAGGCCCTCCGCAGCTCCATTCTCCGGGCCTTCCGCAGCTCCACGCTCCAGGCCCTCCGCAGTTCCACTCTCCGGGCCTTCCGCAGCTCCACGCTCCAGGCCCTCCGCAGTTCCACTCTCCGGGCCTACTGCTGCTTCATGCTTCAGACACTCCTCAGCTGCATGGTCCTGGCCCTCCATCCCTCCCCCTGTTCCGCCTCCGCTCCACCTCCCGCCTGAACTGTGATAGGAGTGTCTGGAAGCCACTCCTTAAAGGGGGGGCTCTGTCACAATCACCAGCGATCTTCTCCCCTTAGATCGCTGGTTTACATGCACAAACACCCATGGACTACAAATCCACCATCATATGGACTACATCCCCATACATGCAATACTCTGACATCACACACAACCGGTTCCACATCTTCACTGATTGCATCCCACAGCTGAAGACACTCAAGAACTGATTACACACACTACATAAGCAGAACATACACTCACTCCATTGCCGAGTCTTGTTGCCTGTTTACAGCTTCATTTCAAAGCGTTTTCCTTGTCTTGTTTTTGCCGTGTTTTGACCTTCGCCTTGTTTTCCTGTTTCTCCCTGTCTGCTGCCATCCTTGTTACCATTTGCCTGCCTATTGACGACGATTCTGGATTTCCCACATAAGACTGTTTGCTCCTGTGCTTATCATTGCTTGTCTGACCACCTCTTTAATAAATCCTGCATTTGGATCCGCATCCTGTTGTCTGCATCCTATCCCTGGTTACAGTTATATTCATATTTTGTATTATCTCCAAAATAAAGAAAAAATAAAGAAGCCGCTCACGGCATCAACAGAGCTGTGAAGCGGTCTGGCATCTTAATGCGCATGTATCATGCACAAACATACCTTTTAAACTTGACAAGAACTCTCGACAACCTTTACTGGCAGCTGTGTCTTTAATATGGTGTAAAGATTTTTATAATATATGCGTTATTGAAACATCGAGGAGGACGCAGCAAAGAAACATCACTTATAAATTAAAACTTTACTATTTTATGCAACAGCCTTACATTTAAAAGGAAATCATAAGGGCGATCATAAGCAAAAAGACCCCTAGCCTGTAAGGTGTTTTATGGAATAGCCTATCTTAAACTGACCAGCTATATGTTTTCTTTCCCTTATTTATTTATTTGTTTGGCACATGTATGCGTGTGCGTTCGGAAAACTAGTGTAATGACGGCATGCCATCTTTACCAGACTCGGGCAAACTCCGCCTCTGCTTTCACTCCACCCCGAAGCCCCAGCTGGGCCTCTTTGGCTCAAGTTATTCGGCCAAAAAATGTTTTGTGTGTGTGTGTGTGTGTGTGTGTGTGTGTGTGTGTGTGTGTGTGTGTGTGTGTGTGTGTGTGTATATACTGATCAAACACCTGACATCAGTGTGCATTTATTTGCTTGCATTCTCGCTTGCTCATAAAGTGTGTAAACATAGGTTCATTAGAGACTTTTAATGCGTCACACTAAGTGCTCCCTAGAGTGTGACAACATAAGCAGTGGCCTCACTATGGATATGCACATCTTTCTACACTGTCACATTATCCCAAACCACTCGCTCCCTCCACTGTCCCCCTATACTTCACCTCGGCCCCCTCTGGACCCTATATGCACTATGTCCCTCCCCCATCAGGGATGCCTGTTAGGGTTAGGTTAGTGGATATCCACTGGGGTTGGACATTTGTAGTGTGAACAGTCATGTGGTCAAATGTCTTCACACAGCCCCTGAAGACCACCTACTGCCTGCCTGACTGAACACATGATGTCACGTGTTGAGAAACATTTGAAACGGTAATCGCCATCCACATTCTCTTAGTTACTTGTGTTCACACTTGCTCGCAAGCTGTGTGAGATGATTGTGATGAATGATATTCATGTGTTGATCTAAGCAACTGATGTGTGATCGTACTTCCACCCCATCCAAGTCCCAACTCCAGTCACACTCAACAAAGCCTCTGGGCCCTGTGCACTCTGTCCGCTGCTTCATACCGTCAGGTACAACACGGGTTCATTCAATAGTACTCGTATGTCGCACTAAGTGCTCCCACAGAAGTGATGATGAAATAAGATGAAAGGGTCTTGTTGAAATACGAACTGGTGTAGGCATAAGCGATGGTGTTGCTAGGGGCCCTGTGCAGAGGTTTTTGCTATGAAACCCCTTAGTTAAAATCACACCCCCTTTTCCCCTGGTCTTAAGAGATGCATTGTTAATACTAGGTGGAACTCATAATCCATTTTGGATCCAAAAAACTCCACATTTTAAAGCAACACTCCAATTATTTGTGGAAATGGACTGATTTTACAAGTCAGACTGTTAAGTTTGTCCATTTTTGAATCCATTCAGATGATCTCTGGAGCACTTTTATAGCCCGTTTCCACTGAGTGGTACGGTACGGTACGGTTTGGTACGCTTTTATGGCCATTTCCACTGTCAAAAGGCATACCGAACATACCTGCCAACACTCCCGTTTTTCCCGGGAGTCTCCCGTATTTCAGACCCGTCTCCCGTATTGTTCTGTCTCCCGGTAAACTCCCGGAATCCCCCCCATCCGCCCCCCGCTCCTCAGCATTTTGGTACAGTCTGGGCTGAAACCTGGTGCTTGTGCGCGTGCTCTTCGGGTCGCGCGCCTCCATCTCCCCAAATCTCTCACCCCTCCCGGCCCGCTCCCCGCTCTTCAGTTCGCGCCAGTGTTGCCAACTTAGCGACTTTTCAGACCCCCCTAGCGACAAATTTTCAAAAAAGCGACTAGCGACAAATCTAGCGACTTTTTTGTGTGTTACTGGAGATTTTTATAGACTGTCGTTTGTCCATTACTGTACCGCCCCTACTCTTCTCAACGAGCTGCGGGTGATGCCGCCGGCCCCTCCCCCGCCTCAGAGCACTGACAGGCGGCCCAGTCCTCGTACAGCAGCCTCTCCCACCTGCAGCCTGACAGCAGATCACCCCTCTGCGTACCGACGGCAAATGATTTAGCACCGGCAGTGTGAAGGTATCTCCCTTTGTACAGTCAAACCGATCTGCTTCTTCTTTATTTTAACAATTTAATTTGAGCGTTTATTGTTCACAATCAGAGATGTTTTAAGTGAGAGTTTCAGAACTTGTCTGAGTATATTACGTCTGAGAGATTACTATAATGATATACTGTATTCAAACAGCAATAAATTTAGTTAACTTGACAAGCTTACATAAAGCGTAGTGCAAATATAATACCCCATTTATTTACCATAGGCTGTTAAACAAACAGAAAAGGTAGAACGTGATGACGTCAGTAATACGCAAATTAGCGTATGACGTAACCCCCGAATCGAACCGAATCGTACCGTACCACTTTTTCGGCACCCTTTTGAAAGGGTACCAAAGACGAGAACGGGTACCAAAAGGCGCAGCTAAACGCGCAGCTGAACGCTGATTGGCTACAGAGATACGTCATTCGCTCACGCAACAAGCCAGAATGAAAACAAAGAAGTCGCCATGTTTTAATACACAGGCGAGAGAGATTACGGCGTAATCACTAATTATATATATCAAACGATCCTTGTCGTCGTCTTGATGAACAGCCACAAAGCCAAAAAGAAGAGCAGATTTTACCCTGTGCCCTGTAGTGTTTTACGAGCCAGTCTGAAGCGTGAGCGGTTTGGCTTTCTGGCTTGCGCTTGCCCCGCGTCCATATCTGAAATAACAAACTTCTTGAGCTGATGATAATAACGTGCGCTTGATTACTGACGTGCTTTTGAAACCTGATCCTGTCAGAAACTGACAAACACGAGAGTGACGCGCGAAAAACAAAGGAGAAGCCGGAAAAAACGTTATTATTACAGCAAACGTGAACACACTGCCATGTTTAACTATGATCATCACCTTCTGGACTATTATGAACTCGGAGTGATGGAATTACTTTCTAACAAGAGGCTACACGTGCTGCTGAAGATTAAACACATTTAATCATGAGAGGTTTGCACTGACTGGACTGTATTTCATGTTGTTTTTGAACCTAAATAAGGACTGAATGTCTGCTGTGTGTAGTTTTTCTGTAAGTGGTAACATATCGGAGACTGTAAGGGTCTGTGTGTGTTTATATATGTTGCATTTATTTATTTATTTTATATAATTGCATTGTCATTATAATTATAATTGTCATTGATCTGCAGCTATAATCAACTCATGTTCATAGAAAAGTTAGTAATAAACATGTATACAGTATTTATGTGTGTAAAGCATCTGTTTTGTGAGAAGTGCTGCTCATATGATATGTGAGCGACCCGTACAGCTTTACTGTAGACATTTTCTCGAGCGAAAATGAGTTGACTGAAACTTTCTGTCGTACACCACGCACACCAACAGAGTACCTTTGGTACCCTTTTAGCAGTGGAAACGCAAGCCTGAAAAAGGTGACCCGTACTGACCCGAACCGTACCGTACTGTACCAGTCAGTGGAAACGAGCCATTAGCTTAGCTTAGCATAAATCATTGAATCGGATTAGACCATTAGCATCCCAATGAAAAAAAATGTTTAAGTTTTTTTATTTAAAGCTTGACTCTTCTGTAGGTACTAAGACCGACAGAAAATGAAATGTTGGTATTTTATAACTGCTGTAGGCGCAAGTATAATACGCATCGCTGTTACCTATTTACCAAGGTGGGGACTATTTTAAGACATAACATCATTGCACATGCTACAGCCAAGTCCCTTGAATATTACGCCGGAATGAAAGTATTAGCCATATAGGCCTAGAAAATAGCTAACTTTTTTTTTCCCGCTAATGCTAATTAGCTAATTGGCTAATGCTAATTAGCAGGACAATTCAGCTGATGGTCCAACCTGATTCAATGATTTATGCAACATAGGCTCATTCTGAAAACGTAATCCTATATACATTTCTGGAGATCGTGAATTATGTATCCAGAAGTACACGTATGGCTGCATTTCATCATGAAAACGAACGCGTTTGATGCCGTTCCTTTTCGCGCTTATGCACGGCTTTTTCGCTGTTACCAGTTTGTCTAGTCGCTCACTATGTACGTCGGAGGATTTGAAACGCAGAGCAGAGTTGACTGTGACGACAGGGTTCGAGTCCGGTGAATAATGATTCTAGAAAGCAGGTAGGACAAAACCAAAAGCCAAAAAATAAAACAAAGAAGTAAATATCAGGGTTAGAATGTGGTAAATTCTGAAAACATGGTAGAAATCAGGCGGCCGCGAGGGCTTGTCTTTATCTGGATTGCTTTTTAAAACATTGTCGATTTGGTTGAGGGAAGTGGGTGGGCTCTGGTCAATCTGTGCTGTTTAAAACACTATCGGTTGGGTTTAGGGAAGGAGGAGGGTGGGGGGATTGGCTGGTCGGTCAGTCAGTCAGCCGACAGCGGCCTCTGGTGGATTTATGCGAGAACAGTGGGCTTGAATGGCACTCACGAGAGAAATTCGAGATCTCAAAAAGCGCACACAGTGGCCTCTGGTGAATTCGTGAAAACAAAAACTGCAAAAAACGTAGCTCCCGGGACGTATTTGGCGCTCTCCAGAAATGTATATAGGGGTACATTTCAGAATGAGCCTGGGTTGGATTTATGCTAACATAGCTTAAAATGTGCTTACGCCAGACCCAGAGATCGGCTAAATGGATTAAAAAATGGTAAAACCCTGCTGAAAAACCAGCCTAAGCTGGTTGGCTGGTTTTAGCTGGTCGACCAGCCTGGTTTTAGAGGGGTTTTGGCCATTTCCAGGGTGGTTTCCAGCCATTTCCAGCCTGGTCTTAGCTGGTCAAGCTGGGAGTTGACCAGCTAAAACCAGCTTGACAAGCCAAAACCAGCTATGTCCAGCTTAAACCAGGCTGGTCAAGCTGGTTTTAGCTGGTCAACTCTCAGCCTGATCAGCTAAGACCAGCCTGGAAATTGCTGGAAACCAGCCTGGAAATGGCCAAAACCCCTCTAAAACCAGGCTGGTTGACCAGCTAAAACCAGCCACCCAGCTTAGGCTGGTTTAAGCTGGATTTTTCAACAGGGAACCCAAATGTTTAACTCTGGATAACTTATAAAATTTGTCTATTTCCAAAAAAAGGTGGAGTGGTCCTTTTATACCAGCTAGAAACTGTAAAAAAACACAGAACCGAGGATCTTTCCCTCACGTATTGGTGGGAATTAAATCCAAGTGGTGCTCCTCACAGATCAGACCCTTAAACAGGTGCTTGTGGTACTTGTTTTATTAAATTCATATTGCATGATAGCGTGTACCATATGCCTATCTAATCTAGTCAACCACCGCAGGCCCGCCACAGACACAAGCAATCATTCTGTGCAGATTGAGAGTTGATTTATCAGAGGTCCTGTCCACTTCCGCATCATTTATCCCTTGGAGCGGCAGGTGAGATGAGCAAATGTCTTCTTCAGCGGTAATTAATACGTGCTGCTCTTTCAGCTTTGTGCGCCAATTCTCTGCCTTCTTCTCCAAGCCAAAGAGTGGTGGAAAAAAGCATGAGGGGTGTCTTGACTAATGTCTCTCACTAGTAAAAGAGATACTAAGAAGCGGGGACAGTGTGGTTCCAGCTTCTCGGTGCTCCACTCCAGATCATTACAGCTTTAGGCCTAGAGTCAAATCCGGCTTGGAACCTGCTTGTTCAGTTTTACTCGAAGTTAAAATGTTTGACCAGATATTTTCAGTCAAATCCTTAAAGGTCATTCATATGTTTATTTTCCTTCAGCTTTAGTCTCTTTATTCATCAGGGGTCGCAACAGCGGAATGAACCGCCAACTTATCCAGCATATGTTTTACACATCGCATATCCTTCCAGCTGCAACACAGTACTGGGAAACAGCCATACACATACACTACATCCAGTTTAGTTCATCAATTCCCCTATAGCGCATGTGTTTGGACTGTGGGGGAAACCGGAGCATCCGGAGGAAACCCACACCAACACGGGGAGAACATGCAAACTCCACACAGAAACACCAGCTGACCCAGCCGGGACTCGAACCAGTGACCTTCTTGCTGTGAGGTGACAGTGCTAACCACTGAGCCATCGTGTCGCCCCTTTACCATATGTAATTAAAGTGTTAGTTCACCCAAAAATGAAAAGTATCTCCTTCATTCCAATCCCCTGAGACCTTCATTAGTCTTTGGAACATAAATCGAGATATATTTGGTGACCGTCTTGTTTAATGGCCAGAAAAATAACAAAAACATCCTCAAAACAGGCAATATGTCTTCAGTGGCTCACGCCAAATATTATCAGGCTACAATAATACCTTTGTTCACACAAAATAACGACTTCATTCAACAGTTTATTTTCTTTTATGTCAGTAATGTGCCATGAGAGGAAGCAGGGAAAGTATATGATCTTATGACCATGCTCCCTATACTGACACTGAGGTATTATGTCCACACATAAGTATTCTTGTATCTTGATAATATTCTGAGGGAACCACTTTAAAGGTTTCAGGGGTTTGGAATGATAAGAGGTGAATGCTTAAAAGCAGTGTTGGGCAGTAGCGTCGCAACAAGTACAAGTAGTGACGCTACTATTTTAACTACATTTCTCAGTAGAGTGGCGGTAGCGTCGCTACTTTCTAAATCAAATAGCTTTTCAGTAGCAAAGCTGTTTATTAGTCAAGTAGCGCAGTAGCGTCCACACAAGCTACATTTACAGATCGCGGATCAATAAGTAATGGCACCAGCATTCACAGAGCTGTGAGGCCGGTGTCTAGTCGATGAAAGTAAATCCATATGACGGCGAGAATGACGATTTCTTTTTCTTCCTGTTTTACGGTGGTCGACAACAAACTTTTTGGTGTGCTCATGTCACCTCTCGCTTCGGTCTATGATGTCGCCAAAAATAAATAATAAATAAATAAATATATATATATATATGAAAATAACAAACTTGCGCATGGAAAAGACGCAATATGTAAACACGGTCGCCGTCATTTGCGTTGCTGTTCTTGCACAGACATGCTGGATTCACCTGATTTTGTTGACAAATGGGCTGCGGATTCATTCCTTGGCAGTTCGTGGGTCCTTCACTGGGCCTTTTCCCCTTCACAAGTAACTTTACAAAGACATCTGTTTCTTACACATTTTGCTAGATTGTGGGTTAAATGTTGAAGCTCAAATGACAGAGAAAATACTGTAATTTTTCAAAACAAAAGACTTTTTAAAATAACATTTAATTCAGACTCTAATAAAATGGAAATAAACAGTGACTTCTTGTGCGGCCCGGTACCAATTTATCCATGAACCAGTACCAGTCCGTGGCTCGGGAGTTGGGGACCACTGCTGTAGTCCACTGTTGCTGTTTTAAACAATATACATGCACAATGGTGTCACTGTTTTCCCCAAAAAAAACTTGTTTTTGTAGTTTAGCCAGAGATAATAATGGTATAATTTATTTATTTATATTTCTTATATGTATATAATAAACAAGCATATGTAGTGGTCCCTAAGATATGATTGACTTGGATTTAAGTTGCTTCGATTTCAAAATGAAAATTGCAAAAATAGCTTAGATGTAGCTAATCTACTTTTGCCAAGTAGCTTTTAGCTTAGCTTGCTGCATTTCCCACACAGTAGCTTTTAGTGTAGTTAAGCTACATTTTAAGTAGAGTAGCTAATAGCTTAGCTCAATACATTTTTCAAGTAGCTTGCCCAACACTACTTAAAAGCATCATTTTAGTTTCTGGGTGAGCTAGCCCTTTAATAACACAAATGTTTTAATAAACATTTCAACTAGAAAGGAACTAAATAATTCCCACTCACTCAGATTTGCGAAACCAAGTAAAAATGCTTGATTATGTACTCCAGGCCAGTAGGTGGCGATGTCACTTTGTTAGGATTAAAACAAACACCTGCGCACATTTTGTCTTTTAGTCCAGTGGTCCCCAACCTTTTTATCACCACAGACCGGTCAACGCTTGACAATTTTATGAAAGGGGAATAGGTGTACATAGATTCATCGCTGACCGTCAACCATTTTCTCAGAGGATAACAAGCTGACAAAACATTGCTGCAGCTCTGATACAAGTTTTACTTATGGAGAAAATTAAAAACCTGCAGCATTTGGGGTGTTATGTATGAAGCTGTGATTCATGGTGTGCTCGCAACATTCTGAAAAGATGAGATGTTTTTAACTGGGTGCGCTTGGAAGACGCAAGCGCGTCTCTCCCAATATGCACACGCAAGATATGTGCCTCAATTGGAAATAACAAACTTGTGCATGGAAAAGACGCGATATGTGAACCAGGCTAACCCTATTTATTCATTTGTGATCTCCAGCAGTTGATCTTCTTCAAATCATTACCTGATTTGTTGACAAATGGACTGTGGATTCATTCCTTGGCCATTCGTGGGTCCTTCACTAGGCCTTTTCCCCTTCACAAGAAGAGTTTCTTACTCATATTGTTAGCTTGTGGGTTAAACTCCGGCGCTCAAGTGACCGAGAGAATACAGTCATTTTTCTAAATAAAAGATCGTTCAGACTTAGAGAACTACAATGCCTTGAACCTTCAGCTTACCAAGCCTCGCAAATCAGCTTGGGTTTCCTTTAAACCGCAGTAGCAGTAAATTGTCACATGAATTGGAGTCTAGAAAGTCTATTCGGGTGTTGCCGGGCAGAGTTTTCTTTATTGCTGATCTTGTTTTAACAAAGAAGAGCAAGGTTGGATGCATCTTTAGGCTCTGATGAGAGAACATGCTTTAATAATTGGGTGCTCGTTTTGGGACATCTAAGTGGAAGCTGCATGCTGGTGGTGAATGAGGAGACCCCCCCCCCCCCTAATAAGGAATTATTATTATTACTATTATTAATTAATAAAATAGAAATAAATGATGATTTCTTGTGTGGCCCGGTGCCAATTGATCTATGAACCAATACCAGTCCGTGGCTCGGGAGTTGGAGACCACTGCTGTAGTCCACTGTTGCTGTTTTAAACAATATACATGCACAATGGTGTCACTGTTTTCCCCCAAAAAAACTTGTTTTTGTAGTTTAGCCAGAGATAATAATGGTATTATTTATTTATATTCCACAGTGGAATGAACCACCAGTTACTCTGGCATATGTTTTATGCAACGGATGCTCTTTCAGATGTAACCAGGTGCTGGAAAACACTCATACACTCTCTCAATGTTCCTGCTTTTATCCCATATCTTTCTTATGTAATTTCCCCCTCAAAAGGCGAATCTCTGCAGATTTCCAGTAGTGCCCTATTGTTCGGATCGTTTTTATATTGGTGTATACAGGTTGTTTTCATGTTTTATGCATTTACAGATTTCCACAGACAGATTGCTGATTTGTAGGTGTAACAGGAATATAATACACACACACACACACAGTTTGAGATTTATGATTTATGTTGAGGGATCCAAGTTTGTATCCAATGTTCTCATTGCGAACTGTAGAGAAATCAAAGAAGCAGACTTTTCCTTTCGCTCTGTCTTCCGCAGGTGTTTTCAAAGCCCCATACGAGTTGCTCAAGCTTGCGAAATTAAGAAAGAAACACCTCAGTGTTGGCGTTCTGCCTCTGTATGTCCCAAAACAAGCCCCAAATTATTAAAGCATGTTCTCTCATGAGAGCCTAAAGATGCATCCAACCTTGCTCTTCTTTGTTAAAACAAGATCAGCAATAAAGAAAACTCTGCCCGGCAACACCCGCATAGACTTTCTAGACTCCAATTCATGTGACAATTTACTGCTACTGCGGTTTAAAAGAAACCCAAGCTGATTTGCGAGGCTTGGTAAGCTGAGAAAGAGCTCAAGGCATTGTTCTGGAGAATAAAAACAAAGATGAACTGCAGTAACTGCGCATCTGTTTGGTCACAATCGGGACTGTGGCATGAAAGGGCGGGGGGAGCGCAGACCTGTCAGCACATCTAAATAACAATGGCCACCCAATAACAGTCTGGAAGCGGGGAGGTCTGGTGGCGACGGGCCAATCTCTTCTCACTTTGCAATTACAAAGAGCAGAAGGTTTCGAGCAATCATCATTGATCTGCTCCAGAATGTCCGAATGCCATTGATCCTGGCGATTGTAAAAGAACACTTATTCAACATTTGGGGTATCTAGTTTGGAAGGCTGGAGTCTGCTCAAGGCCTTACACTCCCACACTTTGACTGTAGGAGTGTGTGGAATTCATTGGGTGGGACGGTAGGCGAGGTTTCAGTGGGGGTTGACCTTTCCTACGTGGTTCAATAAGTTTTAAGCAGCCGTGACCGAGTTACTTAGGCTCCGGCGCTGCGGAGGGGGTGAACAGGTGGTCAATGGATTACTGCAACCATGAGAATGTGCACAGACGCAATGTGAAATCAAAGCGGTTTGATCTTGAGCAGAAAATTGCCCAAAAGAAGCGAGTCATGCGAAGGGATTAATTTATGAGAAATTGGTTCCTGTCTTTGCTTTTAAACCCACATGACTGATGAGCAGGAAGCAGCGAAAGGTGGCTCCTTGAGTGCTTTTAGAGACAGCGCACTGTATTTGTCTGTAATTCCCAATTAAGCAGTTGCACTGGCTGCTTTCTTCACTATAGCTGTGTTTAAAATGGGATTTAAGTACAACAATTTTAGCAGACGTCAACTAATTCTTCATTTAATATGACGATTTTGACACAGTATACTCGAATTGTTTGCTTAAGTATCTATTTCTGCCTCATCTGACCACTAAAATCTACATTCGGAGGTGCAAGCCAAGAAGCATGTCACATGAATTATGCTGGAAATGGTGGTTTATTAAATCCCAAATTGGACTAAGGGGCAACACGGTGGCTCAGTGGTTAGCACTGTCATCTCACAGCAAGAAGGTCGCTGTTTCGAGTCCCGGCTGGATCAGTTGGCGTTTCTGTGTGGAGTTTGCATGTTCTCCCCGTGTTGGCGTGGGTTTCCTCCGGGTGCTCCGGTTTCCCCCACAGTCCAAACACATGTGCTATAGGGGAATTGATCAACTAAATTAGTGGAGTGCATGAGTGTGTATGGGTGTTTCCCACTATTGGGTTGGAGCTGGAAGCGCATCCGCTGCGTAAAACATATGCCAGAATAGTTTTTCGGTTCATTCCGCTGTGGGGACCTCTGATAAATCAGAAGGAAAATGAATGAAAATGAAATATGGACTAACCCAAACATTGGGTTAAACTTGGTCCTATTAATTTATTTTTTAAAAATGACCCAGGAGTTGGGTTAGTCCCTATTACGGGCAGTGGTGGGTTGAAATAACCCAGTATTGTTAGTCCAAATTGGACTAAGGGGCGGCACGATGGCTCAGTGATTAGCACTGTCATCTCACAGCAAGAAGGTCCCTGGTTTGAGTCTCGGCTGGGTCAGTTGGTGTTTCTGTGTGGAGTTTGCATGTTCTCCCCGTGTTGGCGTGGGTTTCCTCCGGGTGCTCCGGTTTCCCCCACAGTCCAAACACATGCGCTATAGGGGAATTAAATAAGCTAAATTAGTGTAGTGCATGAGTGTGTATGGGTGTTTCCCACTATTGGGTTGGAGCTGGAAGCGCATCCGCTGCGTAAAACATATGCCAGAATAGTTGGCAGTTGATTCCGCTGTGGGGACCTCTGATAAATCAGAAGGAAAATGAATGAAAATGAAATATGGACTAACCCAAACATTGGGTTAAACTTAGTCCTATTAATTTAATTTAAAAAAATGACCCAGGAGTTGGGTTAGTCCCTATTACGGCCAGTAGTGGGTTGAAATAACCCAGCATTTGGGGGTCTGCTCTTTTAAATATTGGTTATCTGTAGCTTGAATGATAATAAGATTGTTATCGCTTTATTTTGATGGCCCCTTTAATGAATATTGTTGATTATAAGTTACATTCCATCCACATACTAATTAATCCACAAGCATTAGCAGACACTAAGGTTAATGTTAAAGTTGACATGTACTTGCATAGTTTGTTATATAACAGAGAATGTTTGTTGTTGGAAAAAAAAAATGGCTACAGATGAAAGATAAAGATGAAACCAGGGTGGACACTTCAGCAAGACAATGATCCGAAACGCAGCCGAGGAGACTCTCAGATGAAAAAAAAAAAAGGAAATCAAGCTGTAGAATGGCCCAGCCAATCACCTGAGGTGAATCCAATAGAGAATAAAGCTCAGATTTGATAGACGAGACCCACAGAATGATCAAGAAATCCTGAGCAATGCATGAGGCTTCATTCTCCATATGAGAGGCGTCTTTAAGCATCTTTTTATTTTTATGTTTGTATTTTATATTTGATTTTTAACCAAATATGGTTCAATTTCTTGTCAACAGCTATATATTCAGCTATGTATTCAACATTTATGCAAATGTACATTATAAAATACGTCATTAATTTGATAAGTTTTGCTTTTTGACATATATTGTTTACATTTTAAACTGTAAAATGTATATTCATTTATTTTTTAATTAAAGGTCCTGTTTGACTCACATTTAAAGAATTAAGAATATAATGTGTATCTTGGCAATGCGTTGAGCTTATTGTGGATTTTTGAAATTTAGTCAAGTAATTAAATCCCTCATTGAGTAACTATGCAGCTAACGGGAGAAGCTCAGAGTAGAGCTGCCTCGAGAGAAGTCAGCTGAGGTGGCTAGGGCATTTGTTTGGGATGCCTCCTGGACAGTTACCTAGAGAGGTGTTCCAGGCATGTGCCACCGGGAGGAGGCCTCGGGGAAAACCCAGGAAATGCTGGAGGGACTATAAAATGATGCTGTGGTGGTCATGGAGGAGTGGAGAGCATGAGACTGATTCCTAAAAGACCCCAGTGACAGACGAGTCTCTGCTTTGGGCCAGCCTGTACATCCGCCGGTGACCTACTCATACCTGCAGCTTCTCCACGATGGACGTCCAGCGTACTCCAGCCTCCGGCGCCTAGACTGCAGCTCTGCACAAGAAGTTTGGTCAGAGGAGAAATGGTCGTGCTCAACTGAGCCTGGTTTCTCTCCAGGTTTTCTCTTTCACTTTGGTCAGTTGGTGAAGTTTGTTCCTCCACTGTCGTCACTGGCTTGCTTGGTTTGGGTCTTGTGGAGCTGCGCATGGATGGATTTGCTCTTCAGTGTTTGGACTTTCAGCAGTGAAGATTAACCCACACTGACCTAAACTAAACTGAACTTCAACTCTGAATACGGGACTGACACAGCTTCAGTTTACTAGTACTTCTGTGTTCAGCTGCTGTGACCCAATCTACAATGTGAAAGCGCTATAGAAGTAAAGATGAATTGAAACTACTGATGGTTTGTTATTCATAAGTGCCAGTATGTAACACTGAATGTTTAATCAAAATATTTCAGGAACACATCTCTCTCCTCCGTCCCGCAGTATTATTGTACTGTCTGTGGCAGTTATCGTTCGTGACCCTCTTCATAAAACATGCCCTCTTGGCCTCACATGACTCTGCGTTCACATGCACCAATTAAACATATAATTAGAATGTAGAGCCATCATTTTAGGTAATGACATGCATGCAAGATAACAGAGGAAATTATAGGTTGCCTAGCAACATTCCATCGCTTTAACCTCTAATGTTCACTCTTGGTCCTTTTCCTCAACCCGGAGCAGCGCCGCTATCCCACAAGATTTGCATTGCAAATTAATTCCGGATTGAATTAAGCTCAATTGAATCCCCAAGAACAGCATGTAGTCGTGCTGTACGCCGAATGTGCCGTCATCATCCTGGAGGCCTTCAGTAGGCATTTGGGAGCCATTAGGGAATACAGTACATTAGGAATTAGTACTGTATGTTGCTAGCACAATTAGCATATTGCTATATTTTTAGTATAAATTAGCATGTTACTAGCATGTTTTAGTATGAATTAATATGTTTGTTAGTGTATTAATATTTAACATGCCACTTGCAAATATTAGCAAGTTGCTGTTTTTAGCATGAATTAGCATTTTACTAGCATGTTTTTAGCGTATTTTAGTATTAATTAGCATGATGATAGCAAATATTAGCAAGTTGTTGTTTTTAGCATGAAATAACATTTACTAGCATGCTTTTAGTATGACTATATATGTTAGCATATTTTAGTAATAATTAGCATGCTGCTTTGTTGCTTTTTTTAGCATGAATTAGCATTTTACTAGCATGTTTTTAGCATGAATTGATATTTTTGTTAACATATATTTAGCATTAATTGACATGATGCTAGCAAGAATTAGCAAGTTGATGTTTTTAGGATGAATTAGCATTTTACTAGCATGTTTTTAGCATGAATTGATATTTTTGTTAACATATATTTTGCATTAATTGACATGATGATAGCAAGAATTAGCAAGTGGATGTGTTTAGGATGAATTAGCATTTTACTAGCATGTTTTTAGTATGACTATATATGTTAGCATATTTTAGTAATAATTAGCATGCTGCTTGCAACTTGTGGCTTTTTTAGTATGAATTAGCATTTTGCTAACATGTTTTTAGCATGAATTGATATTTTTCTTAACATATATTTAGCATTAATTGACATGATGCTAGCAAGAATTAGCAAGTTGATGTGTTTAGGATGAATTAGCATTTTACTAGCTTGAATTCATCTTTTTGTTAGCGTATTTTAGTATCAATTAGCATGATGATAGCAAGAATTAGCAAGTTGATGTTTTTAGCATGAATTAGCATTTTACTAGCATGCTTTTAGTATGAATACTGTATATGTTAGCATATTTTAGTATTAATTAGCATGCAGCTATCAACTAGTAGCTTTTTTAGTTTAAATTAGCATTTTACTAGCATGTTTTAGTATGAATTAATATGTTTGTTAGTGTATTATTATTTAGCATGCCACTAGCAAATATTAGCAAGTTGTTGTTTTTATCATGAATTAGCATTTTACTAGCATGTTTCAAATATGAATACTATTTCTGTTAGCATATTTTAGAAATAATTAGCATGCTGCTAATAACTAGTAACCTTTTTAGCATGAATTAGCATTTTACTAACATGTTCTAACATTAATTGTTATATCTGTTAGCATATTTTGCATTAATTGACATGATGCTAGCAGGAATTAGTAAGTTAATGCTTTTAGTATGAATTAGCATTCTACTAGCGTTTTAGTATTGCATAATTGAATATGTATTTATTATTCATAATAGCGTACGACAAGAAATATTCCCTAGATTTAATGCTACATCTCATAATGCCGCGCGTCTCATTCATTTCAATTATCGCCGTCTAATGTAATTACTGTACTACAACATCATCTCCATAGAGACAGAGACAGAGACGTTACTCGCGGGCTTGTTTACGGACATGACTGCGGTCCGGGCAAACTTGACATTCCCAGACAGCCTGTTTCAGCACTTTGCGTCATCCGTACTGCTCCGGCGCATCTATAGCTGAGGCTTTATTGCGGTCTCAGGCAAGTAATAAGTCCCTTCCTATTGAGTGGAACCACGATTTGGGAATTGATCAGAAGCTGATGCGCACAAACAGCCCCGGGCTTCACACTAATGTCATCGAGAGATAGCCCAGATCCAAAGCTACTCAGGCTTTTGCCTTGCCTTTGGATTGGAGTGCTGAGAGTGAGGCTGCAAATGTTGCTGTCTCAAAATGTAAACTACATCAGTAAAGTTTTATGAGTGTATTGAATGGGATTTGTTTATGCTAACTTAAATTAGCATGCTGCTATAGTGTTTTTAGTCTAAATTAGTGCGCTCCTGACTTAAATTTAGCAGCTGGTGGCAGGAAGTATCACTATCATGTTCCTAAAATGTTTTATTATGAATTAGTACTGTATTTTGCTAGCACATTTAGCATATTGCTATATTTTTAGCATAAATTAGCATGTTACTAGCATGTCTTAGTATGAATTAATATGTTTGTTAGTGTATTAATATTTAGCATGCCACTTGCAAACATTAGCAAGTTGATGTTTTTAGCATGAATTAGCATTTTACTAGCATGTTTTTAGCGTATTTTAGTATTAATTAGCATGATGATAGCAAATATTAGCAAGTTGATGTTTTTAGCATGAATTAGCATTTTACTAGCTTGAATTCATCTTTTTGTTAGCGTATTTTAGTATCAATTAGCATGATGATAGCAAGAATTAGCAAGTTGATGTTTTTGCATGAATTAGCATTTTACTAGCATGTTTTACCATGAATTCATATTTTTGTTAGCATATTTTAGTAGTAATTAGCACGATGATAGCAAATATTAGCAAGTTGTTGTTTTTAGCATGAATTAGCGTTTACTAGCATGCTTTTAGTATGAATACTATGTCTGTTAGCATATTTTAGTATAAATTAGCATGCTGCTAACACTAGTAGCTGTTTTAGTATGAATTAGCATTTTGCTAGCATGTTTTTAGCATGAATTGATATTTTTGTTAACATATATTTTGCATTAATTGACATGAAGTTGATGTTTTTAGGACGAATTAGCCTTTTTCTAGCTTAAATTCATCTTTTTGTTAGCGTATTTTAGTATCAATTAGCATGATGATGGCAAGAATTAGCTTGTTGTTTTAGGTATTTTACTAGCATGTTTTTAGCATGAATTGATATTTTTGTTAGCATATATTTTGCATTAATTGTCATGCTGCTAACAAGAATTAGCAAGTCGCTATTTTTAGCATGAATTAGCATTTACTAGCGTGCCTTTAGTATGAATAATATTTCCGTTAGTGTATTTTAGTATTAATTAGCAAACTGCTAGCAGGAATTACAAAGTTGTTGTTTTAGCATGAATTAGCATTTACTAGCATGTTTTTGGTACAAATTAATATTTCTGTTAGCGTATTTTAGCATTATTTAGCATGCTGCTTCCAAGAACAAGCAGCTTACTGTTTCTAACGTGAATTAGCATTATACTAGCATGTTTTTAGCATGAATTCATATTTGTTTGTATTATTAGCATGCTGCTATAGTGTTTTAGTCTGAATTAGTGCGCTCCAGACTTGAATTTAGCTGCTGGTGGCAGGAAGTATCATTATCATGTTCCTAAAATGTTTTATTATGAATTAGTACTGTATTTTGCTAGCACATTTAGCATATTGCTATATTTTTTGTATAAACTAGCATTTTACTAGCATGTTTTAGTATGATTTAATGTTTGTTAGTGTATTAATATTTAGCATACCACTAGCAAATATTAGCAAGTTGCTTTTTTAGCATGTTTTTAGTTTGACCTAATATGGTTGTTAGCGTACTTTTGTATTAATTAGCATGCTGTTAGCAAATATTAGCAAGTTTTTGTTGTTAGCATGAATTAACATTTTTTTCTAGCATGTTTTTTGCTTGAATTCATATTTTTCTTAGCGCATTTTAGTATTAATTAGCATGTTTCTAGCAAGCATTAGCAAGTCGCTTTATTAGAATGACTTAGCATTTTACTAGCATGTTTTAGCATGAGTTCATATTTTGTTAGCCTACATTTTGCATTAATTAGCATGCTGATAGTAAGAATTAGGAAGTCAATTTTTTAGAACGAATTAGCATTTTACTAGCATGTTTTTAGCATGAATTCACATTTTTGTTAGCTTAGCATGAAATAGCATTTTACTATCATGTTTTAGTATGACTTAATGTTTTGTTACCTTGTTTTAGCATTAGCATGCTGCTAGCAAGAATGAGCAAGTTGCTGTTTTTAACGTGAATTGGCATTATACTAGCATGTTTTTAGCATGAATTCATATTTGTTTGTATTATTAGCATGCTGCTATAGTGTTTTAGTCTAAATTAGTGCACTACTGATTTGAATTTAGCTGCTGGTGGCAGGAAGTATCATTATCATGTTCCTAAAATGTTTTATTATGAATTAGTACTGTATGTTGCTAGCACAATTTAGCATATTGCTATATTTTTAGCATAAATTAGGTTTTTAAAAAGCTGTTTCAGTATGAATTAACATACTACTAGCAAGAATTAGCAGGTAGCAAGAATTAGTAGGTAGCATGAATTAGCATTTTACTAGCATGTTTTTAGCATTAATTCATATTTTTGTTAGCAAATGTTCGTATTAATTAGCTTGCTGCTAGCAAGAATTAGCAAGTTGATGTTTTTAGTATGAATTAGCATTTTACTAGCATGTTTTTAGCATGAATTCATATTTTTGTTAGCATATTTTGTATTAATTAGCTTGCTGCTAGCAAGAATTAGCAAGGCACTGTTTTTAGTATGAATTAGCATTTAACGAGCATGTTTTTAGCATAAATTCATATTTCTGCCAGCGTAGTTTAGTATAAAGTAGCACGATGACAGCAAGAATTAGCAAGTTGATGTTTTTAGTGTGAATTAGCATTATACTAGCATGTTTTTAGCATAAATTCATATTTTTTGTTAGCAAATGTTTGTATTAATTAGCTTGCTGCTAGCAAGAATTAGCAAGTTGATGTTTTAGTATGAATTAGCATTTTACTAGCATGTTTTTAGCATAAATTCATATTTTTGTTAGCATATTTTGTATTAATTAGCTTGCTGCTAGCAAGAATTAGCAAGGCACTGTTTTTAGTATGAATTAGCATTTAACGAGCATGTTTTTAGCATAAATTCATATTTCTGCCAGCGTAGTTTAGTATAAAGTAGCACGATGACAGCAAGAATTAGCAAGTTGATGTTTTTAGTGTGAATTAGCATTTTACTAGCATGTTTTAGCATAAATTCATATTTTTTGTTAGCATATTTTTGTATTAATTAGCTTGCTGCTAGCAAGAATTAGCAAGTTGCTGTTTTTAGTATGAATTAGCATTTTACGAGCATGTTTTTAGCAAAAATTAATATTTTATGTCAGCATATTTTGTATTAGCACGATGACAGCAAGAATTAGCAAGGCACTGTTTTTAGTATGAATTAGCATTTTACGAGCATGTTTTTAGCAAAAATATATATTTTTTAATGAATTAGCATGTTGTGACCAATAACTGACATGTTGACAGAATGTTTTAGAATGAATTAGCATTATACGAGCATGTTTTTAGCATGAATTCACATTTTTGCCAGCGTAGTTTAGTATAAATTAGCATGATTACAGCAAGAATTAGCAATTTGCTGTTTGAATTAACATTTTACAAGCATGTTTTTAGTATGAATATATTTTTTTAACGAATTAGCATGTTTTGACATGAATTAGCATGTTGTGATCAATAATTGACATGTTGACAGCGTGTTTTAGTATGAATTAGCATGAAACTTGATTGAATTAGTAGTAGCTGTTTAATTGGCAGCCTGCTGCTAGTAGTAGTAGTATTCAAAGTACGGATGTCACAAGTTTCACAGTTTAAAATAAAGTGTACTACAGTATTTTAGTTTTTCAGTTCAAAACAAGATGATCTGATCTATTTAAAAGTCTTTTTGTTGTTGTATTTGCTAGCTTTCTGAGCCGTTTTAGGAACGGTAACTCGGCTCAGTTAGAAAAATATACAACTTCAGATCAGCCTTCAGGTCTGCTGTGGGTTTGGTGGCGGTAGCTTAAAAGCTCTATCATGAACTGCCTTCAAAGATGCGGTCTAAGAAGAAGAATAGGTTTAAATAAAATGTCAGTATGTTACGAATCAGATATGCGCTCTCAAATCGAGGATCACATGAATGCATTCAAAGCCCACACCGAGCAGTCCTCTCAAAGCAGCTCGCTTAAAATCTGCTGCTACAGCCAAGAATTCCCATAAAGCATTCAAAAGAGCCAATTACTTACTATTTACTTTATGGCTCATTGAGTACGCCCAACACCCCGAGAGTCCCCCGAGTGTCCCTTTTTTCTGCTTTACAAAGATAGTGACATCATGTAACACAGAGCAGAGTTAAGGGCTTTGCTTTTCGCAACCCACTCCGCTGCACAATGACAGTAATTTTCAGGATGAGTAATGAGATGCGCGGCTTGGAAAACTCAAACACCCTTTCAGATGTGGCCACTGCGTTGTGCAACACCGTCTGAGACTGAGTCGACTCTGGAATGCTTTCGCGGCCTGGAGCTTTTTAGGGTGCAGATTTTTGAGGTTTCTCGAGGCACCAAGCAAGCATTCCCTTGGTCTCTACTAATTGCAGGGGAATGTTTGGGGATAAACAAGCTGCTTAATGAAAGAGCGGCTGATAAGTAAAGGTGAGGCGCCTTGAGTTTCGCGTGCCCCAAGGACGTACATGCTTTTCTCAAAAGCAAAGAGGCCACAGGTGAACACAATAGTCTGAATTCCATAGAAAATACCAAGGCCTTTCTAAAGGAATCTCCAAGACAAAGGATCAATGGCTTGGCTCAACATGTCAGAGACTTTAGTGACCCGTCTTTATATCCCGAGGGAACGAAAAGGAGAAGGTGTAGGGGTGATGCTTGTAGGATAATCAGGTTCCAGTCAATTGCAGAAGGGACACAAGCAAGGGTGGATCCGGTTACCCTCCAGGTCGTAATTAAACAGATTCAGGTACAGATGCGTTTCGGTGGGGACTAAATGTGTTAAGGAGGATAGATCCCACTGGAAAGAAGGATCATGAATGAAATCTCTTTGATATGTCGTTTGTCGCTTCGCCTCCTGCTTCTTAGAAATCTGCCGGCTGAGAAACACATCCTAGGTGCAGGGACTTTCACTTCATTTCAGACCCATTTCTGCTTTAAGACACATCGTAAATAAATCCTACACTAAAAAAACATATGAACATATGACAGCACATGTGTTTAATTCATTCACTCATTCATTTTATTTTCAGCTTATTAATCAGGGGTCGCCACAGCGGAATGAACCACCAACTTATCCAGCATATGTTTTACACAGAGAATGCCCTTCCAGCTGCAACCCATCTCTGGGGAAATGTTTTTAATTCATTGTAACTCACTAAAGTAAGTTAATCATGTTCTAACTTAATTTTATAAGTTATGCAGGCTGTTTTAAGTCAGTTTAACATAATTTAAGTTCAATGGACTCATAAAGTTAGTTTGATTCAGATTAAAAAAATGGCAAACATGATTTTTTTACAGTGTAGCTAGATGGTTTATTGCTCCTTTTTTACATACAATAGGGTTCATGGTGGCGGTGCAGTGGGTAGCAGGTTCGCCTCACAGTGAAAAGGTTGCTGGTTCGAGCCTCAGTTGGCGTTTCTGTGTGGAGTTTGCATGTTCTCCCCGTGTTGGCGTGGTTCCAAACACATGTGCTATAGGTGAATTGGGTAAGCTAAATTGTCCGTTGTGTGTGGGTGGGTGTGTGTGTGTGTGAGAGAATGAGAGTGTATGGGTGTTTCCCAGTTATGGGTTGCAGCTGAAAGGGCATCCGCTGCTTAAAACATATGCTGGATAAGTTGGTGGTTTATTCCACTGTGTTGACCCTTGATGAATAAAGGGACTAAGCCGAAAAGAAAAATAATGAATGAATGAATGAATGAATGAATGAATGAATGAATGAATGAATGAATGAATGAATGAATGAATAGGGTTCATGGTACACTAAAAAAAGTGGACTCAACTTAAAATTTTAAGCAAAAAAACTTTAGGACAGTTTTGAGTTTACTCAACTTAAATCCGATCAAGTGCAGTAATTGGGTTGAAAGTTGAGTCAACTTAGGCCGTACTCACACTATGTACAGTTGCCTTGAACCGGGCCAAAGCACGCTTGTCCCCCCTCCCGTCTCCCCCGACGGCCCGCACTCACATTACACTCGGGCCTGGGCGCGCTTCCGTCATCGATGATGCGCTCCTCAGTAAGCGCTCTCGCTCAGCACAGTGGACATTTCTTTAGTTATATCGTTTAAGTGGTTTGATATGCGGTGACACTCAGTCTAATATTTCACCGAACAGATCAGCCACTGTTGATGCTCATAAACAATCATAAAGTCCTCGTGCTGCAGGAATTAGGAGGTTTGCTGAAGGCGCAGCTGTCGTGCAGTGAGGGGTTTGTGTCTTTAATAATCTACGACAGTTTGCGTTCATTGAACAGTACGAATGATTAATTAATCCATATCAAACAGGCCCTTAAATGTCACGTCTCGCTTTCAGTTTCGGGCTCATGCACGCTTGCACTCACACTGTAAGCGTACCGCGCCTGAGCCCAAGTGAACCGCGATCTGGCCCACCTCTTCCAACCGGGCCAGGGCCACCCAAGTGTACCGTGCCTGAGCCCGATTCAGAGCACTCACACTTCTCAAACGATCCAGGAAACGGCCTGGGCACAGTTCGGATAGCTTAGTGTGAGTACGCCCTCAAAGATGTCCTGAAGTTTGTTGCCTTAAAATTTTAAGTTGAGTCAACTTTATTTTATTTTTTTTACAGTGTACATACAGGTTCATCTTCCAGCAGGACAATGACCCAGAGCACACCGCCAAAATATCAATGGAGTGTCTTCACAACAACTCGGTGAATGTCCTTGAGTGGCCCAGCCAGAGCCCAGACCTAAATCCTATTGAACATCTCTGGAGAGATCTGAAAATGGCTGAACAGCGTCGCTTCCCATCCAACCTGACAGAGCTTGAGAGGTACTGCAAAGAGGAATGGGCAAAAATCCCCAAAGACAGGTGAGCCGAGCTTGTGGCATCATATTCAGAAAGACTTGAGGCTGTAATCGCTGCCAAAGGAGCATCAACAAAGTGTTGAGCAAAGCCTGTGAATACTGATGTACATGTGATTTATCAGCTTTTTTAGTTTGAATAAATTTGCAGCAATTTCTAAAACTCTCTTTTTACACCGTCATTATGGGGGATTGTGTGTAGAATGTTGAGGAAATAAAGGAGTTTAATCCATTTTGGAATAAGGCTGTAACATAAACAAATGTGGAAAAGTGAAGCGCTCTCAACACTTTCCCCATGCACTGTATATGTTTACATATAGTTTTGTTTTAGTTTTGATTTATTTATTTGTAGTTTTGTCAACAACAAAAAAACAAGACCAAAAGTTGAACACCACTGATTTCCACCGTATGGACAACAGTAAATGATCAATGTAGAAGTCAAACAAGTTTGCAACAACATGATGAAGAGGGTTCACTTTGTGTTTCTTGAGCAATGAAAAACTGCAGATACAATAAAACTCAATGGGGTCCAAAATGCTGAACACTGGACCCCACTGATTTCCACTGTATGAACAAAACTTATGTTGTACGTGTCCCGCTGATGAAAACCACTACATGTGTTGTGTTCCACAGATAAAAGAAGATTCACTTCATGTTTCTGGAGCAATAAAACCACTGGTAGTTGCTAAAATAGTCTAGAAAGTTTGGTAACAACATGATGAAAAGGTTTCACTTCATATTTCCACAGAAAAGAAAGCCTTTCCATTTGTTATTAGGTCTGAACACTGGACACCACTGATTTTTACTGTTAAAAAAGGTGTCAGTTGTGTTCCACACAACTAAAACTGGTTTGTGAAAACACAATCCCTTCATGTTTTCTGACCAATAAAAGACTTCCTAAGAAGATAATACAATGAAAGTCAATGGGGTCCAAAATGATGAACAATGGAGGCCACAGATTTTTAGAGTTTGGACCAAAAAATAAAACAACATTTGGTGTTTGTGTTCCACAGATGATAAAACATCAAACAGGTTTGCAACAACACAATGCTAGCAGTTTCATTCTGGTTTCACAGAGCAATAAAACCATCTACCCAAATCCATGATACAATAAAGGTCGAAGGGTCCAAAATGCTAAAAACTGGATTCCACTGATTTCTATTGTACAGAACCAAAACAAATATTTATCATATATGTCAAACACATTTGTAGAAACTTGATAAAAGACGTCTCACACCATGCTTTGTAAAAAAATAAAATAAAAACATTGCCCATACAATGAAAGTCAATGGGGTCCAAATCACTGAACATGGTATACCACCGATTTGTACAGTATGAACGGAAAACATCTGGTTTACTATATGTCCAACACATTTGTAAAAAAAAAAACTGATAAAAGACGGTTCATTCCATCTTTGTAAGCACTAAAAACTTTCCCCATACAATGAAAGTCAATGGGGTCCAAAACACTGACCACTGGACACCACTGATCTTCACAGTGTGGACAAAGAAACACATTTGGTGTTTGTTGTTCCACAGATGATAAACAATAGAACAGGTTTGCAATAACTTATTCTGGGTTTACAGAGCAATAAAACCATCCACAAAACTACAACACAATGAAAGTCAATGGGGTCCAAAAGCATGAAAGTTGGATTATACAGATGTTTATGGTATGGACCAAAAACATGTATTTACCATATATGATGAACACATTTGGAAAACATGATTAAAGCAAAAAAGCAATAAAAACTTTGCCCATACAATGAAAGTCAATGGGGTCCAAATCACTGAACATGGTATACCACCGATTTGTACAGTATGAACGGAAAACATTTGGTTTACAATATGTCAAACACATTTGTAAAAAAAAAAAATGATAAAAGACGGTTCATTCCATCTTTGTAAGCACTAAAAACTTTGCCCATACAATGAAAGTCAATGGGGTCCAAAACACTGAACACTGTATACCACAAATTTTTACACTATAGATAAAAAACATTTTATGTTTGTGTTCCACAGATGATAAACCATCAAACAGGTTTGCAACAACAAGATTCTAGTTTCATTCAGGTTTACAGAGCAATAAAACCATCCACAAACACATGACACAATGAAAGTCAATGGGGTCCAAAAGCATGAAAATTGGATTATACAGATGTTTATGGTTCGGACCAAAACATATATTTACCATATATGATAAACACATTTGGAAAACATGATTAAAGCGAAAACGCAATAAAAACTTTCCCCATACAATGAAAGTGAATGGGGTCCAAAATGCTGAACACTGGACATCACTGATGTTTACAGTGTGGACAAAGAAACATGTGTTTTTTGTGTTCCACAGATGATAAACCATCAAACAGGTTTGCAACAACATGATGCTAGGAGTTTCATTCTTGGTTTACAGAGCAATAAAACCATCCACAAACACACGACACAATGAAAGTCAATGGGGTCCAAAATACTGAATGCTATACGTGACAGATTTTTACATTATGGACAAAGACATTTGGTGTTTGTGTTCCACAGATGATAAACCATCAAACAGGTTTGCAATAACTCAATGCTATCAGTTTCATTCTGGGTTTGCAGAGCAATAAAACCATCAACCCAAACCCACGACACAATGAAAGTCAATGGGGTCAAAAAGTCTGAAAATCTGATTATACAGATGTTTATGGTTCGGACCAAAACATATATTTACCATATATGATGAACACATTTAGAAAACATGATTAGAGCAAAAACGCAATAAAAACTTTCCCCATACAATGAAAGTGAATGGGGTCCAAAACACTGAACACTGGACACCACTGATGTTTACAGTAAGTTTTTAGATAAAAAACAACATTTGGTGTTTGTGTTTCACAGATGATAAACAATCAAGCAAATTTGCAATAACTCAATGCTATCAGTTTCATTCTGGGTTTACAGAGCAATTAAACCATCCAACCTAAACGCACAACACAATGAAAGTCAATGGGGTCCAAAACACTGAACACTGGACACCACTGATTTTCACAGTATGAACATAAAAACATTTGGTGTTTGTGTTCCACAGTTGATAAACCATCAAACAGGTTTGCAACAACACGATGCTAGCAGTTAGCTGTTGTTAGCATTCCAGGTTTACAAAGCAATAAAACCTTCCCTAAACCCACGAGTCTTTGCTTTTCTAACAGGACAGGTGCTGTTCCTCCAAACCTGTCTTTAACACTTGTCTTTAGACTCAACATGTCCACTCGGATGTTTATCTCGGACCTGTGGACGGGTCTACTGTTAGACGAGGTCTTGTTTGTGCTCAGGATGTGCCGTGAGGAGAGTCGTGAGTCTGAAAGTGGCTTTCAGACATAATCGGAGTGATTACTCCTCATTGTTCTCCGGCTGTTTGCTCAGCTGCTCTGATGTTCGTCTGTCGATGCGTTTTTTTTTTGCTCATCTACAATTTACTGAGTGATGTGAACACCATGTTGTGTGTTTTGAGGATAAGAAAACAGCTAAGAGCAAGTTATATCCCAGACAAATTTGTCTGAGGGTTCTAAGAGCAGGGCTGCTGATTTAGAAACGCACGTCTCGTTAAACATTTATGGTCTCTAATGACATTTCAAAATAAAGTTTTACCAGCTCATGTTCACTTTAAGATACTGAACGTCGAGACATGTTGACTAATTCTTGCGCATTAGATAGTTCTGGTGATCTTGTATTTATTTATTCATTCACTCATTAATTTTCCTTCAGCTTAGTCTCTTTATTAATCCGGGGTTGCCACAGTGGAATGAACCACCAACTATTCAAGCATATGTTTTACACAGTGGATGCCCTTAAGGTTGCAACCCAGTACTGGGAAACACCCATACACACTCATTCACACTCATACAGTACGGCCAATTTAGTTCATCGATTC
>LR812540.1:50458753-50551253 GCA_903798195.1 Danio kyathit | reverse complement strand
GCCTGTAAATGGGATTATTTGCTTTGATGATTCTCCTTGGATTCTTATTACTGTAATACAATCAATTATTAGTATTATTAATTTGGTTCAGCATAAATTAAAAAACAACAAATGTAGTACCGTGATGTATTTATCATCTATAGAGTCATGTGTATTGTAGAAAGCACGCTATAATAATAATAATAATAATAATAATAATGATAATGATAATAATAATAATAATGATAATAATAATAATAATAATAATAATGATAATAATAATAATAATGATAATAATAATAATAATAATAATAATAATGATAATAATAATAATAATAATAATAATAATAATAATAACGATAATAATAATAATAATAATAATAATAATAATAATAATAATAATGATAATGATAATAATAATAATAATGATAATAATAATAATAATAATAATAATGATAATAATGATAATAATAATAATAATAATAATAATAATAATAACGATAATAATAATAATAATAATAATAATAATAATAATGATAATAATAATAATAATAATAATAATAATAATAATAATAATAATAATAATAATAATAATAATAATAATAATAATGATAATAATAATAATGATAATAATAATTATAATTATTATTATACATTTGTATTATTATTGTCAATATTAACCATCTTCATCATCATCATCATCATCATCACAATAATTGTATTATTATTATTATTATTATTATTATTATTATTATTATTATTATTATTATGAATACTGATAATAATATTGTTATGATTATGTTTATTATTCATTCATTCATTTATTTTATTTTCGGCTTAGTCCCTTTATTAATCTGGGGTCACCACAGCGGATGCCCTTCCAGCCACAAACTAACACTGGGAAATATGATTGTTATAATTATTATTAATAATAGTGAGCATAAAATATTAATAATAATATTATTAATAATAACAATTAGTAGTAGTAGTATTATTATTAGTGTTGTTGTTGTTGTTATTAATATTAATATTTGTATTATGATTATTATTTATTATTATTATTATTATGATAATTATTATTGTTGTTGTTGTTATTATTATGATTATTGTTGTTATAATTATTATTATTACAATTATTATTATTTATTATTATTGTTGTTGTTGTCTTTATAATTATAATTATTATTATTGTTATAATTAATGTTATTATTATTATTATTCATTCATTCATTTTCTTGTCGGCTTTGTCCCTTGCGGGGTCGCCACAGTGGAATGAACCACCAACTTATCCAGCACGATTTTACGCAGCGGATGCCCTTCCAGCCGCAACCCATCTCTGGGAACTTCCACACACTCATTCACACTCATACACTACGGACAATTTAGCTTACCCAATTCACCTGTACTGCATGTCTTTGGACTGTGCTGGAAACCGGAGCACCCGGAGGAAACCCACGCGAACGCAGGGAGAACATGCAAACTCCACACAGAAATGCCAACTGACCCAGCCCAGCCGAGGTTCGAACCTGCGACCCAGCGACGTTCTTGCTGTGAGGCAACAGCACTACCTACTGCGCCACTGGGTTGCCCATTATTATTATTATTATTATTATTATTATTATTATTATTATTATTATTATTATTATTGTTATTATTACTATTATTATTATTAAATATTATATTGAATATATGAGTATGATTATTATAAGTATTATTAATAATAGCATAAAATAATAATAATATTAATAATAATAATAATATATCATTATTATTAACAAGCACAATATATATTATTATTATTATTATTATTATTAATAATAATATTATGTTATTATAATTATTATTATTGTCAATAATAATAATAATAAAATAAAATATAATATATTAATATAATAATAATAAAAATCTAATGTGTCTTTATGCTAAAAATAATAATATTTTTATTTTGTGCTGAAATATGATCTATGCTCTTAATTCACCACAGCACATGCAAGGCTCTCATATAATCCTCCTGAAGACGCTTGCTTTGAAAATCTCTTTTTTTCATATTAATTCCCCTGGGAGTCTTTAAAATGGCTATAGTAGGTTACAGTACAGCAGCTTCTATAAGAGCGCGAGAACGCCATTGTTTCTGTCCTGTCGTTTCTTTTAATACCTTAAGTGAAAAAGCAAATAGGGTTTGAAGCCCTGCAAACATGACGGCTCTCAGGGACATTGCTTTGTCACTTTACATTAGACGCACTCCACTGCGTTTCTTCTCACTAACCTATAACAGGGTCCTGCTGCATTTGGTGCCATACTTTTATGAATATATTAGCATTATATTAGTGTATTGGAAACAGCTGAATGTAGTAGTTAACTTAAGACTTACTAACTTCCGTTGGAACGAGGTGATGATGTCATATGTGGGCGTGGCTATGAGGCTCCGCCTACTTTGACAGAAATCTTCTCTGGTTCTTTTGTTCTTTTAAGAAAAAAACATAATAAATAATTGCTGAATAAATTCCTTTAAAGACACGGGAATCGGGATAATAAAATAAACAAATAAAAAACTCACCTTTCAAAGATCACCTACAACTTCACTGAGCAATAGTCACGGTACAGCGGCGTCCGTCACGTTTTAGGGTCCCCTTGAAACATTTTCGTTGTGTTGCGATGTTTTTGCATTGCGAGAAAATGCAGCACGCTTTGTAAATAGTTTTCGTTGTGGGAAAATGCAGCGCATTTTTATAAATTGTTTTCATTGTGAGAAAAAGCAGCGCGTTTTCGTAAACTGTTTTCGTTGTGGGAAAATGCAGCACGTTTTTGTAAATTGTTTGCGTTGTGAGAAAATGCAGTGCGTTTTCGTGAATTGTTTTCTTGAGTGAAAATGAAGCGCATTTTTGTGAATTGTTTGCGTTGTGAGAAAATGCAGTGCTTTTTCGTAAAATTGTTTGCGTTAAGTGAAAATGCAGTGCATTTTTGTGAATTGTTTGCCTTGTGAGAAAATGCAGTGCGTTTTCGTAAAATTGTTTGCGTTGAGTGAAAATGCAGCGCGTTTCCATTAATTGTTCTCGTTGAGTGAAAACGAAGCGCGTTTTCGGAAATTGTTTGCGTTGAGTAAAAATGCAGTGCGTTTTCGTGAATTGTTTTCATTGTGAGAAAATGCAGCGTGTTTCCATATATTGTTTTCACTGTGAAAAAATGCAGTGTGTTTTCATAAATTGTTTTCATTGTGAGAAAATGCAGCGTGTTTCCATATATTGTTTTCGTTGTGAGAAAATGCAGTGGGTTTTCATAAATTGTTTTCATTGTGAGAAAATGCAGCGTGTTTCCATATATTGTTTTCGTTGTGAGAAAATGCAGTGGGTTTTCGTAAACTGTTTTCGTTGTGGGAAAATGCAGTGCGTTTTCGTAAATTTTTTGCGTTGAGTGAAAATGCAGTGCGTTTTCGTAAATTGTTTTTGTTGTGAGAAAATGCAGCACGTTTTTGTAAATTGTTTGCGTTGTGAGAAAATGCAGTGCGTTTTCGTGAATTGTTTTCTTGAGTGAAAATGAAGCGCATTTTCGGAAATTGTTTTTGTTGAGTGAAAATGAAGCGCATTTTTGTGAATTGTTTGCGTTGTGAGAAAATGCAGTGCTTTTTTGTAAAATTGTTTGCGTTGAGTGAAAATGCAGTGCATTTTTGTGAATTGTTTGCCTTGTGAGAAAATGCAGTGCGTTTTCGTAAAATTGTTTGTGTTGAGTGAAAATGCAGCGCGTTTCCATAAATTGTTCTCGTTGAGTGAAAACGAAGCGCGTTTTCGGAAATTGTTTGCGTTGAGTAAAAATGCAGTGCATTTTCGTGAATTGTTTTTGTTGTGAGAAAATGCAGCACGTTTTCGGAAATTGTTTGCGTTGAGTAAAAATGCAGTGCGTTTTCGTGAATTGTTTTCACTGTGAAAAAATGCAGTGTGTTTTCATAAATTGTTTTCATTGTGAGAAAACGCAGCGTGTTTCCATATATTGTTTTCGTTGTGAGAAAAAGCAGTGCGTTTTCGTGAATTGTTTTCTTGAGTGAAAATGAAGCGCATTTTCGGAAATTGTTTTTGTTGAGTGAAAATGAAGCGCATTTTTGTGAATTGTTTGCCTTGTGAGAAAATGCAGTGCGTTTTCGTAAAATTGTTTGCGTTGAGTGAAAATGCAGCGCGTTTCCATTAATTGTTCTCGTTGAGTGAAAACGAAGCGCGTTTTCGGAAATTGTTTGCGTTGAGTGAAAATGCAGTGCATTTTCGTGAATTGTTTGTCTTGTGAGAAAATGCAGTGTGTTTTCGTAAAATGTTTTCGTTAAGTGAAAATTGCGCTCGTTTTTATAAATTGTTTGCATTGTGAGAAAATGCAGCTCATTTTCGTAATTTGTCAATTGGTCAATCGCTGCTTTTGAAAACACTGTTGGTTGGGTTTAGGGAAGTGTTTGGGCGGGTTAATCCGTGCTTTTGAAAACACAGTTGGTTGGGTTTGGGGAAGGGTCAGTCAGTCAACAGCGGCCTCTGGTGGATTTACGCGAGAAGAGCAGGGGAGAATGGCACTCGCGAGAGAAATTTGAGATCTTAAAAAGCGTACACAGCGGCCTCTGGCGGATTCGCAAAAACAAAAACTGCAAAAACATACCTCCTGGCAGGTATTTGGTGCTCTCCAGAAATGTATATAGGGGTACATAATCAACAATGAGCCTGGGTTGGAATTTTTGGCATTTAAAAAATGAAAAGTAATCCCCTACTTTATTTAGTTCAGCCGATAAGTAATCTATTTGCAGTAACTAGTCACTTTGTCATTTATTCCACACCTTTTTTTAAAACTTTGCTCTCTGTTTTGCTTCTCAGATCGCTTTATATTTTCCAATCTGCCTTTTCCTTCCAGGTTTTTGGCCGTCAAAGAAAACGTTGCGATGCGTTTGGATTATTTTCTTTAAATGTGATCTCAGCTTCTGCTGGCTCTTATTAAAGACGGCCTGTATTGATCTGTGAAGACCACCCCTGCTTGTCTCTCCAACGGACCCCTTTTATATCCAGAAATGACTGGATATTGATTACAAGACGAGAAATGGTGGAGATGTTGCTAATCTAAAAAAAAAAAACAGAAACGCCAGAGACTGAAAATCTCTCCGTTTCCTGAGCTAACGTCTGGTATAAAGTGGTTGTGTGTGTTTTATCTTACCTAATGTTGCGACAAATGCTTGTCTTTGAGTTTGAGGGGATTATTATAGGACCTGTTTGAGACATGCAGGGGCCTGTAGGAACAAGAAACGTGATCTTATTCTACTGCTAAGATTCAGAGCAGGGGTACAAACAATATATATATATATATATATAGAAACACACCATATCAAATGTTATATATATTAATATTATATTATATGCTATTGGTGGTATATAAGATATATCTAAATATTTATTTGTCTGTCTTGTCTGACTATTGTTGCAGCATTTTACATACCATATAAATAATAATTCATTCATTCATTAATTTTCTTTTCAGCTTAGTCCCTTTATTAGTCAGGGGTCACCACAGCGGAATGAACCGCCAAATTATCCAGCATATGTTTTACACAGCAGATGCCCTTCCAGCTGCAACCCATCACTGGGAAACATCCATACACACTCATTCACACACATACATTATGGACAATTTAGTTCATCAATTCCCCTATAGTGCATGTGTTTGGACTGTGGGGGAAACCGGAGCACCCGGAGGAAACCCACGCCAACACGGGGAGAACATGCAAACTCCACACAGAGACATCAACTGACCCAGCCGGGACTCGAACCAGCAACCTTCTTGCTGTGGGGTGATCATGCTACCCACTGTGCCACCATGACGCCAATAATAATAATAATAATAATAATAATAATAATAATAATAATAATGATAATAATAATAATAATAATAATAATAATAATAATGTATGTTAAAAAATTGAAATGCATTTTCATAATAAATCTAAATATATTATACAAGAAAAATAAAGTATCATGTAATTATTATTATTATTATTTCATCACGTATAGTATTAAAGGTTTATTATATTAAATATATACTATATATACTAAAACAATATTATGTAAGACGTTTTAGAATATAAGATTTAATTATAAGTTTAAAAATAAAATTTTAATATAAATAATTAATTATTTTACATACATTTTTGACTAAAATATAATAATAATAATATTTATTTTATTTTAATATTTTTTTTATTATTTATCATTATAATAATTATTATCATTAATATTATTAGTGTGTGAGTGAATATGTGCTAATTTTATTCATATTCATATTTTATTAAATGTACTTTTAACATTTAGTAAGTTTAGCACAGTATGTTCAATATCAGACTGCAAAATCAAACATGTTTTCACAATTATAATAATCCTCATTTTATTTTTGATGTTTACTGTATTATCTAAATTGTCACATGTATTGTTACATACAGTATTTTAGCAATAAATAATAATCAGTGATAAAATAATAATACATCTGCATAATTCTTATTAATATTGTGTTCAAACGAGATCAGGTATATGCAGGGTGATATGGCCGTAATAAGCTTGTGCTTCATCCTGCTCCATTTCGACCATGTTAAAAAGTATAATTTTTTTGTTGAAGATATTTTATGTATGATATTTCTGTCTGAAAATAAATAAATCAAATCAAATATTGTATTCCGAAATGTTTAATTATTTTAATAATAATTATTATATTTATTTATTTATTATTATGTATGTAAGATATGTATTTGTTATATTAAGCATTTTATTATAATTTACAATTGTATTATATAAATACAATAATTATAATTTACAATTGTAAATATTTATTAATATTAATAATGTCAAACAACTGTATAAACATACCCACACACTACTGTCTTGCCTATGTCTGTCTGTCTACGTGTGTGATTTTATGCTCATCATCAGTAGGCGGAGTCCTGCACAATGGGCTGGGTCTGCAAGCTCCTCCCCCTCCTCCAGATCCTCCTCAAAGCTCTCAGTCTCTTCTGACTTCCAGAGCAAGTGCAGATCCGCGCACAGTCCGAGCAAACAAACACGCCGAAAACACCGACATGTGACGCTCCCCGCAGCCCTCATGAACTTTCATTTTATATTTCTGTTTTGATTTCTTTTTTCTTCCCCATAAAGACTCGAACAGAGCAGGACTCGTAATCAAGCGCCGCGCAGTCGTCCTGTGGATTTGCCAGGAATTATTCACCCATTATTCATCCTCGTCCTTTATTCGTCCAAATCCTGGAAGGAGAAGAACATAAGAAATCATTTGACCTCCAGCGAGAACAGAAGAGAAGAGCTTTGGTTTAAGCAGCAACAGCAACAGCTCGCTATTCGGGATTTTATCACTTTTGAGGATCGAGTTGCTTCACCTTCATCACCTGAGCGAAACGGTAAACGCCTCTGTGTATCTCTGTGTATAATATCTGTGTTGCTAAAGCGGTGTGGAATCGACTGGACAGACTCTGCTTATCGAGTCTTGGTATGTTTGGACGGTGAAAGTTTTAATAGTGAGCAAAAATCTGATTTTATAACAATAAACTAGCTGTAGGAACAAAATACAAAGTGATAATATTATTATTAATAATAATAATTACAATCCAGCAACTAATAGTAGTAGTAATAATAATAATAATAATAGTAATAATAATAATTACAATCCAGCAACTAATAGTAGTAGTAATAATAATAATAATAATAGTAATAATAATAATAATCACAATCCAGCAACTAATAGTAATAATAATAATAATAATAATAATAATAATAATAATAATAGTAAAAACAATAATAAATTAAATGTTATTTTATTCCAGTTGTACAGTAACTTAAAGCTGTTTAAAGCTAAACAAAAATCTGCATTTCAAACTTCACACTTTTAATAAAATATTTAAAGATATTTCTAAAAGAAGATATTTATTATCAAGTTATTATCAAGTAGATATAAACTTTCAACTATTGGTCTGGAAAATTAAATGGCATTTAAATTATTTTTCACTTATTTTAAAAAAATATATATTTTTTAATAAATTAAGATATATTTATATTGAAATATAAGTATATCAGTTTTTTTTGTTTGTTTTAAAAGCATCAAGGTTTAAAAATAAATAGTTTATAGATAGAGGTAAAGTTGGTTATATATTCACACGTTCGTTCAGTGACAACTTGTGACGCTCCCTATATTGTTTACCATGGTCCATTAAATATTCTGTCTGAAATCACATAGAGGTAAAGTTGGTTTTATATTCGGATATTCAGACATTCTCAATAATATAATTTCAGAAAAGTATTCTTTGCAAATTCTAAATAGATAAATCATATTAGCAGCCAATGACTATTAAAGTACAGCATTGTTCACAGTCAGTTAGATAGTGCTAATGTTGTTTTGAAGTCATACTTGCATGCTAATTTCGATCGAATATTCAAAGTAACATGGTAAGCAATATAGAGACTTCTAAATGAACGAATGTGCGTATATAAAACCAACTTTACCTCTATTGAAATCACATGAAGAATGACTCTAAAACAACATTAGCACTATTTATTTGACTGAACAGTTTCGTACTTTGATAGTCATTGGCTGATAACATGATTTCACTATTTAATATTTGCAAAGATTATTTTCTTAAAACTATAATATTAAGGAGAAAGTCTGAATTTGTGAATGTAAAACTAACTTTACCTCAATGTTTTAAAGCATGTTTTAATATGTTTGTAGGAAGTTCAAAAGTAAATAATTAATTATTTATAAAAAAAAATTATTTAGTAGCTAATTAATATATATATATATATATATATATATATATATATATATATATATATATATATATATATATATATATATATATATGAGCAATTCCATGCAAATGTCAACCTTGCCATGCAAAAAAATTAAGTTTTCACCAAATTAGAGAAACCGTTTCTACATTTTTTGTGTAAGCAAGTATTTTACAGTACTTTAAAAATACTCATAAATGTCTCTGTTAGTGTTTAAAACTATTATATTTAATTTGCCAAAATCACAGAAGTGGCAATTTCATATCTGTCACATCCATAACGACACTTTTTCCTCATAAATGCAAAAAATATAAAATAAAATAAAATCAATCATGTTTGTTCTTTAGTGAGCCGACTCGTATCTGTTTGATTAGCATTGTTTCTTTTGGGTTGTGCAGTTTAATTGACAGAATTTCTACAAAGTATGTTGTAGACTGAAAACTCACAATCTTTTTTTGTCACATCCATAACGCATGCTTGTTTTTCTCATTGAAAGTATAAAAAATATTTAAAGATTGATATTTTTCTGCTCCCATAACTCTGTGGTTAGTTGTTTTGGAAAATATAAACAGATATTTCAATATAATTTTATTGTATACTTTCTATGTGAATTTATGTTTTGAGTTTTTACTGCAAATGTCACATCCATAACGCTGGAATTGCTCATATATATATATATATATAATTGAATAAAGTTATTAAAATAAAGGATTAAAATGAATAAATAGTATTGAAAATGGGGAAAAATGCACTTAAAGCAATTTATTTATTCTTGTTGAAAAGCTGCAAGGTTATAAATAAACTTTTTTAAACTTCTGTTTGCGAGAAGTTGAAAAGCACAGAACAAACAAATCTGTTTACAAATGAAAAAGTTTAGAAAAGTTTAAGTTTTCAACTTTCTTTTGTTTCCAGGTTAAACATTTATACAGTTAAACTAAATCATTAATACATTCATTTTCTATTCGGTTTAGTCTCTTTATTAATAATGGGCTCGAACCAGCGACCTTCCTGCTGTGAGGCAATCCTGCTACCCACTGTGCCACTGTGACGCCCCTGAATAATAAATCAACAAATATATTTAAAAGCTGAAAAAAGTATTTCAAACAGTTTATGAAACATTTGGAAGTATTATATTATTTGATGTTTGTTTTCTTAATCGTATAGAGAAAGCAGATAACAAACAAATAATATTGTGAAGTCAATAAACCCACAAAGCAGTGTATTTAACATTTGAGAACAGCTGTTTTTAAGAAATTGAAAAGCTGCAAGGTTATAAAATAATTTCATTTGTTTTCGAGAAGTAGAAAAGCACAGATTAAACAAATAAACACATCATATACTATTAAAACTTTGTTTTAAAACAGTTTAAATATATTTAAAACCTTTATAGAAACCTTTCTTTTTGTTTCCAGGTTGAATAGAGGTAAAGTTGGTTTTATATTCGGATATTCAGACATTCTCAATAATATAATTTCATTAAAGTATTCTTTGCTAATTCTAAATAGATAAATCATATAAGCAGCCAATGACTATCAAAGCACAGCATTGTTCACAGTCAATTAGATAGTGCTAATGTTGTTTTGAAGTCATACCTGCATGCTAACTTCGATCGAATATTCAAAGTAACATGGTAAACAATATAGAGACTTCTAAATGAACGAATGTGCCAATATAAAACCAACTTTACCTCTATCCAGGTTGAATATAAATATAAATAAACTAACAAATATTTTAATGATTAGAAATCGACTCATATCTGATCACATTTCTCGCTTTATTTAGAACTGTTTGATTAAAATTGCAGAAATGTAAAATAAATATTAACAAAACGTAAAACACTTCTCAAGAACTAATGATTACGAGTCCAACACTAAAAAAAATGGCTAAAAACAATAAAAAACACTGATTAAACAAATAAACACTTCCTATATACGATTAAAACTTTAGTTTAAAAACTTTATAGAAAACGTTATTTGGTTTCCAGGTTAAATATAAATATAAACAGTTTAATAAACTATTTTTAAAAGCGATTTTAAACTAGTTTATTAAACATCAATCATTTTCTTTGTTGTTGGTTATTATTTCAAACCAAACAGGCCGCGTTTTCATTGTATAGGGAAAGCGGACAACAAGCGAATAATAATGTGAAATCAATAAAAAGCTGATTTATTTAATAAAAAATCAAGTATGTGTTGGGGTGAATCTGTGCTCGGCTGGTCGCGTCTTGGCTGTGCGATCAATGTGAACAACTCTGGGCTCGGTTGCTCAGGTCTTGAGGCTGGACAGTGAAAGTGTGTGTATGTGTGAGTGTGTGTGTGTGTGTGCGGATTGATTCGTGTAGATGGAGAGAGAAGAGCTGTAGAAGGGCGAGATTTCTTCTCCTCCTTGGGCTCGGATGCGTCTATAAGCTTGACATCCAGACATTATAATAGCTGCGATGTGACGCGCGATCTATTTCCACTGAGGTAAGTCATCGCGCGGAGGGCATTTGTGGCAGATGGACTGAATTATAGCTGGTATTTTTAGGCTTGGCTGTGTTTGTGCTGCAGAGACTGACGCTCCTAATGCAAACCAAGTGCAAACAGGTGTAAGACCATCGTCTGTACGGCGAGCGAGCGCAGACTCGACGCGATAAACCAGAACGGCTCATTTTTTAGTCGAATATGCATCGTACGACGTTTAGTTTGTCGCGTCGCGTCGATCGCGTCACGTCGTGAGATGGGCTTTAACGTTCCAAAGCTGGTCAAACAGCAGGATTCGAATGTTCAAATACGATTTGAATTAACGGTTTTAACGGACATTATGTTCGAGGTTGATGTAGTAGCTTGTCTATCGGGTTTTTGGACATGTAAATGAAGGTTTTGATTAACACGTCAAGTTGGTTTATCGTTTAATATCGATGGCCTGAGTTTTGAAATGTGTGTGATGTGGAAAAACGCGATGAAGGTAACTCGTTTCCGGTGTAGCATCATTCATATCACTCGTTATTATCATTATCCGCCGGTTTGTTCGGGTAATTGCCGTTTTAAAGGACATTATTGGGTCGTTTTAGATGTTATTGATTGCTGAAAGATGATCAATAATGTCAGTCTAAGCAGAAAAAAAAGGTTTACATTTGTTGTTATTGTGCGTGTTGAGGTAAATATGCTGCTGGTGGTTTTAATTTCCGCGTTCCTCTTTTGGTTTCATAGTTTTGCTTTTAGCCTTTGTAGACTTTGAATGGTTTTGTTGTTTTAATACACTGGAGATTACATTCTTCGTGTTTACACGTCAGGCTTTGGCTTTAATCTTCGCTATGCAATGTAAATAATAATAATAATAATAATACTGTGGTTTTCATCAAGAAATATTGTTATAAGTGTTTTGGCTTGAAATCAAGCTCTCCAATGGTTTGTGGATTTGTTAGTCTCTTCATCCTTCTAAAGACATGACAAAGTAACCTCAGTGTGTAGCACTAATGAACCAGGAGGATTTTTTTCTTACTTATTGGCTTGTTTAGCTTTTTAGCATGTTCATCACGTCTGGTTCTCCATGGAGACGTTTTTAAACCTTTCAGCTGTGTGAGGGGTTTTTTCCCCTTCTTGTCAGGGGACACGAAGACCTCCATGAGCACGCCAGGCATTTGGTTTCCACGCTATCCTTCAATATTTGACTTTTTCATTTTATGCTCCTCAGCGAACAGGAAAATGCTCCCCGAGTGCAGTCGGTTTTAACTAAACACGAGATTGACTCCAAAACAATGCAGTGGTGAAACTGTGCACTTGCTTGAAAAGAAAAACCTCATGTGTTATATATACTGTTGTGTAAATACTGTTTTACAGTGATTACAATTAGAGGAGTCGTTGATCTAGTAACCAAACACTGTGGTCTCCACATGACTAGTTGTTTTGGATACAACTGTTTCTTTTTAAAGCAGAACTGGGTTGTAGGCCCGGGTGTTTTAGTTATGCTAAAAAATATAAATACATTACATGACGTGGAATTATGAACTTTCTATTGGAATTTTATTTTATTTCTTCCAGTTTTCATTGGGAACATTTTTATGTAGAAACTAATGTTAGTGTGGTGGAAGATAATCATATATCACAATATATATCACAATATAACGATATTTCTGTCAATACATTCAGTTTAAAGTGTATATATATATATATATATATATATATATATATATATATATATATACACACACATACACACACACACACACACACACACTCAGTTGAAGTCAGAATTATTCGCCCCCTTTGATTTTTTTTTTCTTTTTTAAATATTTCCCAAATTATGTTTAACAGAGCAAGGAAATGTTCACAGTATGTCTGATAATATTTTTTCTTCTGGAGAAAAAAACAAACATTTTTAGGTCAATATTATTAGCCCCTTTAAGCTATATATTTTCTCGATAGTCTACAGAACAAACCATCATTATACAATAACTTGCCTAATTATCTTAACCTGCCTAGTTACCCTAATTAACCTAGTGAAGCCTTTAAATGTCACTTTAAGCTGTGTAGAAGTGTCTTGAAGAATATCTAGTCTAATATTATTTACTGTCATCATGGCAAAGAGAAAATAAATCAGTTATTAGAGATGAGTTATTAAACTATTATGATTAGAAATGTGTTGGAGAAATCTGCTCTCTGTTAAACAGAAATTGGGGGAAAAATAAATAAACAGGGCGGTGAATAATTCTGACTTCAACTGTATATGTGAGCGATTCCAGCGTTATGGATGTGACTTTGCAGTAAAATCTCAAAGCATAAATTCACAGAGGAAGTATATGTTAACATTACATTGAAACGTCTGTTTAAATTTTCCAAAACAACTGACCACAGAGTTACGGGATCAGAAAAATATCAATCTGTAAACATTTTTAATATTTTAAATGAGGAAAATAAACATGGGTTATGGATGTGACGCATTAAGTTAGCGAGTTTACAGCATACAACATACTTTGTAGAATTTCTGTAAATTAAACCGCATAACCCAAAAGAAATAATGCTAATCAAAAGGATAAGAGTTGCTCACTGTAGAACAAAAACTATTGATTTTATTTTGTTTGACATATTTTGCATT
Source organism: Danio kyathit (assembly GCA_903798195.1). Taxonomy (NCBI): domain Eukaryota; kingdom Metazoa; phylum Chordata; class Actinopteri; order Cypriniformes; family Danionidae; genus Danio; species Danio kyathit. The sequence goes on along the minus strand of LR812540.1, from coordinate 50,537,400 downwards.
TATGAGGAAAAAGCTCCGTTATGGATGTGACAGATGAGGAATTGGCACTTGTGTGATTTTGGTAAATCAAATATAATATTTTAAAAACATTAACAGAGACATTTTTGAGGGTTTTTAAAGCACTGTAAAATACTTAGTTGCACAAAAAAATGCAGAAACGGTTTCTCTATTTTGGCAAAAACTTTATATTTATATATATTGACCACATTTTTACATTTTGATTTAAAGTATATACTCAGAAATGTACTCAATTATATCTGATCCTATTTCTTGCTTTTTCTATAACTGTTTGATTTAAAAATGCAGAAATGTAAAATAAATATTAACAAAACATAAAACACTTTTCAAAAACTAATGATTACAGGTCCAACACAAATAATACAAATATATTGGTAAATAAAATGTAAACAGTGCAACTTTATCACGATGCTGTGGTTTATGTTTCTGTCTGCATCCCCAATAAGGAAGCGTAATATTGCGCTGATGTAAATTATGAAAAAGTATTACCATAAACAATGTATTGTGTTACACCAAAAATAAACAATAGAGCATAATATGAAATTATATACTTTTTATTTTGACCGCACTATATACAGTTGGTTTATTTTTCCCCCAATTTCTGTTTAACAGAGAACAGATTTCTTCAGCACATTTCTAATCATAATAGTTTAATAACTCAATTCTAATAACTGATTTATTTTCTCTTTGTCATGATGACAGTAAATAATATTAGACTAGATATTCTTCAAGACACTTCTATACAGCTTAAAGTGACATTTAAAGGCTTCACTAGGGTAATTAGGGTAAAGTTAGGGTAATTAGGCAAGTCATTGTATAACAGTGGTTTGTTCTGTAGACTATCCAAAACTAATATTGCTGAAGGGGGCTAATAATATTGACCTTAAAATGGGTTTTAAAAAATTAAAAACTGCTTTTATTCTAGCCAAAATAAAACAAATAAGACTTTCTCCAGAAGAAAAAATATTATCAGACATACTGTGAAAATTTCCTTGCTCTGTTAAACATCATTTGGGAAATATTTAAAAAAGAAAAAATTAAAGGGGGGCGAATAATTCTGACTTCAACTGTATATTGTCATATTCCACAGCCCTATGAAAGCATATATAAAATTGTGCACAGTTTATCCAATCAGCTATAGTTAGTTACAAATTTTATCCGTCGTGTTACTATGCATGCCATGAGTGGTCTTCTACCAGAAACTGCTTCCTTATGAAATTTGGTCAACCTGTTATGTCTATTCCCATCTGACCTAGAACTGAACGTTACACGCAGTACATCCAGTGTTCAATCTCGTCTGTCCAACCCCAATTTAAGAACCAAAAACACCCACAGAGTTGAGTTGGTTGGTCGTTTAGTCACTGAATGTCTCATCTGAACGAGGTTTAAAGTGAGCGCTACTGGAATAAGGCCATATCTCTTGTCTTGGCATGCAGTTGAGTCTATTTTCTGCAACCCCCTCATACCTTCCCAAGGGAAAATCCAGCGAGTAAAGGGGGATAAAATTAGAGGACAGGTATAAGTTTCCTTCCTGCCTTCCCTCTTTTATTTTACTCTAGTGTAAGTTCATCTTCGTGTCATATTTCACATCTTTAGTGAGTTTCGGTTTCATATTCGCACTGGATTCCTCTTGAAAGTCTGTGGTGGGACTCATTTTTTCTCTCTCTCTGGTGTCCTTAATTTAATTGCGATTGCAGGTATTGCAATACCCTTTGGGCTGATCGTCTTGCAGAAGATGTTCTGGCCTGTTGTACGGTTGCACTTGTCAAGTGTTATTGATTCACTTGCCCCTGAGAAGAACTCTCATGGCTCTGTAATTGCATGTTCATTTATGCCTTAATTTGTTTGAGCTAACCAGTCCACAGAGATATTTATTCCTGGTGTACCTTGTAAAAACGTCCTTTTTACGGTGCAATCCGTGTGGAGAATATGCTAGCAGAGGGTGGCGATATTGATTTATTGCCTGCGTGCGTGACTTCGTTGTTGTCGAGGTTTTAAAAATAGAGGAGCTTTTCCTCAACGCGCCCCCTCCTCCAGCAGGTGCCTGGAAGTTTATTGTACATGATTGCACGGTTGAGTCCGCGAAAGTACCTATTTGGGCTTTGCACAAATCTCTCAGCACAAATAAAGCCTTAAACTTGGATTACGACGCACCGTGAAAAAGGCGGGAAAAAGGCGCACCCACCCACATTAAAAAACTCCCAATGTAGAGTCATGCTCTGGACCTTTCATAACTCCTGTGCTTTCGTAATCTTGCAGGGCAATTGGATTTGAGATGACGCTGGAGTCAGTCACAAGCATGTCTTTTTTTTTTTTGTGCACACACACATACTTAAACACATGCACATTCAGATCGCTTGTTTATTTTCCAGTAAGCCGCTTCAGTCTTCAGAGGCACTGTCTGCTGCAGTGTGCAATAGTTCACACTTCAATTGCAGCCTAACCTAGATTTCTGTAGCACTGCTTGTAAATAACCCTGGGGCTCTGTTCTGAGGGTGGGGGCTTTAAAGGCAGCGGGGAAACGTCTCTAATGCGAGGCTGCATACTATCGGTACTGTGATAAGACTTGCATCATCAGCAGAGGTGTGGAGCTCGGATGAAGAAGAGAAGAGGAGGATCGTTCAGATGTTCAGTCTAATAGTGTGCACTTCTGTTAGCATGCAGTGGTGTTGAGGACTGGTGCGTTTGTTGTTCTGCTGATGTTGATTTGGCCATGTGGACTGAGGTTTGTTTGCTGTCGTCTTTTGTGTGTGCGTGTGTGTGTGTGTGTGTGTGTCATTATGCGAGAATTGACCTGTTCTGGAGGTGAGGTTTAACGGCGACAGGAAATCAAACGTGACCCTGTTTGTTTTCTTGATACAAGCTCGTGGAGTTATTGGCAATGATTTAGTGGAGAACGTCAAGCTTATGTTAGTATCCCATGGTTTATTATTATTATTATTATTATTATTATTATTAATTTTCTTTCCAACTTAGTCCCCAGATTGATCTTAGTCTGGGGTCGCCACATCCGAATGAACCACCAACTTATCCAGCATGTGTTTTATGCAGCGGATGCCCTTCCAGCCGCAACCCAACACTGGGAAACACCCATACACTCTTGCATTCACACATACACTACGGCCAATTTAGCTTAATAAACTCCCCTATAAGCAAATGTCTTTGGACTTGTGGGGAACACCAGAGCACCTGGAGGAAACCCGCGCCAACATGAGGAGAACATGCAAACTCCACACAGAAACGTCAACTGTCCTAGCCGAGGCTCAAATCAGCGACCTTCTTGCTGTGAGTTGACATTGCTACCCACTGTGCCACCGCGCCACCTATTCTTCTTCTTCTTCTTATTCTTATTATGTACCTGATAAATATGTAACCTTGGACTAAAACGTGTTATGTTTAAGGGTATATTTTTGGCAATACCCAAAAATACATTGTATATTTCTAAAATTAATGATTTTTTTTTGTGTTGAAAGAGCATGTTCCATGAAGATTTGTTAGTTACTCAATTTTGGATTAGCAAGTTCACATAGCCAAGAACATAATTTGGACAGTGAGATTTTGGCTAAACATTGGCCTATCCTAACAAAGCCAGCACAGTCTCACTGCAATTTGTAACTTTTTAATTTAGTAGCTAATTCGTATGAATTCATACAATTTAGTACAATTTGCTTATCCCCCAATGATGGGTGGGGTTGGGTGCAACGCCTCCTTTTTAAAATTGTACATTTTCGTTCGACTGAACTCGCACAAATTCAAACGAATTACTGACAAAATGTAAAATAGATACGTTTCCTTGTGAGATCAGGCTGAACAAATCATGCATCAATAGAAAGCTAATTTTTCAAAAATTGACATTATTGTGACTGGTTTTGTGGTCTAGAGGTTAATATTCCTGGCATTTAAAAAAAAAATGTATTCATCTGTAAAACGTAGGGCTAGGCGATTGATCGGAAAGTAATCGAAATCGACATTCAGAACTTAAAATCAATTAAATTTTTTGAGGTAAATTTTTTCAATTACTTTCCCTGCCGCATGTGGAGTCACGTGACCCCACTCTGTTAAGGCTGATTTATACTTCTGCGTCGAACGCACAAATTTGGTCCGGTTCAGCACAGTCGCACACCCGCAAACCTCTCGAAAATTGTTGCTACACGTTTCATGTTTGCATTAAATTGTCGATGATTGGAAGCTGCGGCAGATATGCCTTGAGACGGCATATTTTCTATTACAATAAAATTATTATTTACAATAAAATATTTGTTTACAGAAGATGCAAGAAATGCACTGTTTAAAATATTATTTACAGGATATACGGAGTTATTTTATTTACAGCAGATACCGCTTATTTTCTACTTTTAAAAACATTGAAATTTATTAATATTGTTTCCAAAAGTTCGTTATTTGTTTTCACTTTTTATAAGAAAAAAGTGACTGTTCGTTTTAGGCAAAGTGTGTTTTATATTCAGTTGTTCAACGTTGATGTTAAATAAATAATCATAGATAGTGAATAGTGTGTGTTTCCTTCAATTATTTTAATATCAAGCAATGCACCCTTCATTTAAAAAGCTCTGACTTGGAATATGTGAGCATATTTACTGTACAAAGCCTTTCAGTGAACTATGAGGGCAAACAAAATAAATATACAAAATAATCGTTCATTAATCATAATCGACTTAAAATGTTCAATTTATCGAGATTTTGATTTCAGGCCAAATCGCCCAGCCCTAGTTAAACAGCATTTGGACCCTATTTGTTTTTCTTTTTTATACTTGTAACACAATTTAATTAGTTTGTTTAGTATGTAAATGTTATGTTGAATGGTGATAGAACCTTTTTCCGCCTATAATTTGACTTTTTTTTTTTTTTTTTTTGAAGCAATAAAGGCATAGATCACCCCAAAATTCATATTGAATAACCCTCAAGTGGTTGCAAACCTTTTTGGGGTTCTTCATTGAACACAAAAGAAGATATTTTGAAGAAATCCTACAAGCACTGACTTCCATAGCAAGTACTAGCGCTTACTGGTTTCCAGCATTCTTTAAAATATGTTGTTTTGCGTTTAGTAAGTAAAGGGTGAGTAAACAGCTATGTTTCCATCCAAAGATGTGAATTAAATGTATGCGCAAAACAGGATTATCGCATAAAAGACGTGCGAATAAAGCAGTGTTTCCATCAAATGAGTCAAAGAGAACAAAATTGTCACTTCCTGATAAACCGACGCCAAATATCAACAGTAAAAATGTAATTTGCTGCAGTAGGTGAAGCTGCGTGAATCATTTCTTCATTTAATAAATGACTTGCGACTCAGAAGACAAATGCAGACATGTAATGAACGTATGGTGGCGTTTGAAGGCATGAAATGCAGAGCACAGATGCTCTTGACAGTCCTGGAGGACATTAATAATATAATAACACTAATACTGAAATGGTTACGGCGTATTAGAATGACCAAAACAACATTTCAGATGGTTTACAGTGTGCTCAGCTGGCTGGTTTATCCATTCACACACACATTTATATCATCAGATGATCTCTTATAACAAAATCACATGACCTTTGTTAATGCGCATACTGGAAACAGTTACTGATGACTGAATTTTCCATTGGGTGCACTGTCCCTTTAAAGTACATCATTGCTTGCTTTAAATGTGCTGTCTTCCTAAACAGAATGTATTCTGATGCACAAAAAGCAATCATATAGCTAATGTTGTCCTGTAATTGGTAGGTGTTCAATTCAGCAAAGCCAGTATTAGCAGCAACAGCTTAACACTTAAGAGAATCATGTGGAAAACCCCAAAAAACAGGACCGCTTTAGAAAGAAAAAACACATAAAGAGCATGCTGTTTCATGTAGCTGCACAACTCGGGTCAAGACTTTCTGCGATGTCAGAGGCCTTTTCAACCAAAGCTGCTCTTTGACATTTTTTCGAAGGGAAAACAGCTTTGAGTTCATCGCTCGACCTTCTACTTCGTGCACCTCCAACACAAAGCAGCGATTTCTATAAAAAATAAAATAGCTTTTCATCGGCGGTCCACATGCCGAGTTCTTGTGCACCGACAATCGCAACAGATTTCAATGAGCTCAATGGAGACGTCCTGGCCTGTGGTCTCGGCGCAGGGGAAAAACAGGAGGGAAGATCTGTCTTACAGGGAAAGACGGCGTGATTCACTAGCTCAGCACGCTGTAGAAACGCGAGTTTAATGTAGCATAGGATGTTAACGCGATGGCCTGGAGACTGAGACATGTTGTCAAGCTCTGGATGGGAGAAACTGGGCAGATAAAGGCCACCTCACACACACACACACACACACTTAAATTACCTGCCTACAAATGCAATAATATTGATTTTTAAAGATGTTGTTTACATATTACCATTCCTGATGTTGTGTCTGGCTGATCGATAACAGTTGGGGGTTGCGTCTACGGATTTGAGGGGAAAATGAAACATTGGGTTTGTTTAATGTTCGCAAGCACCAATTTGTGTCCAGCAGCCTTTTGGATGAAGGGAGGCTTCTCTGTTTACCCCTACTGAGCCGCTTGCTTTGAGTTGATCTTTGACTCCCACACAAATTGCCTGCTGTTTACCGAAGTGCGACTGTGTCTGTCGTGATCTTTTTTTTTTTTTTTTTTTGTGTTGCGAGAAATGCTTCAGGAGGGTAATTGTAGAGTTGTCTTGAGTGGAGCTTGGAGCCGCTGCTAACTCCAGAAGTAGAGCGAGAGAGGGCGAAAACGCTCATTTGTTAACCGATTAGCCTGGTAAACCATGAAGAGAGTTCGGTTGTGGACTCGAGTGGCGGTTAGAGTTGAGTCACAAAAGTGCTCGGCACGTAGGCTTTGACAATACGTCTACTCGAAGTTACTGATTTACAGTCTGCTGCTTAAACAATGATGTATTAACCTTTTATGATTTCGCCCTGGAATTTCTTTTTCCATCCGCTTGCATTTGAATGGTATATTTAGGCATCAGTGTAAAGCAGGGGTGTCAAACTCGTATTCGCTCAGCATTATTTCTGTGCTTGAAGGAAGGGTTATAACTGTAAGACCGTATAAATGTTACTAATTCTTATTATGTTGTTAAATAATCATCTCTTTATCTCCTTATATTTAAGGAACAAAAAAATAGATGTCAATTCATAAATGTAAACAATGGATTACTCACTGGAACAGTAATACTCACAGCATGCTTTTTGTTTCATGTGAAGTTTCTGCGTTTGAGTATTTTGAACTTTCACATCTAATCGAATTCTCTTCGCTAAATATTCGTCTGTTTTTTTCCTTGTATTTATGGAACGAATAAATATTTGTAAATGCATAAATATAAACGGTGGATTAGTTTACTACAGATCACTTTACTGTGCTTGTTACTCCAGATTACTCACAGTATGCTTTTCACTTCATGTGAATTTTTTTCTGCTTAAGTATTTTGAACTTTTGCACAATCTAATCAAATTCTGCTTTCGTTAAATAATCATCTCTTTATTTCCTTATAATATTTAAGAAACGAATAAATAGATGTAAATCCATAAATGTAAACAATGGATTAGTCTACTCCAAATTACTCACAGGATGCTTTTCACTTCGTGATAAATTTCTGTGCAATCTTTCACGCAGTCTAATCGAATTCTGCTTTCGTTAAATAATCGTCTTTATATTTCCTTATAACATACATAAGAAACAAATGATGTAAATCCTTAAATGTAAACGATGGACTTGTTTACTCCAGATTACGCACAGGATCCTTTTTTGCGCTTGTTTGAGTATTTTGAACTTTTGCGCAATCTAATTAAATTCTGCTTTGTTAAATAATCGTCTCTTTATTTCCTTATAACATATTTAAGAAACGAATAAATAGATGTAAATCCATAAATGTAAACAATGTATTAGTTTACTCCAGATTACTGACAGGATGCTTTTCACTTCATGATAAATTTCTGTGCAATCTTTCACGCAGTCTAATCGAATTCTGCTTTCGTTAGATAATCGTCTGTTTATTTCCATATAACATAAATAAGAAACAAATGAATAGATGTAAATCTGTAAATGTCAACGATGGATTAGTTTACCACAGATCACTCACAGGATGCTTTTCTGCGCTTGTTTGAGTATTTTGATTTAATTGAATTCTCTTTGTTAAATAATCGTCTCTTTATTTCCTTATAACATGTTTAGGAAACGAATAAATAGATGTAAATCCATAAATGTAAACGATGGATTACTCACTGGAACAATAATACTCAGGATGCTTTTCGCTTCATGTAAATTGTCTGTGCTTGTTTGTGTTTTGAACTTTCGCGCAATCGAATCGAATTCTGCGCATTCACAGCAATTGTGCCGCTCATTCTGCATCACTTGCACTGCCCAGTTTGCTTTGACTTTGTCTGTAATCAACTAGGACAAGTGACTAAATTTGTATTTGGTGTGCATTGTATGCTCTCGAGGGCCACATAAAATGGTAAAGTGGGCCGGATTTGGCCCGTGGGCCTTTTGGGGCATGAGTTTGATGTGTGGTTTAAAGGGATAGTTCACCCAAAAAAATACAATTCTGTCATCATTCACTTGTTCCAAAGCAGTTTGTAGTTTTTTTTTATTTATTTTTTTTTTTTTATAAAAGATATTTCAAAGAATGCTGGAAACCTGTAACCATTGACATCCATAGTAGTTAAATACTAGTCAAATACTATGGAAGTCAGTGGTTACAGGTTTCCAGCATTCTTCGAAATATCTTTTAAGTTTAACAAAGCAAACTAATAAAAATAAAAATGGTTTGGAACAAGTCAAGAGTGTGTAAAGGTTTTTTTATACCAAGCATGTTCTAGATCAGGGATGTCAAACTCAATTCCTGGAGGGCCGTAGCCCTGCACAGTTTAGTTCCAACCCTGCTTCAACACACTTACTGGTAGGTTTCAAACAAGCCTGAAGGACTCAACTAGTTTGATCAGGTGTGTTTAATTAGGGTTGGAACTAAACTGTGCAGGGCTGTGGCCCTCCAGGAATTGAGTTTGACATCCCTGTTCTAGATTGTGGATCTTCTTGGTGAAATGTGATCAAGGCATTGTTGCCAGTGTAACAAAACCTGTCCACGTCAATCAAAATGAGCAGAAAACAACTTACTTAACTCTAACAAAATAGCAAAACTTTACTTGTGGACCTAAAATAGGCTTAATGATTCATGAGATTAGAAACTTGCAGATAAAATCTCAATCAGATGATAATCTATTAGCTGTATAAAGAGGAATGTCACATAATTAGATAAATTCAGTATGTAAACCTGTGTAGAAAGGATTTTAATGGGTAGAGACTGTAATATCTAATAAATCACAAGTCCTGAACAGTGGAGAAAAGGTTAAAATCCTCCATGATAGAGTGGAAACTCTTAGGCCATCGTTTTTCAGTGGGTTGCCTTTATGACGTACAAAAATAGCACCCTTTTCCACCCTCATGCAGTCTTAACCCAACACTCTTTTAGCTGGACCCACTCTGGTATAATCCTCTGTGGGTTTTCGCCTCTTATCGATCACCATTTTAACATTGATATGTCCTTAGTCTAGGTCATCAGCTCTTTTTTTTTCTTCTTCTCTCATTTAGAGACACGTCCCTCTCTATCTTCTCTCTAACGTCCTTGATTCTAATAAATGAATAAATCTTCAGTTTAAAAATGCGACTCTTCAAAATGGACCTTTCTAAGAAAACCGCCTTTGATATCTTTTCCGTTTCTCCGTCTTCCTCTACCCCATTTTCAACGCCAAGTGAAATCAGTGTGGGCAATAAGCAGGGGGTCTGATTAGAGTTTAAAATTCAGAGCATGTGCCAGGCCGCGCTCCGTCCACTCCTTGTGAATCTTAAATCCGTCAATTTAATTTTCCTTGAATGGCACTGGTATGGAGGAGGAGGAGGAGGAGGAGGGTGTCCTCGTTGCTGCATCACTTGTCAATTTGTAGAAAAATCCTATGTAGGAAATTGTACAGAGGGTTGCTAGTGTGTTTTACAGTAAACCCACCTATGCGCACATTACAGAACACTGCCTTCTGGGTTATTTTCATGAAATGATTACAATAATACCACACTAATGATTTTAAATCTAAAACTTAGTAATTTAGTAATATAGGAATCTTAAAAAGAATGAAGACATTATTGTTTTTACCAAGTAAAATGTGTGATTGCAGCATAATTATTATTATTCTTAATTTTATGGCATTTTCTACTGAAATTGTCATTACCGCAGTGTGTGCGTCTATATCTGAATGTGTTATGGTTTAGTTTAAGCAAATTTACATACATATTTCAGTGTTCTCTACCAAGCACAATGTATAATTTCAACATTATTATTATTTATTCTTAATTTTATGCCATTTTCTACTGAAATTGTCATTACCGCAACGTGTCCGTCTATATTTGAATGTTATGTTTCAATTTAAACAAGTGTACATGCACATTTCAGCATTATCTAACAAGCACAATGTTCAATTTATTTCAACATTATTATTTATTCTAAATGTTATGGCATTTTACTGACATTGTCATTACCGCAATGTGTCAGTCTATATCTGAATGTGTTATGGTTTAATTTAAGCTAATGTACATACACATTTCAGTGATATCTACCAAGCACAATGTTTAATTTCAACATTATTATTTATCCTTAATTTTATGGCATTTTCTACTGAAATTCTCATTACCACATTGTGTTTGTTTATGCCTGAAAGTGTTGTTTTTTTTAAGCAAATGTACATACAAATTTCAGTATTTTCTACCAGGCACAATGTGTAATTTCAACATGAGATTATAATTATTTTGAATGTTGCTTGTAAATTGAATGTAAATTGATCATTTCTGCTCTAATTAAAATGTAACACATTCAGACAGAGTTATCTACCTAGCACAATGTGTATTTCCAATATAATTATTATTTAGTCTTAATTTTACATAATGTACTGAAATTCTCATAGTCCGTCTATGTCTCAATGTGTTTAAGCAAATGTACATACAAATTTTAGCGTTGTCTACCAAGCACATTGTGCATTTTCAACATGACCTTATGTTATATTTTACGCCATTTCCTACTGGAATTCTCATTACCGCAATGTGTCCATCTATATCTGAACGTGTTATGTTTTAATTTAAGCAAATGTGCATAGCAATGTCAACATTTCCTACCAAGCACAGTGTAATTTTAACTTGAGATTATAATTATTTAGAATTTTACAACAATTTCTACTGAAATTCTCATTACCGAATGTGTATAAGTCTCAATGTGTTGTTTTAGTTTAAGCAAATTTTTAATAGTAATCTAAATCTACCAAGCACAATATGAAATTTCAACATGAGATCTTAATTCTTTAAAAAAAAATTTACGGCATTTTCTACTGAAATTCTCATTACCGTAATGCGTCCGTCTATGTCTGAACGTGTCGAGTTAATTTAAACATGCAAATTTCAAGCATATTATGTAATTTCAACATTACCTTATTTTACTCCATTTTCTACTGAAATTCTCATTACCGCAATGTGTCTGTCCATGTCTCAATGTGTTGTTTTAGTTTAAGCAAATTTAAATGCTAATCTACGAAGCACAATATGTAATTTCAACATGAGATATAATCTTTATTTGTAATTTTACAACATTTTCTACTGAAATTCTCATTACCGCAATGTGTTCATCTATATCTGAATGTATGTTGTTTTAATTTAAAGAAACATGCATACAAATTGCAGCGTTATCTATCAAGCACATTGTGTAATTTCAAAATGAGATCATAATTCTTTTAAAAAAAATTACGGCATTTTCTACTGAAATTCTCATTACCGCAATGTGTCCGTCTATGTCTGAACGTGTCGATTTAATTTAAGCATGCAAATTTCAGCGTTATCTACCAAGCATATTATGTCATTTCAACATTACCTTATATATTTTTTACTTTACTCCATTTTCTACTGAAATTCTCATTACCGCAATGTCTGTCTATGTTGCAATGTTATAATTTAAACACATTATCATAAAAAATCAGAACAAAAACAATGCTATTGTTCTAATAGGTTATGTAACACAAGAACTAATTTACTGAATATTTATGTATAATGAAAGAAAGCTGAAAAAAATGTGTCCGTGACTGATCTTCTCATCCTCTGCATTGGTTTTTAAAGGCTTCTTTAAACACAAAGTTTATTTAATTTAATTTTGAGCGAAGGAGCCAGTTATTTCGAGATGGCTGCTAGCTATGAAGATCTCTTGATATTTCTCATTTATTATCAAATTGTCTCCTGTCAGAATGTTTACACGACCTTTTGATTATCATTACCGAAACGGGTCGTTTTCTACATTTAGATGATTGTTGGATTTATTATTTATTTATTTTTGGCGAAAATCTACTTCTCTACAATCTAATGAACTATGTTAGCGTGCTCTATGAAGAACTGAATTGTTTTTCTTATCTTTTCATGGCTCATTAGAGATGTTTGCCAAGACATGCGTCGCTTTTATTGCTCATTATACCACCTAACCCCAAGTATTAAAATTTGGGGGTTAGCGCAGAGGCTAGGCTGTGCCGACACTAACTATTAGTTAAGGCTCATCTAACCCAGCAGTCCTTAAATCATTAAACAACTTGGACAGCAAACATCATGCTGGCTAGAGCGTGCTTTTCACACCGGCTTTGGTGTCGAGGTCTTGGTCTCTGATAACGTATACTCTAAAGAGACACATGGAGGCGAGGGGAAACGGGCCAGACCAGGTGTGTTTGACACTGACAAACAGTGTAACCTTGCAGCTGGTTCATAACTCGCGCTGCTGACCTAGTAAATACAGCAGGAACCGCCGAGGAACACTTGTGTGTTATTTCTTACAAGTCAACACAACTGCTTGTCTTCGCACTCTACCCGGCGTCTTTGGGTGTCCCCTTGTTTGAGACCACCAGGCTCTTGAGTTTGTTCGCATTAGTGCTTGTAAGTGCTCCATCACACAGTGTAAACTAAGAGCAGATTGCGATCCCAGTAGCTTCCATTTTGTATAGAGAGTCTGTCATGCGAGAGGGAGTATCTATGTTCAGGTTTTCAAATGTGTGTGTGTGTGGGGGGGGAAGGTGGTTACCTTGGTAAGGTAAGACTGCTTAAGGAATGCATATCTGCAGGGTGAAAGGCTGTATTTCTTTGAGAGGATTATGCCATTTTATGAATGAAATGCTGAAGGTGGGTGTTAAGAACGACTAAGAAATATAGACAAGAAAATGACTAGGAATAAGCAAAAATTATCTATAGCATCATACTGCGGATATATTTATATATATATATATATATATATATATATATATATATATATATATATATATATATATATATATATATATATATATATATATATATATATATATATATATATATATATATATATATATATATATATATATATATATATATATATATATATATATATATATATATTTTTTTTTTTTTTTTTTTTTTTTTTTTTTTTTTTTTTTTCTCATGTAAGTCAAGAATCTAGTTCAAGGTTTTTAGATTTCTGCATCAGCCATTGTTAAATATTTCTTCCAGGAAACCTTTTGTGTTGCCATCTTTTATTGTGGTTTTTTAATGTTTTAAATTTGTCCTTTGGTATCAGGACTTGGTGGAAAACTACATTTTTATTTGTAAAAAGGCTTATTTTACAAGTCTTCAAGAGTTAAAATGGTAAAATAGCCATTTTAGCTTAGCATAAGTCATTGAATCGGATTAGACCATTAGCATCTCACTCAAATTTCTTTGGTTTACAATTTATTAATTTTTTTTTTTGTAGTTACATGGTGTATTAAGACTGATGGAAAATGAGAAGCTGTTATTTTCTAGGTCGAAATTTTGAAGCTTTTATTTTGTATAAATTGAGTGAGATATTAATGGGTTTTTTCTTTAGTCAGTAATCTAGTCCAAGGTTTTTTAGATTTCGCAACATCAGCCACTGTTAAATATTTCTTCCAGGAAACCTTTTGTGTTGCCAGTTTTTGTGGTTTTAAATGTTTTGAATTTGTCCTTTGGTTTCAGGACTTAATGGTAAACACCACTCTATTTTTGGGAAATAGAATCATTTTTGGAGTCTTCAAGAGTTAAAATGGTTAAACCGCACTTTTAGCTTAGCATAAATCATTGAATTGGATTAGACCATTAGCATCTCACTCAAATCTCATTTTGGTTTACTTTTTTTGTAGATACATAGTGTATTAAGACTGATGGAAAATGAAAAGTTGCTTTTTTCTAGGCTGAAAGTTTGAAGCTTTTATTTCTTAAAAAAAATTGAGCAAGATGCTAATGGGGTTTTTCTTTAGTCAAGAATCTAGTTCAAGGTTTTTAAGATTTCTCAACATCAGCCACTGTTAAATATTTCATCCAAGAAACCTTTTGTGTTGCCATTTTATTGTGGTTTTAAATGTTTTGAATTTGTCCTTTGGTTTCAGGACTTGGTGGAAAACGCCTCTTTTTTTGGTAAATAGGCTCATTTTGCAAGTCTTCAGGAGTTAAAATGGTTAAATAGGAGGTTTAGCTTAGCATAGGTCATTGAATCAGATTAGACCATTAGCATCTCGCTCAGATCTCATCTTTGTTTACATTTTTTTTCGTAGTTACATAGTGTACTAAGACTGATGGAAAATGAAACGTTGCTATTTTCTAGGCTGAAGTTTTGAAACTTTTATTGTTTACAAATTAAGCAAGATGCTAATGGGGTTTTTCTTTAGTCAAGAATCTAGTCCAAGGTTTTTTAGATTTCTCAACATCAGCCACTGTTAAATATTTCATCCAAGAAACCTTTTGTGTTGCCATTTTTATTGTGGCTTTAAATGTTTTGAATTTGTCCTTTGGTATTAGGACTTGATGGAAAACACCACTTTATTTTTGTAAATAGGCTCATTTTGCAAGTCTTCAGGAGTTAAAATGGTTAAATAGCAGTTTTAGCTTAGCATAAGTCATTGAATCAGATTAGACCATTAGCATCTCACTCAGATCTCATCTTTGGTGACTCTTTTGTAGTTACATCATGTGAAAACATTAAAGTGACAGAAAGTGAAAAATTGCTATTTTCTAGGCCGAAATTTTGAAACCTTTATTTTTTTTTAAATTAAGCGAGATGCTAATGGTCTAATCTGATTCAATGATATATGCTAAGCTAAGCTAAAAGTGCTTCTGCCAGATCAGCTCGTAGATGAATATTAGATGATTTATTTCAACTGATTTTAGATAATTCAACAAACAAAACAAAGAAGTATTTATTTTTCTTCGTTCTTGAACACTATTTGTATGCATTAGTTGCTTATTTGAACATGAAATGCTGTGATTTTATATAATGGTATGTGTGTAATGTCTTCATATAATTAGTATCTGTCTATTTTAGGTTAAAACTGTCTAACATTTATTTAAATATGTAAAGACTTGCCCAATGGCCCTGGTCATCAAAAAAAAATCACTAATTTTAATCACTACTAGTTATTTTAAATGGTTTTTGCAGTGTGACAAATTAATCTTATAAGTACAAATAGACTATTCCATGTAGACTCTTAATTAATAATAGCTTATTAAAGCTCCATGAATAATTCTAAAGGATTTAGTGCAAAAAAAAAAGACTTTAGTTGGTGTATAGCTTGTGAATACAACATGCTATATTATTTGTCAGAAGTATTTTTTTTTTTTGTGGTAAACAATGCTTGCAAATTCGAACACAATCACATGTTATTTTGACATATTCCACAAACCCTATGCCAGTCTCCGAGCATTTTGCCAGCATTGTTAAAGTCTTTATAATGAACAGAATTTTCTCAGAGTTGAAATGTTTTAAATTTATAAACTACAACGTTTCTAAAGCCCAGAATCAATATCACAACTAAGACGGAAATTATTTTGCACAATGAATGAAAGTCTGTAAGCTGTTTGGCCTATTTTCTGTTGCAGAAATGCTATGATTTCAATATAGTGGTCCTCCCCTGTTGCCTTCCATGTATAGAGAAAAAATAAGTCTTTTTTTGTACAGTAGGTTAGTTATCTTCTGTAGATTTAGCCTCTTTCAGGGTTGGAATTGCTGCTCTTTAAGCATACAGCTAAAGGAATAGGATCATGCGGGTTTGTAATCCAAAAAAAGAGTCTCTCAATGCGATTTATTTATAGTCTTCGCTCACATTCGGCTTCTTGGAGTTTTTGTAATATCTCAGTGCGTTTGATTTATGTGGCTTATATTTCAGGAAATGTTTTCCTCAACAACAACAGCAGCAGCAGAAAAAAAAAGAAAGAGCGCTGAGATCCTCGACTGATGCAGTCTTCTCGAGTATCACAGATATATAGGAAAGATCTCTTGGCACGGTGTTATCAGTGATTTGCCTTGTTTTGTGTCCGTGTCCGCAGGGTACAGTTAGACTCTTCCTGGTTTCATAACAAACAGAAGATATCCTTGGGAGCTTGTGTTATTGTCTAACCCAAAGCCACGTGTTCATCAGCATCTACATTAAATACACCGTTGGGTTGTGTTGATGTCTACCGCGAGGTGTTTATTGACACAGATCATTGATCTTCGACAGACTCAGCAGTCGCGTCTCTGTTAAACAAGTCAGCGGTTACGTCTTTCAGGCCATCTGTTGCCCCTGTTTTGGGTTGAGGGCACTACCTTCTGTTTTCGCCACACTGAGTCCCTTTTAGTGTTTGGAAAACACAGGCTTTGATCAGTTCTTGCCATCGAAGTTGCAGCAAGTAAAAACAGGTTCTTAGCATTGCACCGTACTGCTGTTTGGTCTGAATAAACATTGGTCTTCTTTGAAGAGATCGCGTTTGGTCGCAACTTACCGCAAGTATTTTGAAGAAAGCAGCAGGTTTCTATTGTGTGGTTAAAGGAACACTCCACTTTTTTGGAAATGGGCTCATTCTGCAAGTATTCTAGAGTTAAACTGTTGAGTTTTACAAATTTTTAATTAAATTCAGCCCATATCTGGGGCTAGCAGGAACACCTTTAGCTTAGCATATATCATTCAATTTGATTAGATCCTTAGCATCTTACTGACAAAAAAATCTTTAGTGTTTTGATAATTGATTTATTTAAAGCTGGACTCCTCTGTAGTAGTGTTGTCACAATACTGTATCCTCGATACGATACCTTGAACAATATCGATATTCGATACCATTTTCAATACTGTGGAGAACAAATTCTGCAATATTGCAATGTAATGTGTATTTATATAGCGCATTTATTGTGTATGGCCATACACCCAAAGCGCTTCACAATCATGAGGGGGGTCTCTCCACACCACCACCAGTGTGTAGCATCCACTTGGATGATGCGACGGCAGCCACAGGACAACGGCGCCAGTGCGCTCACCACACACCAGCTACAGGTGGAGTGGAGAGACAGTGATGGAGCCAATTCAGTGGATGGGGATTATTAGGAGGCCATGATGGGTAAGTGCCGATTGAGGGACTTTGTCCAGGACACCGGGGTTACACCCCTACTCTTTACGAGAAGTGCCATGGGGTTTTTAATGACCACAGAGAGTCAGGACCTCGGTTTAACGTCTCATCCGAAAGACGGCGCCCACTGACAGTATAGTGTCCCCTTCACTTTCACTGGGGCATTAGGACTGACACAGACCACAGGTTGAGCGCCCCCTGCTGGCGTCTCTAACACCACTTCCAACAGCAACCTAGTTTTCCCATGTGGTCTCCTATCCAGGTACTACCCAGGCTCAGCCCTGCTTAGCTTCAGTGAGTAACCGGTCTTGGGCTGCAGGGTGATTTGGCTGTGGTTGTTTGCAAGTATGCAAACAAAGTAAAAAGGAAATAATTACGTAACTATATAATGCTTATACAGGGTACATCAGCAGTTCTTAGGTCCAAAATGCTCACAAATTGTTCTGAATAAACATTGGCCTTCCTTGAAGAGATCGCGTTTGGTTACAACTTACCGCAATTATGTCAAAAAGCAGCAGGTTCCTGTTGTGTGGTTAAAGGAACACTCCACTTTTATTTTGAAAATCGACTCCTTTTAGAAGTATTTTAGAGTTGAACTGTTGAGTTTTACCAATTTTTAATCAATTCAGCCAATATCTGGGTCTGGTGGGAACACTTTTAGCTTAGCATATATCGTTCAATTAGATTAGACCGTTAGCATCTTGCTGAAAAAATAAAGATAACTGTACTATTAAAGATTGACTCTTCTGTAGTAGCCTTATGATACTGGAATTTCCAACTTGATATGATGCAAGGTTTCCGCTACATTCATTCATCCGTGGCGGGCCGCCACGCCAAAATTCATCCCGCCACGGCTACATTACAACTTCTCATTTAAAACATTTAGTCGTGTTTATTTTATAGCGGGTTATAATCGCACCAAAACATATTAAAAGGTAAGTGAATTATAACAGCGCAAACATTTCTGTAACCGTAGTAGTGCTGTGCGCTATTTGTTCAACCCTTTAAGGTGACATGCTGACTGACTGACTGACAGGTGCGTGATGCGTGAGCCCAGCAAACACGGCGTAGCTTTCAGTTAAGACGAACACAGTTTCCATAAGTATACTTATCTTTCTGGAGTTTATAGCCGTTTCACTTTACTTCAGGACGCGTTCATGTCGGAAAACGCACAAAAACGCACTAAATCGCACTTCAGCAGCGCTTGCAGGAGAGCGCACGAGAAGATCTGCACTTGAGCATGTACATTTGAGTGTGTGCAAGAAGTTTTGTGCACGAAGAGGAAATCAGCACGCAAGCAAAGACATTTGCATGCTCAGTTACATGAACGCGTTCTCGACTTGTAATACTGCGTGTAATATTTGTCTTTGAAATAGTTGGCAGATCTGTGTAAAAAAAAAAGCCTGCCGCCACTGCTGGGAAAAATCCTAGAGGAAACGCTGCGATACCTTGAAAAATATTGATATCTAATACCATCCAGATTTCGATACTGTGGGGAACAAAATCTGCAACATTAAAAGTATGCAAATAAAGTAAAAAGGAAATAATAACAGAACCATATAATGCTTATGCAGGGTACATCAGCGGTCCTTGGGTCCAAAAGCCAATAAGTTACTATTACTACTACTACTACTACTAATTAGGGCAATCTCATCTTATTTTCTGATTA
The DNA here is from genome assembly GCA_903798195.1 of Danio kyathit. Classification (NCBI taxonomy): domain Eukaryota; kingdom Metazoa; phylum Chordata; class Actinopteri; order Cypriniformes; family Danionidae; genus Danio; species Danio kyathit. Next base: position 50,518,289 of record LR812540.1, on the reverse strand, counting down.
AAACAAACTTGTTAATCTTAATATTAGAGTGCGAGAAAGCAAAACCAGTATCGATGCTAACCAGAAAGCAAGATTGTATCATGTTAAGTATTTCAGTATTGATATTTATTGATATGTTTAACACTGTTCTGTAGTTACATGATAGAACTCATGAAGACATTTCCTTTTTTTTTGAGGGATATTCTAATGGTCTAATACGATTTAATGATTGATGCTAAGCTAAACTAAAAGTGCAACTACCAGACCCGGAGATTGGCTGAATGGATCCCGTGTTGACTCTAAAGCAGGTCGCACACCAGAAGCGCTGCTCTGCGACGCGCAGCGCAGCGCCAAGCATTTCAGAATTCTAAACATAGGTTTCTATCAGGGTACACACAGCGGCGCCACAAGTCGGCGGCTGTCCGCAGCGCCCAGCCATGATTCGGGACACTGTTCATATTTCTGCCGCGCCACAGAGCGCCATCTGATTAGTTTTGTTTTAAATAGCATGCGAATGTGCGCGTCTGGTGTGCGATACTGTCAACTGTCATGTGCGCGCCGTGTTGCGGCGCTGATCATCCGGTGTGTGACGCCCTTAAGAGGCTGAATGAACTCAAAAATGGTAAAAATCAACAGTTTAAATGTAGGTCAGTAGTAAAATAAGCCAATTTCCTCCGTACAAAGTGGAATGTTCCTTTAAAAAACTTCTTTGTATTTTGGTTCAGAATAATGAATTAAAGTAAGTATGTCCTGAATCGTCTCTCACAAATGTCTACGTTGTTGATAGGCATATTCCCTCTGCAAGCAGATGATGGCGTTGGCTATTTTCACTGAAGTCATAATCAGGCACGGCGTAATATCATTACACCTGCTGCGGTCATATAAGAGTATAGTTCCTACTAGCCATATTGGCCTAGAAAATAGCAACTTTTTATTTCCCATCCATTTTAGTACATGGTGTCACTACAGACGAGTCCAGCTCTAAATAGGATTTTTGTTATTATTATTTTTTTTTTTAAATTAAGCAAGATGCTAATGGTCTAATCTGATTCAATGATTGATGCTATGCTAAGCTAAAAGTGCTCCTACCAGACCCAGAGATCAGCTCTGAATGGATTTAAAAATGGGAAGCTGCCCATAAACGCACCATCTCTGGGTCTACTACAGAACAGAAATATAGAAGAGTCCAGCTTTAATTAGGAAAACGATGGAAACTTATTATTACCGAGATGCTAATGGTCTAATCTGATTCAATGATTGATGCTAAGCTAAAAGTGCTCCTACCAGACCCTGAGATCGGCTGAATGAGTTCCAAAATGGTGAGGCTCAATGGTTTAACTCTCGGTGAGTTGTAAAATGGGCCTATTTCCAAAACGAAAGTGGACTTTTACCTGAAGCAAGCCCCCTGTGCAGCTTGTTTACGGACTCTATAGAGAACAGAAGCGCTCATTGTTGTGGGCACCGAATGTTATCGTTAGTCCCGTGTGAGTTGTCCTTCATTTTCGCACATTAGCAAACTCCCGCACCCCCTCCTCCCTCTATATTCCTCACGTCTGCCATCCTCCCTGACCGGCCGTATCAGTCTGCTGAATGTGACAGTCCCAGCATCACACTGCTCCAGCCCTGCACCTCCAGACCTTGCAGCTCATTCACAGATATTGCAGATTCACTCCTTCCCTTTGCTGCCAAGCGGCGTTACGGCCGGTGTGTGTGTGTGTGTGTGTGTGCCATCTGGTCATCTTACTGCTTACGGCCATGATATTCTGAAACCTGAATGAGATTTTCACTGCTGATAAAGTCATATGGATGTGTGTTTTTTGGGGTTTCCTCCATGCATAAATGAGAGGTGAATCATTCACAGGCTCTTATATCCCTGAACTGGGTTATACTGCTGTATTTAATTGAATCGTTTCCCCTTTTTTTGGTCAGTTTAGCATATTGCCATTTTCCATTCATTAGGGCAGGTCATTTAGTTCCTCTATACCTTGTGCTCCATCATTCACTGAGCAGTTTTATCTATTTTATATTGTCAGGCTGATACGGCTTTTCTCCGGTGCTCTTTTGAGATGACCTTGTGGAAAGTACTTCTCTATCTGCGTTTGTTTGCCTGCAACTTTCTCTGTGATCGAAAGATTTTAAGCAATAATAACCTTTTTGTCTGGGTGGCCGTAGAGCGCGTGCCATGTGTTTTATGCGTTTGGCAGACGCTTTTATCCAAAGCAGCTCACATTTATCAGTTCTTGCTTTCTCTGGCAATCAAACCCATGTCCTTGAGGTTGCTTGTGCCATGCTCTAGTGTTAGATCTACTGTTTATTCACTATACAGGCTATCAGTATTCAAGCAGTCTCCAGAATGCAGCACATCTCTAGTAGGAATCGAGTGTCAGTTGATATAGATACCTATGTGATACCACTGCAGTTTATATATTTTATTTTATATAATACAAGTTATTAGCGGTGCAAATTATACATTGACGATCGGGGGGTCAACTTTTTCAATGTTATTTTGTGTGATGCACGCTTCAGTGAATGAAATGTATGGATTTATTTAAATGAATTTATTAATGAAACTTAAGTTTTCAGTGTTTTGAGGAATAGTTAGTGTATTCTGACCAACATAAATCTACTTTAGAGGTTATATATCAAACGATGCATCTAGTTTTACTTTTCTTTTAGGCTATATGTTGGTACAAACGCCTATTTTATCTTGAGAACACTTATCGTTGCTCTAGATCTGCCCGTTTCAGACTGTTAATTATTCCTTCATTCATTTTCTTTTCGGCTTAGTCCCTTTATTAATCCGTGGTCGCCACAGCGGAATGAACCGCCAACTTATCCAGCATATGTTTTACAAAACAGATTCCCTTCCTGCTGCATCCTATAACTGGGAAACATCCATACACACTCATTCACACACATACACTGCGGTCAATTTTTAGCTTACCCAATTCCCCTATACCACATGTCTTCGGACTTTGTGGGGAAAACCGGAGCACCCGGAGGAAACCCACGCCAACACGGGGAGAACATGCAAACTCCACACAGAAACACCAACTGATCCAGCTGAGGCTCGAACCAGCGACCTTCTTGCTGTGAGGCGATCATGCTACCCACTGCGCCACCGCTGACTGTTAATTATTTATTGTATAAACAAATTGAAGCGATTATGCATTCAAAATGGTATGAACTTTTATAGGGGTGGTCAAATGTATATTTATATTATCAATATAATAGCCCATTCCATCTTGATGTCCTTCAGGGGGGGATCAAGTAGGGGTGGCAATTATTGCAAAAAAAAAATCATGTTTCATATCATTCGATATCGATAATTATTGAATATTTTTTAACACTACATTTAGGAATAATAGGATTTTTTAAACCACTTTATTTTAATTTACCAACATTACTAAGGCAAATAGTTTTAATAGTCAAAAACAAAATCATTTAAACATAATATCTAATCTCTTTATAATAAAATAAACATTTGTGTTAAAGATACTCTTTATAAATAAAATGTTACTATATAGAACGTACTTAATGGCCAAGTAGTAAATTGAAATGCTGTACCTACTGGGGAGTAGACAATTTCATACACAGCCATCCTTTTCATGAGAAGTGTTGTTACACACATTTCTGCGTACACCATGTTTCAAATTGAGACCCCTGTTCCAGCTTTTCAGCTTGCGGTAAACGCAAACTAACAAATTGCCCACTTTAATTTCACAATACACATTCTTGGTCTTGATGTAGCTTAATAGTTGAATAGTTCACTTTGTTTTAAATGCGAAATAAATCCCTATGTAATCTTTTCTGCCCCCCTAAAATGTTTTTCTTTTTGTAAGATGTCACTAGAGCTGCTTAAGTTCCAACCAGCAGGTCTTGGCAGTCCTTCAGGAAAGTATTAGTCCTCCAGAATTCATGTAAAACCTAGTATGTGGCATTCTTTTGGTAATCCAATCTAACATCTATCGTTTGTATCTATTTCTTTCTTATCAACTTGTTTTAGTTTACTCAAATATGTCAATGAAAGATGTAACTAACATTGTTGGGGGGTCATGAAATCAATTCCTGCAGCCACAAACTGTGCCAGCAATTGGAAGGGCTGTCCTTCGAGCAGTTGGGTGCATCTCTGGAGTGTTTTTTGGGTCAGGATGGCGTCCTGGTACATGTTAAGAGCCTGGGGGTTCCCAGCTGTCACTGGTATTCTATACCAACTGCCCTCAATTGTCTGTCTGCTCAAGTTTTTTTGAAATTTGGTGGGGGACTTTAACAAGAATCTGATCTTCTGCTAAAACACACCCAATGGAGAAGCAACCCTAGTTTTGGGAATCCTACAGAGTGGTTACTTTCTCAAGGCTCATGTTTAAGTGCTCAACGTAGAAACACCTTTGCCGTTAGACATGATTACAAAGGGCTCCTATAGAGACCCTGATTTTTTTTCATTCAAAGAAGCAAATTTGGTGGGGGTCTTTAACAGGAATATGACCTTCCGCTTTAACCAGGGGTGCCCAAACTCTGTCCTGGAGGGCCGGTGTCCTGCATAGTTTAGCTCCAACTTCCTTCAACACACCAACCTGGAAGTTTTTGTATACCAAGGCTGTTTCTCAATTCCAAGAACGCAGAGAACGGACTTGCATTCTTGTAGAGACCGGTCTTGCCAGGTGTCCACGGAAGAACGAACTCGGGAGACCACGAGAACAGAGAACGCGTCCTGTGAGAAATAAGATGCTGTGTTCTTCTTGATGGTCACAGATTTTAATACGAATTTCAGCAAACAAACACCTTAATGCGTTTATTCCTTTATTAAAATGTGCATGGTAATGTTTATATTCACCATCTCATTTAGGGAAACTCCTGAAGTAAATGAGTGATATCTCTGAACTTTAATAATACATCTAAATAAAATGCTGTGCTTCCCACCTCCAATTGCAATGACTTCTGGGACTTCTAGAGCGAGATCGCTGCTCAAGTCTGCAAGTCTGCAGTCCTCGATATCAAGAACACATCCGGGAAGTTTCACGCGTCCTCCGTTCTTGCGGTCTTGAGTATTGGAAGTGAACTTTGGCAGCTGATAATGACGTGACACGAGGACGCAAGACCGCTGAAGAACGCATATTGAGAAACAGCCCTAGAAAGAGCTTGATTAGTTAATTCAGGTGTGTTTAATTGAGGTTGGAACTAAATTATGCAGGACACCGGCCCTGCAGGACCGAGTTTGAGCACTCCTGGCTTAAACACACCCAATGGAGAAACAACCCTAGTTGATCCCAGAGCACTCTCCATACTTTACCATTCTTATTGGTAATTCTACAGGTCATGTTTTAAGTGCTCAACGTCAAACCACGTTTGTAGTTAGACATGATTACAAAGGGCTCCTATTGAGACCCTGATATTTTCTTTCTTTCAAAGAAGCAAGTTTCGCTTCCCAAATTCAAAAGCATTCATTAGGTTGGCATTCTCGTGCCAGCTGCACTAAATGTCCTAACCACAGTTTATTAAGAAGATTTAAGCGTAGTGTGTAAAGTTCTACCTCGAAATGACTGCGTGACTCGCCCAAGGCCACTCATTAATAGAATCAATCAAACGACTGACTATTAAACTTATGAGAATACACTCTGTAGTCGGGATGTAGGCTGTCACATTGTCTGAGGAAATTGCATCTTGAAGTACAGTGGGTGTTTTTTTTTTTCAGGTTTATTTATAGTGTTTTACACTAGGCAGTAGGCAATGTGCTTTAGTCTTCAAACCAAGTAGTGCTTTCTTCTGAAAAGACATTATCCTGCTACCTACACATCCTGAAGATTTAACGAGTACGACCTTTTTTTTTGTAATCTCGTAATTGTTTTGTTGCTGTCACATAATTACATGCTTCCAAGGAAGCTCTAAAACCGAGCACAGCCTGACTCTTCACAAAGCGTACTGCCATCTGAGAGAAATAGCTGACGACTGACTTTACCGAGTTTTAATCAAAGTGAACATGCGTTCCTTCTCGTTTGGGAAAGCGGCGCAATTCCCTAAATTGTTTCTCACGATTCATTTTAGCTCGTCATCAAATTAAAAACGCATTAGAGAGGTGTACAGCACCGCTACCCTCACTCCTTGTTTTCATATCTTAAAGCACAGAGGCATCCAATGCTGCTTTCCATGCAGGATGCAAGCAGAAAAATCAAGTTACGTCATTTCTGCACGCCGCTATTATCCGATAGCTTTGTTTACGCTGCTTCTAATGCATTCATCGTTTATTAATGCGATAAGGGAAAGCGGGGGTGTACATAATTGCGACATAATCCGTTTAAGAGCTTGGTTTTTAAAAACATATTTTGCAGTGGCCTACAGGTGGGCGTTGAAACTCGAGATAGAGTCACGGTAATAAGCCGGAGGGACTAAAGTCCCCCATTGTTGTAGGCATGCATGTGGGGTCAATATGCCTTCCACACCCTTTTCTCAAGTATCGGGATGCTGACAGGTCGCCTGGTTCATGTTTGCTCTACGTTCATGTTTGGACCTGTGTTTGCAAGGGCATTTTCCTTTTGAAAGGACTCTGGGTGTGATGGTCCACCCCCAGCTGCAGTAGGCCTGCTGATGGCTTTATTTATGTTTTGTTTAATATGGATTTCCCACATACTGTTCTTTCCTGTTGTGCATCTCAAAGGCTCACTCATGCATCTAATAAATTGAATTGTTAAGGGACACAATATGGCTGCTGGTCTTGGTGTGCATACACACTACAGTTTACTTTGCATCAGAAAATTCATTGATTTCCTTTTAAGGGGTGTTGGGTTACAAGGACATAGAGGAACAACACAATATGGCATCATGCAACTTGAAGTTCTGAATTTTACTAGGGATCAAGTGATGCATTAAATTTTTGCTGCTCCATTTATTCATTTTCCTTTGCTTAGTCACCTTATTCATGTGGGGTCACCACAGCGGAATGAGCCACCAACTTATTCAGCATATGTTTTACACAGCCTTTCCAGCTGCAACCCAGTACTGGGAAACATCCATACACACTCATTCACACACACACACACACACACTATGGACAATTTAGTTTATTCAATTCCCCTATAGCGCATGTGTTTGAAAACCGGAGCACCCGAAGGAAACCCACACCAACATGCAAACTCGAACCGGAACTCAAAACCAGCAACCTTCTTTCTGTGAGGTGACAGTGCTAGCCACTGAGCCACCATGCTGCCCCAGCACCCCAAAATTGTCAGCCGGCCAAAAAAAAAAATAAGCCGAAGAAATGGTTATGCTAAACCCTATTAATTTTGTTGTGCCATGCTAATGCCGGATTGTTGCTGCGTTGACTGAAATGCGCATGCACTGTGGTCAAAGTTCAAAATAGCTCAATATTCCGCTCTACGGATTCATGAACAGAATATGCACAAACTTATCCAAGCATGAACCACACATGCTCACCGGAAAGGCTGAAGTCCACTCAAATAATGGATTGACAAGGCATTTCAATCCTGCTTCTGGCAATGTAGCGCAACTTTGGCAAAACAGAGTGCATCTCGACTTGTTTACTGTCAAAACAATGTCCTGATTTTTTGTTAGCTTATTTTACTTGGCTTTTTTTGTCAGAAAGTCGTGGAGTTAAAGTCTTAAATTATATGATTTAATAATTATTACAAGCAGTTTTGGTTGTCAGCCAAGTGTATGTTCAGTTTTGTTTTCGGCCCAGAATGTTCATTTAGTTCCATCCCTAAAATGATCCCTGCATCCATTTAGTGGATCATTTAGTTGCATCCCTAAATTATCCCTTTCATTTAGTTGCATCCAACTAAATTTTCATTTAGTTGCACACAGTAGTTGTACGCTTTTTCCTAATAGATTTCATACCCCTTTCTCCAACCTTAATAAACAATAAACATTAGTTTGTAAGCACCCTTATATTTTTAGAAACTAGAGCTATGGCCTAGTGGTTAGCACACAACTGCTTTCTTCTCCGATATCTTTTCTACTTTTAGGGATCGAACTTTAAAATTACATGGGGTTTTTCAGACCACTTTAACATGTTCGTTATCTGCTAATAACTAAATGTGTAAGATCCCTGAGCATTCGTTTTAAAACGGGTAAACATTTCATCAGTCGTTTTAGTAACAATAATGTAAGGGCATAAATTATTTCTATTTCTATCACTAAGCTGGTCAGAGTCTGGGCTCCATTGGCGACTTCCATCCTATTACCAGGGCCAGTTTGCTTTTCTAGTCGTGAATGACTTATTTAGCCAGCCTCTATCTTCTTTTCCTCATGCCCTGCAGTTGCCATTAATAGAAGGCTCAGCTATGTCAGTGCAGGGTGGGGAAGGAGTACAGTGCGAAGTGGAGAAGGTCAGCTTTGAGCTGACCGGGGCTTAGGCAAACGCAAGCGTTCTGATTGGCTCCTGGAGGTATTCCAGGGGCTGCGGACATCCAGGCTGACTGCTCACGCATACAGCATGCTATTGATGGCACCATATCGGAGTCATTAATCACTGCAGTCAGTCTCTTCGGGGAGAGGCCCACTCTCGGTTACTCACTCGCCAAATGAGGAGTGTGGTTATAACCTCTGACCCTGCTGAGGGTGCATACCTCACTATAATGGGAATGACTTCAGGGTACTGCTCAGGGACTCTCTGAACTAATGCTATGACAGTGAGAGCCTTGCAGGTTTTTACTGTTTTGGCAGTACTTTCGGTTGGTAGCTATTTTAAGGCATGGCGTCAAGTGGCTTGCCAACACCAGTGAGGAAAATACAGACATGCAGTATGAATTGACCTAAGTGAGCTGTTGCTGATGGCTTCTAATGTAATTTCTCATCTCCTCTCTCTCTCTCTCGCCCTCTCCCTCTCTAATATTTAATGCCTACCTCCTTCCCAGGCGAAGAATTAATAACTTAAATGAACCGCACAAGAAGGTGCTTGGTACCCATCTTTCTTTACAGATTCTGTTCCAGTCCTTTTTAAAATTCGGAGTACCAACAGTTTAAGGAACGAAGCAAAACAAACAAGCTGGCAACATTACTTTTCAGGCAGTTTACTCTCGCTGCTTGTTTAAGGAAGTCAGGTTTGTTTTGCTTGAATAAAATTCCCTGTCTGAGATCACCTTGCCTGTGGTCATATCCTCAGTTCTCAGCTTGCAGCATTTTAATTGTAGAATATTGATAGAGTTTTCTGTGTTTGCCAGGTTTAAACTTAGCCACGACTTGCGTATACCGTGTTTTTCAATTCCTGATGTTTATTTATATCAAATACTTTAATCTCTCAAGCAGTGCATTTATATTTCAGAGCCGTGAGCTTTGGTAAATGTTGTTTTGCGGCATAAACAGTGAATTCTGTAGTTGCACTGAGGGTTGGGAATGAAGGTATATAGGTCTAGTCCATCCAGGTGCAAACGAATGAATTGGATTCAATAAATAATCGTTGTCTTTCTCTTGACATTTAAAGATATGTATTAACATGATCTATCTTTCATGATTTATAAAAGAAGATGGCACAAAAAGAGCTTATCCAGCAAGGCACCTGCGATCATTTTTTCTAAGTTGAAGGCTGAGTAAACGGGGGTGACTTGCTCCGACTGGAATGCATGACTCAATGCCTTTTATAAGCTTGTCCAATTGCGTGGGCCCCTGGGGGGTGATGGACAAGAGGTGTCACCATGGTACCAGGGCAAAGGGCACTCTTCCCGCTTTGCCAACTGCACTGTTGTCTGCAAACCTATTACTGCCTGCCCTCTCCCCCAACCTACATACATCCCTGTCAAATCCTAATCTCCCAGAGTGTCCAGTGGACTGTTTCAGGCCTCCAACACAATGGGCCTCTGTAGTAGTCCTGGCATGCAGGGACTGGTCTTCGGGATCCTTATTTTTTTGTTCCCACGCATGAAATGATTTCCATTTTGTCTTTTAGAGCAGAATGGTCCATTTCAAAGACTTCACGTTTGACTGCTGAAAGAGTCCGAGTCGACTGCCGGTGAGCCTGGCGGCAGGGTTCCTGCGACCAATACAGCTTCTTGTGCTGATCAAGGGAGGAATGCTGTGATAGGCCCCTTTTTTTTTCACCTTTTTGAGAGCGGCCCGCCATTCCTGCAAGCTGAAAGGGCGTCTTTATCCGTAACCGGAGATGAGGTTTAAGTTCTTTCATGTACCTGCCAATTCCATCAGGCTCTTTGTGAATGCTCAATGGTGGGACTGTAGTGGAAAAGTGCGGAAAGCTGAAGAGGGTCATGCTACTGACTGTACCTCCAGCCATACCTGTCAGCGTCAGTGATGTGCGATAAGACTTCTGGCATTCTGCAGATGTCTAATCCAAGCCTTTAAAAAAAATTATCCTTGTCAAAAGGAAAAAAGGTTTTCAGCTGGTGGTGGAGTTTTGGCTTTTAGTCAACAGTGTAAGATTGACTTAAGTTTAAAACCGGATCATAGGCACATGTTTGGAAGGTATTGTAAACCAGCTTGCAGATTGCAGTCTGAAGTGTGCAATGTTTAAAGAGTGAGGTTTTTTGTGTGCTTGAGCTTGCTGGAGGAAGTTGTGGGTGCAGGTGTCGCAATGGTAACATATTCACGAACAGCAGCACTTTAATCTTCTATTGTCAATATGAGAACGTGGTCTCATCCTAATTGCATAATATGACTTCTATCTAACAAGACCAAAAATAAACTGGGCTGAGGATTGATTGTATGAATAGGAGCGGTTGCACAACATGTCTTGCTGGAAAGTAAAGTGAGTTCAGACAAGCTGTGCTACTGTTTTTTTTTTTTTTTTTTTTCTTTTTCTTTTTCTAGCAAAATCTGAGTAACATTTTGGCAGATTTATTTGTTTATTCTGTGTAGGGATATACATACATCACCAGTTGCAATGAATTCCCTGCTTGCATAATAAAAGTTACTATCAAGTCGACTACTGTTAGAAGGGTTTCCGTGACTCCTTCCAAATGGTTTTAAACCATCTGGATCAAGCACAGGCACTAAATTCAATCTGTGGTGGCTTGAAATGAATAGCTTATTGAACTGACCCAATCTGATTTGAGTTTATTTTTATTTGAAAATCTATGGAGGAAGCGTCCCAGCAGATTGTTAGCCATTTGATGATCCACTGTTTTGTTAAACAGTCTCTGAAATTCCTGCTCATAACCTGCAAACACACCTTATGTTCCATCTCCACATCACCGTGTTATTGCTCTCCGTAGCATTCCTGTTTTTCTGTCAAGCCATATGTCTTTGATTTTTCATTTGGCGTCTTTCTAAACATTCAGAGACTTGTGTTTTGTCGGCGTCTGGTTGAGCGAGCAAAACACACCTGACTTTGAAAATGACGGTTGATTTATTTGGACTTGGTTATAGAAGTTTCCTGCTGGCTTTCAGAATGAACCTCCGAGGGATAGCTGGGAGAATTGGACCCACGGTGTTGTTGTTTGGGAGTCTTCTTCTGAAGAAGCTCCTCTTGAACCCCTGCTGAACACGGGGAGCGTGAGAGACCGCCCCACCCCTCTTGTATCCGCTTTCCTCGTTCATAGGTTGGCCACAAGGACCCGAGAGCAGATCTCGGGGGAAATCAGCTGCATTGTATGGAGCTGCTCCCTCTTCAAATGCATAAAATCTGCAGCCCACCCTGCACTAAACCCATCCCTCTTTTCACCGCAGGCTTTTTCGTCTTCCTCTCTGAATGAAAGACCTGCATGAATAACAAACCTCTAGAGTGTAGAGCTCTCCCCCCCATGGGACAATTCAGACGGTGTGCATTCCTCTGAAGTGTTTGAACCAGTCGGTCGCTATGGACTGACCCCCTGTCTCCGTCCATTTCTTTCGACACTCACGGAGCGAGTTACTCTTCCAGTGCAGGATGTTTTTTTCCAGGGACATGTTCGGTGACGAATGAGGCAGAGAGCGAATGAAAGGCACAGTGTGAGAGGAGAAAAGGGAGAGAAAGCTGTGAATGGTAATCAGATTAGTCTTGATCCACCTGTGTATGTGTGCGTGTGGGTATGCAAGCGGTGCAAAACATCAGTGCTGGCATAGACTAAAGATCTGGCTTATACCATAAACCTAAAGTGATTTATGGCACCGTCGTGATACGTCACTTATTATATGCCTTGGTTGTTTTTTTGAAATGTGTCGCAATCTTATTGGCTGGTCATTTAACAATTAACTAGTGAATTGGTAAGGTCAACAAGTTTGTCTGTGGGATGTGGTTTTTAAACTGTTGTTAGCTATGAAAATTGCTTTAAAAACGGCCATTTTTCAATGAATTTGTCCTACAAGGAAGGGGTCTGGTAAACCTTAAATTAATCATGAACAAATCATATTTTACACATTTCTAGTGCCTTTCATTAAAGTCTGAGACTTCTATTTCAATATGTTGATGTATTTAAAACTGAAATTGAATATTGAGTACAGGGCCGGGCTTTCTTGTTGCGCTTCATTCCGGCAAGCATGCATGCTTAAGAATATTGTGTCTAACTCCATCAAACTGATGTCAACATGGAAGCAAGTGGTAGGACGTTGAAAATGACCAAAACTAGACATGCACAATATAGTTTCGGCATCGATATCGCAATATGCGCATCCACAATAGTATCAGGATCTGCAATGTTAAATTGCTATTATAGTTCAACAGGAGCCAGTCGAAAACAGTAATTTATACAGTTTAACCTTAAAGTTAGCAAAAAATGATTATTTATGTTTTTAGGGCATGTGAGGATTTAAAATAGGGCTGGGCGATATGGCAAAAATGCAATCTCGATAATTATTTTCCATATTGAACGATAACAATATATATTTCGATATGAGTTGTTAACGCTTCCAGATTTAAAGGAGTACCCAAACATTGACTGAAGTCACAAAAATTTGAGAGTCCATTACCATAGCATAACATTTTCAGCTAATAAGTTTTCGGCGACCGAAAATTTGGTGCATCTCCGACACTCTTTTATTGTTATTGACGTAAATTTTATGGCGGTTCAATATAATATCGTTTATCGGCCCAGCTCCAATTTCAAGTCAGTTTAAAGAATTCAGGCATAAGAAAGTATGTTTGTAACTTGAAAGATTTAAGAGTATTTATGTAAATGATGAAGACTAAGTGTTAATTTAAATTAGATTTTTATGTTTGCATACCCGCTAGACTCCCAGCAAACCATTAAGCACTGTGTGTTTTATTTGTATCTTTGCTTTACCGTATCAATGCTTATGATTGGTTTATTTTATTTTATGCAGATTCACTCTTTAACAAAATCATCCCAATGCTTCATAATAAAATTCATAATTTACCCATTCCCTCGATCGATTCGTTATGCTCATTATCGCAATATATATTGCAGAAAACCAATATATCGAAATGTCTTCTTTTTTTTCCAATATGGAGCAGCCCTAGCCAAAACGAACTTTTTTCCCTTAGTGGATTAACTAGCACACATTAATTATTCACCTAAAGAATAACAATAACATGCATTGCTTTCATTTGGACTTGATGTTCTTACCCATTTCAGATCATTTACATCTACATTTATTTAGATAATGTGCATCGGTCAGACAAGTCACTATCGTCCTTCCCTATTGAAATGCTTGTTAATAAATTCCCCTATTTCTCTTTCTCAATGCAGGTCTTCGAGGCAGCCCCCTTAACTATGGGATTTCAGAGCTACTGAGGGCACTTTCACAAAAGGAGGGAAAAGGGGCCGGCACCGAGAACAAAAGGAGAGGATTGGGCTTTTGAAAAGAGGATCAGTTCTTTCGGCCCCAGCGGGGTGCATGCTGCCCCCTCAACTGGACGTCGTCTTTTGTACGAGCGAGGGAAAATAAAAGCAGGCATGCGCAATAAACTCAGAGAGTTCCGGGATGGGGGACGCCCCATGCTGGGACAGAGGGACAGGACTCTTGTGGTGCTGCTGATGGCTTTGGCGCTGACAGTAACGGACGTCCGGGCTTCCTGGGATCAGATGGAGGTTCTGGGTGATGTAAAGTTGGAGGCGTCTATGCACTCTGCCGTGCTTTCGGACATCCGGGAGGCGGAAGCAGTGGTTGCGGCAGTGCCGCAGCCTAGCGGATTCCCAGACTCCTCTGCGGTGGTGGGCAGGGTGTTTCGATTGCGGGTGCCCATCAAAGGGAAGGACTCCGGGAGCATATTAAAGGTGAGAGAGGCAGTTCCTCCAAAGCTTAAAATGCATTGCAAATGTATGCAAACAAATTTGTCCCCCCGGTGCTCAGCGGATCGTCCCCGGTATATCAGATAGCAGCACATCAACACTCCCCAGCCAGTGTACTCAGTCAGTGCAAAAAAAAAAAAGACGTGACTTTGCCCCAAGCACTGCTCAAATCGTATTCTACGCTTTCCTTATGACTGATGGAGCATAAAATATGTTGGTCCCTGTAATAACGCAATACTACTCGCAAACACGTGGTCTGCATCCTTGATGACGTGGAGCTCTCTGAGATCTGTGAACAGACATGCGGGGGTGCTTTACATTTAGATCACCAGCATAAACAAATCTGTTTGTTTACCAAAATTCAGTGTTTGTATTCAGCTTTGGAGTAGTTGATGCTACAATTGGTTATTTGTATTCGCTGTTAAAATGCCTTTTTTTATGTTTAGTCTTTGTCCAAACATCTAAAATAGGCATTTTTTAGACAAGTATAAGATACAGAAAAACAAGTCAATTTTAAGCAAATTTTACTTAAAACAAGCTTGATAATCTGCCATTGGGGTAAACAAAGCAACTTTCCTTTTCGCAGATTATTTAGCTTGTTTTTAAAGAGGAACTCATTTAATTTTGATGTGCAGGATTCCAGCGGGTCAAAGGTCTCTTCCAGACATCGAAAGTTTATTTATTTATTCATTTATTTATTCAGTTATTTATTTATTCAGTTATTTATTTATTCAGTTATTTATTTATTTATTCAGTTATTTATTTATTCATTTATTTATTCAGTTATTTATTTATTTATTTATTTATTCAGTTATTTATTTATTCATTTATTTATTCAGTTATTTATTTATTTTTTTATTCAGTTATTTATTTATTCAGTTATTTATTTATTCAGTTATTTTAGTTATTTATTTATGTATTTATTCGTTTATTTATTCAGTTATTTATTTATTTATTCAGTTATTTATTTAGTTATTTATTTATTTATGTATGTATTCAGTTATTTATTTATTTATTTATTCGTTTATTTATTCATTTATATATTTATTTATTCAGTTATTCATTCAGTTATTTATTCAGTTATTTATTTATTCAGTTATTCATTTATTTATTCAGTTGTTTTATTTATTTATTAAGTCATTTATTTATTTATTCAGTTATTTATTTATTCA
This sequence comes from Danio kyathit, assembly GCA_903798195.1. Lineage (NCBI taxonomy): Eukaryota > Metazoa > Chordata > Actinopteri > Cypriniformes > Danionidae > Danio > Danio kyathit. Next base: position 50,503,006 of record LR812540.1, on the reverse strand, counting down.
GTTATTTATGTATTCAGTTATTTATTTATTTATTTATTCGTTTATTTATTCATTTATATATTTATTTATTCAGTTTTTTATTCAGTTATTTGTTTATTTATTAAATCATTTATTTATTTATTTATTCAGTTATTTAGTCATTTATTCAGTTATATATTTATTCATTTATTTATTTATTCATTTATATATTTATTTATTCAGTTATTTATTTATTCAGTTATTTGTTTTATTTATTCAATCATTTATTTTATTTATTCAGTTATGTAGTCATTTATTCATTTCTTTATTTATTTATTCAGTTATTCGTTTAAATTTTTTCAGCTATTCATTTATTTATTTAATTATTATTATTTTTTTTATTCAGTTATTTATTTATTATTTGTATTTTATTTATTTATTTATTTATTTATTCGTTTATTTATTCATTTATATATTTATTTATTCAGTTTTTTATTCAGTTATTTATTTATTATTTGTCTTTTATTTATTTATTTATTCAGTTATTTATTTTATTTGTTTGTTTATTTATTTATTCATTTATTTTATTCATTGTTATTTTGGGGCTGAAAAGTTTATGAACCCCTGTTCTAAAAAAGTGTGACATGACAATTAAAGATATATTATTCTTTATATCTGCTCAGTGCTCATAGATCATGAAAATTCAGCTTTTTAGCCAGCAAACGTCTGTGTATTTGACATTTTGCTTGGAGTAGTTGTCTGGCAAATGCTTCTTGATTTAAGAATAAATAGATATTTGGACTAGAAGCAAGACTTAAACTCGTAAGCAAGAAAATAGTTTATTTTTCCATGTACAAAGCCCAACAAGGTATGCGCGGCTTTCATCTGTCAGCTTGCATTTCTTGGAAACCAAGTGGTTTGAACACAATGAAGCATCTCTTTTTGTTGTTGTTGTTGACCACCCAGCAGTTGATGAGACCTTTTTAAACCATCCAGTCCATGTCAACTGTTGTTAAAAGCGTGACCCCGTCCATATCTGCTCATTGTGTTTCTCTGTCCCGTCTGAATGTTGGGCGGCTCTCCCAGGCCTTCAGTGTAATCCTACATTCACTGGATCATTTCTGCCCTGTCAAGCGCATTTTTTAAGTTGAAACCACAAGCCCATTGTGCACTTTGGGAAAATCCGTCTTGACAGCTGTGCCGGAGAATCTAACGCCCAACAGTTAAAGCTGCCTACAGCTGTTCCCCCACATAGCCATACAGACCTGTCCAGACCAACAGACACACAATCAACTTCCTCTTTCATTCCTTTACACCATTTACAATCACATTCACAAACTATTATTATCTATTATTAGTCTTGGAAAAAGTAGAGGGTGAATTACAACTACATCTGCACTGTTTTATTACTTGTACTGTGGAGGTATGTGTAACAGACTTAACAATAATAATAATGATAAATACATAAAGACATGCTGCATTCTAGGGCCGCACAGTATATCATTTGAGCATCGATATCGCAATGTACACATCCGCAATAGTCACACCGCAGGATCTGCATTGTTAAAGAGGGATAGTTTAGGATTATATTGGGATTATATAGTCACACAGTTCAAAATGCCTAAGATTTGTTGAGTTAGTGCGGAGTTTAATCATAATGGAGCAAAGGTTTATCATTTGCACATATTTAAGCCCTAATGCTGCGTTCACACCAGATTTACATGTTAAGTCAATGCAAAGACACGGATAGACTTCCTGCGGCGCGTTACGCTTGAATGAGGTGGCGCAAATGATGCGGTGCGTTAACCAATCATGAACTTGCTCTTGTAGGGGCGTGATTATGTCGTAGCGCCTGCTGTTGGTGTCCTGAGGGCAAATCCTCCTGCCGACACTGACAACAGTTCATCAAACTGGGCTCGGCTCTGTCGGAAGCACCGCTGAATGCTTCCATCATCCAGGTACAGTTTCTGGAGGAGTTGATGAAGTCACAGAGCTGGGTGCACCGCTAAATGGATCTAGTGGACTCAGACACGGTGCCGGACGAATATACGCTGTTTATCAGCCTTCCTAAAGCGCATAAAACAGCTATTCTCTCAATAAAATTCATGTTAGACATTTAGCAATGAAGCTAGCGTCACCAGGCAGACTGAAGCCTTTTGTGAAGTGAATTTGATGCGCGAATGAACTCAAAATGTTCACGCGTATAGCGCGAATAGCGTGATTTATGTGCCCGTAGCACATCTGGTGTGAACACAGCATAAGAGACTCAATCAGACTCTTTCAGTAACTTTTATAGAGAATTTTCTTAACTATTTAAACAGTAAAGTCTTTGCAGTGTTTTATTAGATTTATTTTTCAATTCTTGTACCTGAATAAGATTTGACTAGTTTGTTTCACTTTTATGTTTGCTCTTTTGCATTTAGCTGTACTATACTAATTTATTACAATCCATGCATGATTTGTTTCCCTACAGCAGGGGTCACCAATCTCAGTCCTGGAGAACTGGTGTCCCTGCAGGGTTTAGCTCCAGCTTGCTTCAACACACCTACCTGGCTGTTTCAAGTATACCTAGTAAGGGTTGGATAAAATCTGCAGGGCACCGGCCCTCCAGTTTGCTGACCCCTGCCCTACAGGATCAATAGAATATTAGTACAGGGTGTCCGCTTAAAGTCTTACATTTCAAAACTTAAATTTTAGGACTTACGGAGTCTTAAATTCACTGACATGTTGTGCTGTAGGTCTTTAATTATTTTAAACAGCTCTTAATTTTGCTTTGTCCAAGTAAAGCTACTTAATTTGGGCTGACATCCATCCAATGACCAGCAACACATCTCAGTAAAACCTTATTTTTTTTATATAAATTTTTTAATAGCAAAGACATACAATTCACGACAGCTGTTAGACATTTATACAGGAAATACTCCAGTTTATATTCCCTAATCAGGGGAAAAACTAGAAATGATTACCCGATTCCTCATGATAATACCGGGCCATTAGAAAAAATCTTAACTCTGTACAAGTCTAAAATTTCATTCTTAATGGTCTTAAACGAGTCTTAAATTTGACTTGATGAAACCTGCAGAAGCTCTGTAATAAATAGTTTAAGCTATGTTTGGACTGCTAAGTTTATTTATTTTTTTGAATATTCATTTATTTAAAGTGTTAGGTTGGTCATTATTCAGTGCATTAATCAATGTAGCATTAATGTTATAATGGAATCGATTAAGATTAATAAGCCCTTTAAATTAAATAAGGCAATTTAATCTAAATTTCAGTTAGGGTTACACATTATATTGTTTCAGCATCAATATCGCAATGTGCAAATCTGCAATAGTCACAACACAGGAATCGAAATCCACATTCAGAACCAATAATCGATCAAATTTTTCCAGGTCAATTTTTTTCAATTGCTTGTCTTACTGCGTGTGGAGTCACGTGACCCTGCTCGATGATTAAAAGCTGCACCAGAGATGCCTTGAGACGCCATATTATCCACTAAAATCATTATTTAAACATTTGTTTACAGAAGATGCAGGAAATATTATTTACAGAAGATGCACAAATTATTTTATTTAGAAGAGATGCTGCTTATTTTCTACTTTTAATATGAAAAACATTGAAAACCCTGCTGAAAAATCCAGCTTAAACCAGCCTAAGCTGGTTGGCTGGTTTTAGCTGGTCGACCAGCCTGGTTTGGAGGGGTTTTGGCCATTTCCAGACAGGTTTCCAGCCATTTCCAGCCTGGTCTTAGCTGGTCAGGCTGGGAGTTGACCAGTTAAAACCAGCTTGACCAGCCAAAACCAGCTATGTCCAGCTTAAACCAGGCTGGTCAAGCTGGTTTTAGCTGGTTTAAGCTGGTCATTTTCCGCAGGGAATACTTTATTTTGTTTGCGAAAGTGCAAGTTGTTTATTTTTAAAACTTGTCAATGATCTATGAGGGCAAAATAAATAAATAAAATAATCGTTCATTAATCGTAATAGAGTAAAATGTTCCATTAATCAAGATTTTGATTTAAGGCCAAATCGCCCTGCCCTAGTCAGAATCATGCCAATCAGTAGAATATTAATACAGGGGGTCCGCTTAAAGTCTTACATTTCAAAACCTAAATTTTAGGCCTTATTTTAAACCGCTCTTAATTTTGCTTTGTCCAAGTAAAGCTACTTAATTTGGGCCGACATCCATCCAATGACCAGCAACACATCTCAGTAAAACCTTATTTTTTTTTATATAAAATGTTTTTATTGCAAAGACATACAATTCACAACAGCTGTTAGACATTTATACAGCAAATACTCCAGTTTATATTCCCTAATCAGGGGAAAAAAAACTAGAAATGATTACCCGATTCCTCATGATAATACCGGGCCATTAGAAAAAATCTTAACTCTGTACAAGTCTAAAATTTCATTCTTAATGGTCTTAAACGAGTCTTAAATTTGACTTGATGAAACTCTGTAATAAATTGTTTCCAAAATAGAAGTATTCAAGTTCTCTGGAGAAATTGCATATATATTGCAGTTAGGGTTGGGCGATGTCGACCAATTTGGCATCGTACAATGTCTAAAGCAGAGGTGGGCAAACTACGACCCGTGGGCCATATGCGGCCCGCTAAACTCTTTCATCCGGCCCGCGAGGGAGTTTTTAAAATGCTGCTTCTGAATAAATGTTTGGTTTCAGAATTAGTAAATTAATGATGCAATACAAGTGAACGCCATTTAATGGCAGTATTGCACGCGGTACAGTTAGCGCAACCAGTAAAATTAGAACACACTCTCAGATATTAAAATACACTCGACCGTTAATGACTGAAAATGAGTCAGGCAAAAAAAAAAGAAAAATTAACTCTGAATGTCATGTGTTTAAGAAAGAATGGACAACAAAACCAATATCGGACAGAAAGCGGTAGGTCTTATATGCCAAGAAAGTATTGCTGTTTTAAAGACTAATATGAGATTTTTTATGAGATCAGACAATATCTTTTCTATTCTCCACTGTAAAATTATTACATTATTATTATTATTACATTTTATAAGAGGTTATTTTATTGTTTTATGATGATTGATAAGTAAATATAAATAGCAGTGCAAATTAATCTGACTTGTAAATGTGACTCAATAATAACTATTTAAAAAATGTGTGTTAATGTGACACGTTTCTGTCCGATATTACATGCTCCATGCATACTGCCACTGTAAATAAGAGTTATTTTTTGAAGGATTTGACATGTGGCCCTTCACTTGGTTTAAAAAACTTAATGTGGCCCTCGGGTCTAAAAAGTTTGCCCCCCACTAGTCTAAAGTGAAACATCGCGATGGACGATGGCATCGTCATCATAGGCGGCAGTGAATTAATTATTTATGAATAATTCATAATGAATTAGTTATTAGTAGCCTACCGTTTCAACTAGCTGACCCGCAGTGAATTATAACAGCGCAAACTTTACTGTAACCGTAGTAGTGCTGTGCATTATTTGTTTAACCCTTTAAGGTGACATGCTGACTGACTGACTGATGCGTGAGGCCAGCAAACACGGCGTATAGCTTTCAGTTAGGATGAACACAGTTTCCATAATTATACTTTACTTATAGATAAAGGTCTGTGGCTCTGCATACAACAAACAAACACTTGATCTTGCTGGATATTATATACCCGTTTCACTTTACTTCAGGACGCATTAATGCCGCTTTGTAGGTCTATTGGAGACATTTATAAATATTCCTCGCCAATCTAATAAATGTTGGAGACATATTCACTATGTAAACGCACTAAATTGCACTCGAGCAGCGTATATTTGAGGGCGTGCAAGAAGTTTTGTGCACAAACAGAGGAAATCCTCGCGCAAGCATAATGACATAAATCCGATCTCGACTTGTAGTACTGCGTCACGACATTTGTCATTGAAATAACGCCATAGGTAATTGGAGATCAACTACACAGCTGGAAAAAAATCCTAGAGGAAACACTGGTGTGTATGCATGTTTCCTAGTGTTGGGTTGGGGCTGGAAGGGCATACGCTGTGTAAATCACTGTGAATGAGATGGCGGTTCATTCCGCTGTGGCGACCCCTGATTAATAAAGGGACTAAGTCGAAAAGAAATTGACAAGAGTCAAACATAAAACAATTAAGTTGTGCCTAAAACATCATTTGAAATGAGTAGTTTGAACAGACGTCATGTTTTGAAGTGCACTAGACGTTTCCATCTTAATATATTAGTTCTTCTTACTGCATATAAAATTGCATTGGATGTTTTTAAAGGCCTAAATTCTTTAGTATCTTGTGTAGCCAGTCAAGTCCTAATCCCTCCGTTCACGCCAAACCCCATCAGTAAGATTTCCACGAAACACTCCGACCCTCAGATATTCATAAATAACCTACTGTGCAAAAGATCCTTTTGAAGTTACTGACCTACTTCATGCTTTTACATTTCTTGCCTCCATTTTATCAAAAGCAACCAAGGGGATGCGCTTAAAAGAGAAAGAGCCAACTCATCTTTTAAAAAACAAACCCATCCTGTTGTCCTGCTTTTGAACACTAATAAAACAATCCTGAAATGTCAGAGCCCATTGACGAAGGCTCGATCACTCTTCGATAAATAGAGCCAGCTGTTTGACATGCTTTCTGTTTGAACGATCGACGACTCTTGGAGCTTTTCATTTCTCTGAATTCCTCTCCTCCTTCACACTCGTCCGTGACGGCAGGATTCTTCGTCTTCTCCTCCAACCCCTCCCTTTTTCAGCACAAAGACTGGCACTGAAACCTAATTAGCCTCGGCAGCGAGGCAGTGGAAAAGTTGTATTCCTGCAGCCGATAATACAAAAACGCCATTGGAAATATGAGTCATTGACAGGGAAGAGATGCACGTTAAGTTGACAATCGATGCAGTTTTGCATCTCCTGGATGCATATTCTCTCCCCTTCGTTTGTTATGATACAGTCTGCATAGCAACTAGGGTTGTGCGGTTGCCAGTGACTAGCCTAGAATTACTCCACCGCAGAAAACTGCCCTTTCATTTCAGAAACAAGGACTTCAGTTTCATTTTTAGGAGGATTCGGAAACAAAGGCAGCAAAACACAGCCCTCGGCTTGCATGTGTGAATGAGTCGACTTCCCTGTGGTTCCCTTTACGTCCACTAGAGGGCAGCTAGGGGTCGACTTGTTAAGTGTCCTTGACTGTTCTCCTTGTGATTGTCTCAGGGAAAAAAATGGAGCTCTGTGTATTTGCTCCATAAATAAGCTCTTGTTTAAGTATGTATCCCTACTTTTCCTTATTTCTGTGGAGTCCCGTGTTGAATTTAAACGTCTGCACGTGTTCATGACACTGTCATTTCTCTCTCTCTTTCTCTTTCATAACATTGCGATAGCAATCCTCGATAAAGGACGCTGCTTGCCATTCATGAGTTTTATCTTGGCTTCTTTTTTCTTCACGTTTGCTGTTTTCTCCTTTGTTCGCGCTTGTACCGCAGCGTGGATCAAAAAGCTGACATTCCCTCTTCACTGAATAGCAATTTAAAGTTGTCTTACAAACAAACAGCAGCTCTCCCGGCGAGCCTTTTTATTCTGCTTCCTTTTCTTCCCTGTCTGGAAAATAACCCACGTCGTTCATTTGATAACTTTCATTCACCTCCATGCCGTCGCCATTGGCCACTTGAAGGCTGTTTTGATTTTTGCAGCTCGGTCGCACATTTGGCAAATCTCTCCCTCTCTCTCTTTCTCTCGAGTGACCTGGACACACACACACACACACACACACACACACACACACACACACGTTTCATTTTGTAATTTTTGTCTGAATAAAATTGGGTCATGTTCTACACTCCGCTTAAAAAGAAAAAAAAAAAAAGGCCTGGCGTTTTTTTCCCTGGGTATGAGTGGGTTATTTTCAAAAGATCACTCTGTCTCGACATTAACAGCGCAGATTCTTCACTCCTTAATATCCCACAGGCCTTTTGGGAACTGGGTTGTTGACGTGACGTTGCATTTCTCTGTCACACGTGACACAATTTAATATAATTAGTATTGACATCATTTAAAATCAGTGTTGGGCAAGCTGCTTGAAAATAATGTAGTGAGCTAAGCTATTAGCTACTCTGCTTAAAATGTAGCTTAACTACACTGAAAGCCACTGTGTGGGAAATGCAGCAAGCTAAGCTAAAAGCTACTTGGCAAAAGTAGATTAGCTATTATTGCGATTTTCATTTTTAAATGGAAGCCACTTAAATCCAAGGCAATCACATCTTAGTGATCAATAACACTGTCAATTAAAAACATATGAGGCAGAACTGTTCAGTTCAATGATTTACTGTAGTTAATATGCTGGATTAAACAAACACATTATAGTATATAACAGCAAAAACTAAATATCCATATTCTACATAATCCTAGCCAATACCTAAAAAATACCTTAACTATTAATAAGGATCAAATTAGGAGTTTATTGAAGCAAAAGTGAAAATGGTGAGCGAGAACTGAAACTTTAAAATAAATTCAATTCATCTTTATTTGTATAGCGCTTATACAATGTAGATTGTGTCAAAGCAGCTTCACATGGAAGATTATAGTGAATGTAAACAGTGTCAGTTCAGTTTTCAGAGATTAAGTTCAGTTCAGTTTAGCTCAGTTCAGTGTGGGTTAATAATCACTACTGAGAGTCCAAACACTGAAGAGCAAATCCATCAATGCGCAGCTCTACAGATCCCGAACCATGCAAGCCAGTGGCGACAGCGGCGAGGAAAAAACTTCACCATTTGGCGAAAGCGAAGATTTAAAAAACCTGGAGAGAAACCAGGCTCAGTTGGGCACGACCATTTCCCCTATGGCCAAACGTCTTGTGCAGAGCTGCAGTCTAGGCGCAGGAAGCTGGACCTCAGCAAAGACTCGTCTGTCCTTAGAGCATCACAGGAGTCAGTCTCATGCTCTCACTCCACGATGACCACCACAGCAGCTGCTCAGGATACGGCCTGGTCCAGAAAACCTTGGGATCATCTCGTCGCTGGTCTCGGATCGCGTCAGTGGCCCTGCATATTCTGAGGGCCTCGAGATGAGTACCCCCAGGTGGAAATACAGAATAAGGAGAATAATTAGCGTAGCTGCTGTTCATAGTGTATATAAACGAGAACCAAAATCCTGTGTGGGGCACATCATGCATCATACCGCTATGTACTGCACTGAGTGTATGCTTTGCTAAAAAGATAGGCCTTTAATCTAGTTTTGAAGAGCGAGAGTGTGTCTGAGCCTCGGACATTATCAGGAAGGCTATTCCAGAGTATAGGGGCCATAAATGAGAAGGCTCGACCTCCTTTACTCGACTTTGATATTCTAGGTACTACCAGAAGCCCTGATTTTTGAGATGGTAAAGAGCGGGTTGGGTTGTAGCGAGACAGGAGGTTGATTAGATAAACAGGAGCTAGATTATTTAAAGCGTTATAGGTAAGGAGTAATATTTATAATCAATACGAAACTTAACAGGCAGCCAGTGTAAGGAGGATAACATTGGGGTGATATGATCATATTTTCTAGACCTGGTAAGAACTCTGGCAGCTGCATTTTGCACTAGCTGAAGTTTGTTAATAGAGGATGCTGGGCAACCGGCAAACAGAGCATTACAGTAATCCAGCCTAGAAGTCATGAAAGCATGGACTAGCTTTTCTGCATCTGATATGGATAGCATACTTCATAATTTAGCGATATTTCTCAGATGAAAGAAAGCAGTTTTTGTGACATGGGATATATGATTTTTGAAAGTTAAACTGCTGTCTAATATGACACCCAGATCTTTTATAGTAGAGCTAACGCTAACTTTGTATCCCTCTAGTTGCAGGTCCAGTTGTGAGAACTGCTGTGTACAGGATTTAGGCCCGATAAGTAATAATTCTGTTTTGTCTGATTTTAAGAGAAGGAAATTGTTGGTCATCCAGTCTTTAACATCTTTGATACACTCAGTTAGCTTAGACAGTTCAGACATCTCATCAGGTTTAGTTGAAATGTATAATTGAGTATCGTCTGCATAGCAGTGAAAGCTGATCCCGTGTCTTCTAATAATGTCCCCCAGGGGAAGCATGTATATTGTAAACAGCAAAGGGCCTAAAACTGATCCTTGAGGGACCCCGTACTTTACTGGCCTGACTTGTGAAAGCTGTCCATTAATATTCACAAACTGGTAACGGTTTTCTAGGTATGACCTAAACCATTCAAGAGCCTGTTTTTGACACCTGTAGAATTTAAGCGGTCTATGAGAATATTGTGGTCAATGGTGTCAAATGCGGCGCTAAGATCGAGTAAAACTAACAGTGAGACGCACCCTTGGTCAGCAGCTAAGAGTAAATGGTTGGTTATTTTTACTAATGCGGTTTCTGTACTATGATGAGGCCTGAAGCCTGACTGAAACACTTAAAAAATATTGTTTGTCTGCAGAAAGGAGCATAATTGGGTAGAAACAACTTTTTCTAGTATTTTAGACATAAATGGAAGATTTGAGATAGGCCTATAGTTAGCTCAGCTGCTCGGGTCCAATTGTGATTTCTTAGGTTTAATAACAGCTAGCTTGTAAGGATTTGGAACATGGCCTAAAGATAAAGAAGAGTTGATAACATTAAGGAGAGGTTCTCCTATAATAGGTATCAGTTCTTTCAGTAATTTTGTTGGAATTGGATCTAACATACATGTAGCTGATTTAGAGCTATTTATAACTTTATCTAGCTCTTCCTGTTCTATGATTTTGAAGCATTGTAGGTTATTTTGATTCAGTTGAATGTTTACTGGATCTGGAGTATAAGGCGGTGCAGAAAGTTTAACATCTTCTATTTTCTGTCTAAAGCCTTCTATTTTATCACTGAAAAAATTCATGAAGTCATCACTACTAATTTGCGGTGGGACATTTTGTTCCAAAGATGATGGATTATTTGTTAATTTAGCAATGGTGTTAAATAAAAATCTCGCATTATGATTATTTTCAATCAGTTTGCGGAGGTGGTCGGCCCTGGCAGATTTAAGAGCCCTCTTATATAGCCCTAAATAAAGTGTGACCTAACAGTCTTTCCAAGTATGACAAAGTATATCGCAATATACAGCAGTCAACATTTGAAGTGGATCATCTCCATTTAGCAAAGTTTTCCTAAAGCAATTGAACAACAGCCATTTTTGTCTTAGGACAATTTTGAAAAACAATTCTGATCCAGTTGACTACTGTATAATTCTGTAAATGAATCACTTGCTGTGTTCATCCAGTACACATTGTTTGTAATTATTTTTTAATTAATAACATAATTTTAGTTTAAATTGACTTTTTTTTTTCCATTAATCAGACCTAAAATAGTTCCTTGAAGCTGAAAACATTGAAATAATGAAATGGCTAGACCAGAGTCCCGAAGTAAACCTGATTAAAAATCCTTGGTGACAAAGTTCTGGCTAAGAAACACTACAGACGGTGATCTGTGAAAGATATTAAAGATATACAGCAGTCAACATATGAAGTGGATCATCTCCATTTATCAAAGTTTTCCTAAAACAATTGAACAACAGCCATTCTTGTCTTAGGGCAATTTTGAAAAACTATTTTGATCCACTTCAAATGTTGACTAATGTATAATCGCAGAAAAACCAAATATCCCAATGTCAGATTTTTCAGTATCGTGCAGCCTTAGTATGACTTTCACCGGGTGGCTTAAATATCTCATTTGGATATTTATTATTGTTATTGTTATTATTTTAGATGGATTGGGGTGATTCTGTAGTGGGAGTGCGTCTGCATACAATCTAATAAACAATCTACAAGCACAGATCAATGTCATAAGAAAAAGATACAGTTCTAATAAACCGTGTTTATGGTGTGTAACAGTGTATTATCAGGTATAGTAATTGAATTATTCATTATTAAAGTTACAAACGGTCCAGTTTCTTATCTTACCTGAATGCACTTTCATACCTGAATGCTTTTAAAATCATTATACAGGCCTCAAAAACACATGCCAATGATACAACATAATACAAACTCAACATTGCATATCCTGAGATGTGACTATTGTGAATGATCACATTGTGATTTCGATGCTAAAACCGAGCCCTATATTGCTCCGTTATAATATATTTCCATTATAATGTTGTTTTAAGTGGGATGTCTACGGTAAAGTTTATTAAAGAGTAGCAACTACATCAATATTAAAGAAACACTGCCTGTTTCTCGACTACCCATGTGTAAATGTACTCGGAAGCTAAGATGAGTCGAGTTGCATGAATTTTTAACCAAAGAAAATGGGTTTAGTCATTTCTCGTAAACATCAGCATGGCCAAACTAAAGGGCTCTCCCTCTTCGAAATTTCCAAGCCCCACTGCCTGCTTTTGTCTCTGTTTCTCTCTCTAATATCACAAAGACATGCCTGAGCCTACTCCTTCAGAACTATGAATCTTATCTTTTCAGCTGTCTTCATATCCCAACAATGGGATCTTTTCTTCCCGCAGACTCCCCCGCAAGCGTGCCCTAACAATGGGCGGCTTTATTCGACCCACAACGATGGGAGTTTTGATTCATCCATGTAATTTGTTCATTTCATGGGGGGAAGAGTTTATACTTCTCATCAGGTCTTTTTAGATTTTGTTATTACAACCCTATCGCAGACGTCCCGAGGGCTCATCCAAAATTAAAATTCTGTTATCAATCGCTCGCTCTCAGGTTGTTCCAAACCTGCATGACTTCTTTTTCCCCCCTTTACGTAATGGGCTTAAAAGTTTATCATTCTCAGAATGGAATCTAATTCGGTCATTTTGCTTACCATGGCCTTTTGTTTTAAAGGGGACCTATTACAAGATGTAAAATGAGTCTCTTATAAGTCTCCGAGGTCCCTAGAGTGTGTGAAGTTTCAGCTCAAAATACATCACAAATAATGTTATATAGCTCTTTAAAACGTCCTCTTTTAGGCTTTGATCCTAAATGTGCCGTTTTGGTGACTGTTGCTTTAAATTCAAATGAGCTCGTGCTCTCTTCAAAAGAGGGCGGGGCTACAAATGCCTGTGTGTTAGCATAGTGGCAGATTTAAAAACAAGCCTAAAGTTCTATGCTAATGATGTGGTCACTAATGGGCGGGGCTTTCCCCCTCTGGTGGCACGTACAAAGGGAGAATGTCAATCAAAAATATAAAATTAATACATGTGTATCATTAGAAGCTGGTTATATTCATGGACTGTTGCCACACAACTGTGATTATAAGGGATTTAAAGTGATTTTTGCATAATAGGTCCCGTTTAAATAGTGTTGTAATGATGATCAATTTTAAGGTAAAGCACAGTAATATGTCTGATGGTTAGCTTTACGGTTTCAAATATTAATTGTCGTTAAAACAGTGATTGATTTTTGGAAAAACTCAATATTCATACTGCAATTTAGCTAATTGCAAAAGGTTGCAATGTAAAAAGTTGTCGTTAATAAATACTTGCTGTATGTTCACTGAAAGCAGCGAGAGCGTCAAAGTAGCTGAAAGTCATTAATTTTCAATGGGAGAGCAGTGCGGCGCGTCTTTGCCGGTGTGGGCGTCGAGGAGAGTTGAAATCAAGTCAACTTGATGGTAATGAGCTGTGACGCGGTTCGGCAGCAAACAATTGGAACGTAGAAGTCCACCGCTTGAGGGAAGTCCAGAGAACACAGTGACTGTGAACTTTGGTTCCGACCACAGTTGTTTCCAAGGGTTTGATAATTGCGGTCGCCGAATTTCCGATTATTTGCAATGTTTTCTTACAGGAACATACATTTAAAACGTTCCTGGCGAGCTACTGGGCATTAATGTTATATATTTTTTCTTTAAAAAAAGCGGGAATTTCATGCGACAATACAAAACAGTCTTGCTGCTTCAGGATATTTCAGACATATGGACACATCGGATAATTCAGTGCAGCAAAGCCACACCACATGCAACTTGATCTTCCATTGTTAAATGAATTTGATCAAAAGTGCGCAACATCTTCACGCTGGAAAGCTTGTATGTAACTGATTTGATATGATATACTGCAACGGCCCCTTTAAATACGAGATCAATGTAGCGAATTTTTCCGAGCTGAAGGCAGACAGCGTTGTCACCAAGGCAGCCAGAGCGACCTTTGACGATCTCACCGCCTTCGGTGTAACGCACAGTTATAAAGTTAAAGTATGTTGTATTTCTATCATTTAAATCGTGTGCTGCACACTATTGAGAATACTGAGCTGGACACAAGGTCAAATCAGTCAGAAAAGTCACAATCAGATCAGAAAAACAACAAAAATGTGGATCTCTGTGAGGTAGCTTTCCAAATGCCAATGTTTGTTCATGTTTCTACATGAAAGAATACAAACATAAGTAAACAAATCCAAAATACATGGATCCATGTTCATGTTGTTTGTCACAAAATTGCATAAATTTGCTCATTTTATTTGCTGTTTGCTCATTTTCGTATACAAAACATAGTCGAATGCCATAAGTGTGTGTAACAGGTTTTTTTTTAACACTTTAAGACAATTGTGATCATTTTGGTCACTTAATCTTGATATGAAACTTCAACCATGTCTAAACAACATGAGAGTGGTCCCTTATTTTCCCCATGCTTTATGCCCCTGGAATTAGTACAAGTATTATTATTATTATCTCCCCAGAAGCTGTCTCTTGTGCTACTTGTGCCATTCAGAATCATCCCAACAGACTTGCCGCAGCAATTGAAATATGAAAGAAAAAACAACTCCCTAATATTCTTGTTATTGACGTTCTCTCTGCACTCATTTCTGCCTTTCCTTGCTTTCCTCACTTAAGTCAAGAGAAACATGCCTTTGGCAGAACTTATACTGTCTTTAGTGTGGGTTGCATGAATCATCACTATGGAAACTATGTGGTTCCCTGAATGTCAGTGTGTGTGCTGCCACTGATGCTCTAGTTTCAGAAGGCGGCATTGAAGACTCGCCTTAAACTTCCGTTTTGCTCTAAATCAAGGTCTGAAAAGGCACCAAAAGTAGACACATGCCATCTGTGCCATATTTTTTTTGCAGGGGTGGTATAAATTTGAGTATATTTAACAGCGTGTGTGAGGTATTTTTTGCCAGTTCTATATTTCCATTAGATGAGGCTGCTGTGTTTTTACACATGATGAGGTGAAATGTAAGTATAGATTCAGTGGCTGTCGAATCAATTCTTTAATTGAAGGATGATTCCAGAATCGATTGTAGTTTGACATTCTGTAATTGATAGCTGTGTCCAGTTTATTCGTTTTAAAGGGATAGTTGACCCATATCTGCAGTTTGTTTACTTTTATTATTACAGAATTTGTGAATCACAACATATAATCTAAACACGGATTGACATCAAGATATTAATTTGAATGTAGTCTGTAAAAACAGTCCATGTTGTGGAATTGTTGTTTCACTTCATGGGTTATGGCCCCTCTTAAAGGCCGATTTATACTTCTGCGTCAAGCACACACGTATGCTACAGCGCAGCCTACGCGTGGATGCATAGCCCCTCGCTGTAGGCGATGTTGACGCGCTCCTCTCAAAAAATGTAACTCGTACGCATAGCGCAAGCTCTGTGCTTGGTCGGCTTGGTAGCGCTGATGAGTGTGGGCGGAGGTGAGAGCCGCGTGCCCGATGCAGCGAGTGTTTACAAGTGTGGAGTCCCGTGAAGGAGCTCCGGGTTGAGACTGTTGTTTTGTGTTTACCTTATGATTAAAGTTGTTGCACGTCCGCCGGTTCCCGCCTCAAAATGAGCGAATTTAAGCCACTTGTACATTAAGTGTTCAGAAAAAACAAAACACAGGCGAAGAAACTCGACACAGAGAAACATAAACACCTACTGCCAGCTAGCGTTTCGGAAGTGTATTGCAGAGAAACAGAAACAGCGTGCAGAAGTATTAATGCACGGCTATGCGCGAGGTTTGCGCCGTGGGTCACGCCGATCACTTGATGCAGAAGTATAAGCCAGGCTTTAGGCTCCATATTTAAATCTACACAGAGGCAAATGAAATTTGAGAGCTGCAGCTGTGAAGAAAAATTGTCATTATGGCATGCGGTAACCCTCTAAACAGGGGTCACCAATCTCGGTCCTGGAGGGCTGGTGTCCCTGCAGAGTTTAGCTCCAACATGTCTCAACCCACTTGCCTGGGTGTTTCAAGAATACTTAGTAAGACCTTGATTAGCTTGTTCAGGTGTGTTTGATTAGGGATGGAGCTAAAATCTGCAGGACACCCGCCCTCCAGGAACAAGTTTGGTAAACCCTGCTCTAAATCCTTAAAATGCAACTGATCCACGCAAGCCACATACCATTTGAAGTGCTGCAGTAATGTTTCAAGCATGCTATCAATCAACAAGACTATAGATCAGCCTATAATTAGACTCCCACCTGAATTATTAATCTCTCTCTTAAGTGATCAAATAGGTTCACACACGAGCCGGTTGGTTGATGGTAACACTCAAAAACAAGCCTGCGAAAGGTAGAGAGTTGGGGTGCTGGTGGATTTTTGTGTTTAAACCTTTGAAGCTTGTCAACTGAAATGAAAAGCCCAGCTGCTGCTGCCCTCGCTCACTTAGTGACTGTTGTGTACTGGTTCGAGTTTTAATGACCCAACCCCTGAGCACTGGCTCTAAATAATTCATGAACCCAGATTATTATCAATCAAGTTAAGAGGATGGAAGCAAAGGATGTATTTTTGTATTTGCAAAGAGGCTTGTTTGTGTTAATAGATCTTCTCAATGCCATTGATTCATTTATTGGTTATTTTTGACTTGAGCGCTCATTGAGCGGCTCTCCAGCTGGTGGAGTATCTCATGCCGCAGGGAGCTCTTTGCCACTGTGAGAGCACTCGTTCATTATAGTCGTCACCCCTCCTGTCTTGCTGAATTTAAAGATACTGAATTTGTACTCACAACCAGAAAAGACTGAATGCAAAAACTAAAAATGATGCATCATTTGAGAAAGACAACTTTGATTCATGTGATTGGATATTAGTCATGTTACAAAGTGAGATTTACTTGCAATTTTAAAGTGTTTGGCTTGGCAGTGCATATCTGGCATCACTGTAAGCTCGTTTGTCTTGTTAAATTTCTAACGTGAGCCATTCAGTTGCAGTAATCGTTATTTCTTCTCTCGTTTTTACAGATCACAGAAGCAAGCAAGGATGTGCTCCCAGCGTGGTTGCATTGGGATGCAGAGAGCGGCACACTTCAAGGCCTTCCACTAGAGACAGACAAGGGCGTTCACTACATATCTGTTTCAGTTTCCAACGAGAGCAAAGTCTCCCAAAGCCCAGATGTGTTCTCCATTGAGGTGCACCCAGAGGAGCACGCTGAGACGGACCCTTTTCAGCTTGCAATCCAGCAATCAGCAAGCAATGATGCCCAGCCTTTCATCTGTGGCAATGAGGAGCCTGTTACTGTGCTCACTGTCATCCTTGACGCTGACCTCACAAAGATGAGCTCGAAGCAGAGGGTGGAACTACTTGCCAAAATGAAAAAGTTTTCTGGCATGGGGCTTCAGCACATGAAGATTTTGCCTGTGGTCAACAACCGCTTGTTTGACATGTCTGCTTTCATGGCAGGACCAGGAAATGCCAAGAAAGTGGTTGAAAACGGAGCCCTTTTGTCCTGGAAGCTCGGCTGCAGTCTGGATCAAAGCAGCATTCCTGACATTAGCAGTGTTCAGGTTCCAGCAAAAGAGGGGACTATGTCAGCGCAGTTGGGATATCCGGTTGTTGGATGGCATATTGCTAATAAAAAGCCCCATGTGCCCAAAAGGGTGCGAAGGCAGCTCAACAACACCCCCACTCCCATTCCCTCATTACTCCCTCCAACAACTTACCCTGAGCCCCCCATCCGTATCGTTCCAACTCCAACCTCTCCATCTATTGCTCCTACCTCAGAGAGTTCTGCCCCACCTGTTCGTGGTCCCGTGCCCCTCCCTGTGAAACCTACCATTCGAAACAGGGATTCCGCTCCCTCCACTCCAACCTTGGGCCCCCCTCTGCCGACGCGAGTAATGGTCAGCACCAGCACTATTGCCATCCAGCCAACAATGACCAGGCCTGTTTATGTTGGAGCCTCTGTTACCCCAGCAACACCCACCACCAGGAAACCTACAAAGAGACCTCCAAAGAAGCCCAAGACAACACCCATACCAAGAGAACCCAAGACCACGACACCCAAGCCAACAAGGCGCAGCACACCTGCAGTTATTATAGTCGATGGCAATATAAAACCTGAGCTGCGTAACCCAATTGATCAGGTGAATGCGTATGTCGGCACCTATTTTGAGGTGAAGGTTCCATCGGATACATTTTTCGACAAAGAGGATGGAACTACCGATAAGTTGAGACTCACTTTGCGCAAGGGCAATGATGTGGTCGGGGATGATTCCTGGATACAGTTCAATAGCACAAGCCAGTTACTGTATGGATTACCAGACCCGGAGCATGCAGGGAAACATGAGTATTTCATGCAAGCAACTGACAAAGGAGGTCTCTATGCAATGGATGCCTTTGAGGTCCGTGTCAACGCGTGGGGAAACAGTGTTAAGCCACCTGTATTATTTACTGCTGTGTTTGATGGGGATGCACGTACGGTCACCAATGACATTCACAAGAAGATCCTTCTCGTCAAGAAACTGTCCCAGTCTTTTGGTGATCGCAACAGCAGCACCATTACGCTCAAGAACATCACCAAGGGTTCCATCATAGTGGTATGGACCAACAACAGCCTTCAGCAAAGCCCTTGCCCAAAAGAGCAAATACAGCAATTGAGCAGAAAAATCTCCGACCCAGAGGGCAAACCCTCGTCGATGTTCAGATATGCCATGGAACCAGACTTTAGGCCCTCAAATATCACCGTCAGAGGCACAGCAAGCTGTCGTAACTACATGTTTGTCCCGTTGGGTGAGATCCCAGATCCGACCCCCTCTCCTGTTACTCCCGCTGTGGGTGCGGGAAGACAGAGCACTGATGATGTGTATCTTCACACTGTCATACCAGCGGTGGTGGTTGCAGCCATTTTGCTGATAGCTGGAATCATCGCCATGATTTGCTACCGCAAGAAGCGCAAGGGCAAGCTAACAATCGAAGACCAAGCAACTTTCATCAAGAAAGGGGTACCCATCATTTTTGCAGATGAGCTCGATGACTCTAAGCCGCCCCCATCTTCCAGCATGCCCCTTATCCTTCAGGAGGAAAAGCCTCCGCTTCCTCCTCCGGAGTATCCCAACATGGCTAGTCCAGAGACAACACCTCTGAACCAGGACCTTTTGGGAGAGTACACGCCTCTACATGATGAGGATCCCAATGCCCCTCCCTACCAGCCACCACCACCCTTCTCCACCCCGATGGAGGGGAAAGGATCCCGCCCCAAGAACATGACCCCCTACAGATCGCCACCCCCTTACGTGCCACCCTAATGTTTGCCAAAACCTCCGGAGCAGGAGGATGGGGAACTTGTTTTTAGTTCCACACCAGTGTGTTGTTTCTTTGCATTATGGGATTTTTAGAAGTGGGGATGCTGCAAACTGGGGTTTGAATGTAATGGGATGTTTTTTTGTCAAACAGGACTCTTAAGGAGATTTTGGGAGGGTGGGGTAAGTGGATAGTCTGCAAAGGACAGCAAGAACAACCTCAGCCTCTGACTACTCTGGTTATTGCTAAACTGTTGGGGACAGCACTGTACCCTCCAGTCGTGGCGCTTTTGTGTCTAGATGGGCTTTTTGACTAATTATTGGTTTTGTTTGAATTCATTTTGTTTTCTGTTTTGTTTGACTTCTTTTCTGACTCAGAATCAAAACTCCTTGCCTAACAGCACTCTTTCTATCTTCTGAATTCGTTAATCACGAATAATATAAGCGGACAATAAAGCTGACTGCAGGTGCAAAAGGTTTCATACAGAAATTCAATAACACAAGGGGAATAAAAGAATGGCCTTGAGGGACTTGGACGGCGAATGCGGAGAGTTTTGTGGGATGTCGATTCATTATGGTTTTGCCTTTTAACATGAAATTAAACTGTTTTTATTGTTACTCACTTGTCTAGTTAAATCACTACACAGAAGAGGTAGCCAAATTGATTTTTTTTCCTTTGTTTAATCCACTGTATATTTGAAAGTTATGCTAAGATCATCTTATATATATTTTTATTAAGTATTACACTGAGATAAACACTATTTTCCACCCCTCGATTCTGAAAAAAGCTCAAAAATGCTAATTAAATCACTGAGAGATGGCATCACAGAGTGCGTTCTGACTTGAGATTTGTGCTATATAGTTTCTCGCCAGCAATGTGAAACTTTTGGAGGAGGTAATCTCATGAGTGAGTCCTCTATGCAGATTCTGACAGGCCCGGAGCCCAGTATTGATCTCACTTAATCATATTTCCCATAGGCTACCAAGAAATCTTGTGATTTAATTGGATGTACAGGTTGATGGGGTCTTTGCATCTTTAATTCTCTCGTAAGGCGACAGCAATGGTGTCAAGTGAGATCTAGAAAGATTGCTCAATCTCAAAGACTTGATTTAATCAGAACAAGCTCGGGTTTCGGCGATTTGTAGTTTCTTTTTGTTTGTTTTTCTTTTTGTTCTCGAAAATATCTATCTGTCTATCTATATATTTCAGTGATGATTATGGAGTATATGCCTTGGATTCACTCAAAATAACTCAAAATAAAGACTGAAGATTTTGATAACGGTGACCCATCCCTCTACACAACGGCATTGTTTATTAAATGTCATGTCATATATATATTTGCAGTTGAATGCCATATTTTGCCTTGGTGGTTTCGCAGCAAGTGTCTTCTGTACATAATAATCTGCCTGTGGATATAACTGTATTTATAGTCCAAACGTGTGTAAATCAGATATCGTAAAAAAAGAAATAGAGAACAAAAAAATACTGTTTGTTTTAGATGAGGGGTGATTATTTTTTATATATATATATATATAGTTATGGCTATAAAAAATCTTTAAGCAAGACCTGCGATTAAGAGGAGTGAACATAAATGGTTTAATTTACAAAATCTTTAGAAAACTAGAAAAAAAAAGGAGAGCGCGAGCGAGATTGATAAAATCACGATCTAATTTTTTACGGAAATTTTTTGATACAGCCTCAAATTGTTTATGAAGAACAATAAATCTATAGTGTACTGCGATTTGTAAACCTTTAGTCTTGGTAATTGATTCATATAGCTTTTCCTCATGGGTCTTTTTCTTAGGTGGTTTACTTTTAAGTTTGCATTCAACAGACATAGAGCAGGCGGACTGTGGTGTCGGGGGAAAATGATCGCCCTTTATTTTCTTTCTGATGTTTTATGCTCATTTGTTTTTTGCGGTTTGTATTCAGAAGTGACATTTGCAATAATAAAGGTGTGGGATAGTCACGGCTGGTCGACAGGAGTAGTGTGTGCAAGATCTGTGTGAAAACCCCGATGTCCGAGTTTGTTTATTTTTTTATTTTTATTTTATTTTTGTCGTGTAGGAGGTTCGGTATGGATGTACTTTTGGCTGTAATCGTAACTCGTTTTTAATGCTTCCATTCAGCCTTATTATTATTATTATTATTATTTTTATTATTATTATTATTTTGTTCATATACTGGCAGTTTCAAAGGGATATCTCATCCCCCAAAAAAGCAAATTTGCTGTTGATTTATCATCGAGATTTATGTGACTTTATTTTTCTTCTTCAGTAAACATTAAAGATGATTTTATTTTACCTGAAATTGATCCTTGGTGATTATTAAAATGCAAGTCAGTAGTTAGCATGCTGCAAAAAAGTTATTAAATTATATATATATATATATATATATATATATATATATATATATATATATATATATATATACACACACACACACACACACACACATATATATATATATATATAGTTTTTTTACTTTTTGTCTTGTTTTTACTCCAGATAATACTCCAATTAATATAATATTTATTAAATATTAAAATAATATAATATGTAATATAATAAAATAAAAATTATTATATCAAGTATTTTCAGAAATAAGTCATCAAAATGATGTGAATTATCTGCAGTGGGTAAAGTAAAATCTTACTTTTGCTTTGAATTAAGAGCGAGAAATATTTCTTTAAATTTAGAATTGAATTATATAATTTTTATATAATATACACTATGAAATATGCCAAAATTTAATTAAAATTAAAAATAAAATCTATATTCTAATATAATTTTATTTATTTTTGTCTAGAAAATGCTTCTTGATTTAGGAATTCAGACTTGTGGACTGCATATAATATAAAATTGAATTGATCAAAAACTTACATTTAATTAACATTAAAACTAAAATCTAAATTAAAATATAATTTGTATTTATTTTTACTTGTCTAGAAAATGTAAGAATTTTTAGATATGTGGACAGAAAACAAGACAAAAAGTACATAAGCAAATGTTTTTGCAGTGCAGAACTTGCAGAATCCAAAAACACACAGGCAAAATAAAATGGACTCCTGCTGTGACCATACACGGATGCCATAAACAAGCATTATTACCTTTAATCCTCAACTTTTTGTATTAATTTTGTGTTTCCTACATTTGTTTTTTGACTTGCAATTTATCAAATCACTAAATACTGCAGTTTCAGCTAAAAGTTAATTGATATTCTGCTGAGGAAGAAAACATAAATGAACAGCTCATTTTAATTTGGGGGTTGAAATTGTACAGATAAAGTGAAGGTAACTCAAAGCATATGAGGAAACTGATTGCAACAAATCATTTAAGTTCAAAAACTAACCCTAATGAGTACTGTGAACTTAATCCATCTGAGTAAATGAAGCAATTAGAGCACAGTAAAACCAAATAAATGAAGAGAACTCAAACCAACTGAGGAAACCGACTGCTTCAAACCATTTGAGTTTAACTAATCTATATGAGTACTGTGAACTTACTCCATTTCAGTTGAAGTAATGAGGTATTTAACTAACTCATCACCTTCAACACTGAGGTCAAAACTCTTTTCAAATGAGTAGAATTAACTCAGTCAATTTTGAGTTGACTACACTCATTTCATTTAATAAAGCTGACTGTTGGGTTTTACAGTGTGTGTATGTATATGTGTGTGTGTGTGTGTGTATATATTAGGGCTGCACGATATTGGAAAAAACTGATATTGCGATATTATTTCTGTGATAAATACTGTGATATGAATACAGTTGGGCGACGCAGTGGCGCAGTAGGTAGTGCTGTCGCCTCACAGCAAGAACGTCGCTGGGTCGCAGTTGGCGTTTGTGTGGAGTTTGCATGTTCTCCCTGCGTTGGCGTGGGTTTCCTCCGGGTGCTCCGGTTTCCCCCACAGCCCAAACACATGCAGTACAGGTGAATTGGGTAAGCTAAATTGTCCGTAGTGTACGAGTGTGAATGTGTGTGTGGATGTTTCCCAGAGATGGGTTGCGGCTGGAAGGGCATCCGCTGCGTAAAATCGTGCTGGATAAGTTGGCGGTTCATTCCGCCGTGGCGACCCCAGATTAATAAAGGGACTAAGCCGACAAGAAAATGAATGAAATGAATACAGTTTCACAAGAATAGCTCCATTTGGTGGTTTTAACAGTATTCAGTTACAGAAAGTGAATAATCCCAATGCAGAAAAAGCTTTTCTTACTTTGCTTTGTCTCGTTTCTAGTCCAAATATATGAACATAATTTGTAGATCAAGTAAAAATATTGTTTTGTATTACTGTTCAGAGACGAAATTAAACGTTGTGGTAACACTTTATAATAACTACACACTATCAATCATTTATTAAGCATTAGCATCTAGTGAATTCTTTATCTGTTAATCATTAACTTTACATTAATAAGCGTTAGTAAGCAGTTTATAACTGCAGCTACAAATGCTCTATTCCTGACTTACAACCACATTTATAATGTGCTTTTAATAGTTAATTTGTATGTTAATAAATGCTTTTTTCCCCTCAACTTCATGCAGTTTTGTGACCTAATCTAAAGTGAGGACTGTTTATGCTTTATAAATCCCTTATAAATGACAATTAAAGGTTCAGTATGAACAATAATCTTTGCAATCTTCAATCTAAAAAGTAAAATTACTGCTGAATAACAGGAGTGTCAAAATACGACATAAAATTTGATAAAACAACAACAATATAACAATATAATAAGATGCAATGTTTAAACTGTACAGTAATTTTATTTTAGATAAGGTTGCAAAGAATATATATTTTTTTTTAAATACAGTTTTATTTGTGTATCTTAAAATAGAAATGAATAATGTCGTTTGTGTTCTTTTTTCCTGTTTAGAATATAACTGACCCTTTAATTGTCATTTATAAGGGATTTATAAAGCATAAATAGTCCTCACTTTAGATTAGGTCACAAAACTGGATGAAATTGAGTTAATAAAGCATTTAATAACATACAAATTAACTATTAATAAATGCCTGAATAATAAGATTTATAAATGCAAATTTTAATAGTTTAATAATCATTTACTAACTCATTCTGAATGATATTAAAAAAACACTAACTATGCTTAAATAAATGGTTTGTAATACGGTAATGCAATACTTAATTTAGTAATGAAAAATAAATCATTAACAAAGTATGAAAGTACAAGTATTAAGCACATTGTAAATGTGGTTATAAGTCAAGAATACAGCATTTGTAGCTGCAGTTATAAACTGCTTACTAACGTCTGTTAATGTAGAGTTAATGATTAACAGATAATGAATTCACTATATGCTAATCATTAATAAATGGTTCGGTAGTTATTATAAAGTGTTACCAGAGTGGTTCCTTAAAACAAGCTAAATGATCTGCCAGTGGAGTAAGTTAAATAATCTTGTCTTTGCTTTAAAATGTAGATATTTGGACTAAAAACTATTTTGTTGCATAAATCATATAAATTCTGTATAATTACTGTGATTAAACACAGCTCTTTAGCTCCTGGTCAACTATAATCCAGACTAAACATTGCATATGTTTGCGATGTGACTTGCTGATGCGCATATTGTGATATCGATGCTGAAACTATATATTGTGCAGCCCTAATATATATATATATATATACACACACACGCAGTTGAAGTCAGAATTATTCGCTCCCCTTTGAATTTTATTTTCTTTTTTAATATTTCCCAAATGATGTTTAACAGATTCAGGAAATGTTCACAGTATGTCTGATAATGTTTTTTTCTTCTGGAGAAAGTCTTATTTGTTTTATTTCGGCTAGAATAAAAGCAGTTTTTAATTTTTTAAAACCCATTTTAAGGTCAATATTATTAGCCCCTTTAAGCTATATATTTTCTCGATAGTCTACAGAACAAACCATCATTATACAATAACTTGCCTAATTACCCTAACCTGCCTAGTTACCCTAATTAACCTAGTTAAGCCTTTAAATGTCACTTTAAGCTGTATAGAAGTGTCTTGAAGAATATCTAGTCTAATATTATTTACTGTCATCATGACAAAGAGAAAATAAATCAGTTATTAGAGATGAGTTATTAAAACTATTATGATTAGAAATGTGCTGAAGAAATCTGCTCTCTGTTAAACAGAAATTGGGGAAACAAATAAACAGGGGGCGAATAATTCTGACTTCAACTGTATATAATAAAATTATTTGATTTGGCCCTAAATTACACAATATTTTCTACTTAAAATAAAAGTCAAACACCATTTTGCTTCTCCAGTCAGTCGATCTTATTTGACAGGGCTACTTTGATTAGCTGCGGTCAAGAAAATGTCTTTCTGTGGCCTTTGCGAAGGGTTTTCTGTACGTTATTTATACATTTATGTAGCGATGAGCGTCTCGCAGTTAAAGCGACTGCTTTCTCATTAGCACAACTCTGAATCAATATTTTAGGTGGAAAAACCAAAGATGCAGATCACGAAATGGCTGCCGTGCGCTAGACGTCGAGTCTGCTGCTTTAGTTCTCGTCTTTCTTTTTAGTTTTTCACTTTTGAATAAAAGCAATGAGCTTTCAGTAGAAATACAGCAGCTTCCAGCCATTTATTTGAAAGATTTCTTATTAATGTTGTATGGAGAATATTATTACACATATTCAATCGATTTGTTTTGACTAACCCTGAGCTGAGGATGAATTTAATGGATCTCAGTATTATTATTTCCTTACATGATGTCTAGATTATTATTTTTGTCAAATCAACGATTTCAGCCTGCAGACAACATTATTTTCATCCTTAAAACTGGAATATCAGCCAATAAATAATACGGTACACGAGGGGGAAAATGGTCAGTATATATATATATTTTTATTTTCTGTGTACATTAATTTTATTTTGTTTGTTTTAAAATTCTAGCAATGTTACAAAGTGTAAGACGAGCCGAGTTGACGAAAGGTTGAGTATTAAAGCAATGCATTTATTGAAGGTGCTGAGGTTGACCTTGGGTCCAGGTGTTCCAGGTGACTGTGATTTGTGTTGAACGCGACTTTCTTTGCGTTTCGATGATACGACTGAAGTGCAACCTAGAAATCGCCAACGTAAAACAAACACTTGACTCATTCTCTTTCATGTTGAGCAGCGTTGGTTAATTTCTGCCACCAAACACTGTATGTTTGAATCTTGTATTAAAAAGTGTTCTCACCAGGAATGTGTGTGGGTCCTTTTGGTAATCTGAGTTTGACGTGGCTCGGGTGTTTATGTAAAGCCTTGACATGCTGTCAGTCATGACTGTGGGGTGGGTGAAATGTTCAGGGTTAAAGTGACCGCGTCTGTTGGTTCACTAAATACACAAATTACCGTTTACACATTGTACAAATGATCCATAAATGAGCAGTTTTCTGTATTTTGTGTTTCAGGTTTTGATTTTTTTATGCGTTTGAGTTGCATTATGGGAGCTTGATCTTTCTTCAAGGAACTTTTAACCTTGGAAAGTTCAAAAAGTGACTTTTATTAGCATTTTTAAAAGTATGCAGTGCTATATTGTCTGGGTTGGTGTTGTATATTACGCTACAAAAACCTCATAATAAACTGCAGCACATGCAGTTTTATTTTACAGACTTATTTCTCTATTTCTAATACATTATATTAGTTCAAACTACTCAAATGTCAATAAAAGTCACTTTGTTGAGCTGCAGAGTTGAATTTCCAACATCAAAAGTTGACAGAGATCCTTTAATGCATCATTAAAATCCTGTAATGCATTTTTTATGAATGGAAAACAGTTGTGAATCACGAAATACAGAAACTGTTACTGTAATTACACATATATTTACACACACACATATATATACAGCTGAAGTCAGAATTATTCGCCCCCCTGTTTATTTTGTTCCCCAATTTCTGTTTAACAGAGAGCAGATTTTCTAACACATTTCTAATCATAATAGTTTAAATAACTCATCTCTAATAACTGATTTATTTTCTCTTTGTCATGATGACAGTAAATAATATTAGACTAGATATTCTTCAAGACACTAGTATTCAGCTTAAAGTGACATTTAAAGGCTTCACTAGGTTAATTAGGGTAACTAGGCAGGTTAGGGTAATTAGGCAAGTTATTGTATAATGATGGTTTGTTCTGGAGACTATCGAGAAAATATATAGCTTAAAGAGGCTAATAATATTGACCTTAAAATGGATTTTAAAAAATTAAAAACTGCTTTTATTCTAGCCAAAATAAAACAAATAAGACTTTCTCCAGAAGAAAAAATATTATCAGACATACTGTGAAAATTTTGCTCTGTTAAACATCATTTGGGAAATATTTAAAATAAAAAAGAAAATTCTAATAATTCTGACTTCAACTGTATATCGTAGTTAGTTTTATTTTTTATTTTCAGTAGTTCAGTGAGTACCCAATGTGTTCATTTCAGAAGAGTTCAGAAATCAACAAATTGTGCAACTTTTCAATCACAAATGACAACATTGATATGATCACAGTTAAGGAAATGCTCTCTAAATGACAGATGTTTAATATAAATTAGGAAATTATACAAATAGTATATATTATATTATGTTATGTTATATTATATAACATTTACATGTATGTTTAAGTGGTTAATTTTTTTTTTTTTTCTTCAATTGTTTATTCATGTCGTCCACTCAGATCAATCTTACATTTGAAAAAAATATTAACTTAATCGATTTATGTGTTTGGACAACATGAAATAATTATGTGAAACACAGCCTTTTTACAGTTGAAGTCAGAATTATTCGCCCCCCTTTTGAATTTCTTTTTCTTTTTTAAATATTTCCCAAATGATGTTTAACAGATTCAGGAAATTTTCACAGTATGTCTGATAATATTTTTTCTTCTGGAGAAAGTCTTATTTGTTTTATTTCAGCTAGAATAAAAGCAGTTTTTAATTTTTTAAACACCATTTTAAGGTCAATATTATTAGCCCCTTTAAGCTATATATTTTCTCGATAGTCTACAGAACAAACCATCATTATACAATAACTTGCCTAATTACCCTAACCTGCCTAGTTACCCTAATTAACCTAGTGAAGCCTTTAAATGTCACTTTAAGCTGAATACTAGTGTCTTGAAGAATATCTAGTCTAATATTATTTACTGTCATCATGACAAAGATAAAATAAATCAGTTATTAGAGATGAGTTATTAAAACTATCATGATTAGAAATGTGCTGAAGAAATCTGCTCTCTGTTAAACAGAAATTGGAGAATAAAATAAACAGGGGGGCGAATAAATCAGGGGCTTAAATAATTCTGATTGCAACTGTACATTGTATGGGCAATCAATATTAATACAATTTATTTATATATAAATAATATAAATATATTTTATATCTGCGGCCGAGTGCATTAGTGTCCCACCAGTGACGATATACAGTCATATTGCACTGCTACTCATGTGATATTGCATTTATACAACAGTACAATGTCATAATCGTGTATATAAAACAGAAAATCAAACACAGAGTCTCAATAATCCTTGTGTACGAGGAACTACTTTCTTCCACCCTTCATTCACATCTGCAGCTGACGTCAGAACAGCAGAAGCTGTTACTACTTCACCCACGTCACTTTAGAGCTAGTGTTTGAGTGATTCTCTAGCGTAATGTCTAAAGTGAAGACAAAACAGCTGATTTTTCTCACATGTTAAGATTATAAGGCTGAACGGCATGAAATGCCATCAGTCTACAGCAGGGGTGTCAAAGTCAATTCCTGGAGGGCCGGAGCCCTGCAGAGTTTAGTTCCAGCCCTGCTTTAACACACCTATCTGTAGGTTTCAAACAAGCCTAAAGCACTCAATTAGTTTGATCAGGTGCGTTTAATTGGGGTTGGAACTAAACTGTGCAGAGCTCCGGCCCTCCAGGAACTGGCTTTGACACATGTGGTCTACAGAGATTTCCCAGTATTTCTCTGTTGCAGTCAGGATCTCACAATAATACTATG
Source organism: Danio kyathit (assembly GCA_903798195.1). Lineage (NCBI taxonomy): Eukaryota > Metazoa > Chordata > Actinopteri > Cypriniformes > Danionidae > Danio > Danio kyathit. The sequence goes on along the minus strand of LR812540.1, from coordinate 50,473,708 downwards.
GTATAAATGCAGCACTACAACATACACAACAGAGAGATCAACTTAAAATATCACTTTCTGATATGATGATTTGATCAGCTGTAGTTTGAAATTAGGCTGTTTTTCCTCTTAGGGGTTATTATGCAGTCTGTCACCATCTTGTGGATAGCCAACATCAACCGTCTTTGCACAAAGATAGGCTAATGGCTGTCGATACGCTGTCTCTCTTTTAAAGTAGATGCTATCCTTTTAAATAAACTGCATGGCTGCAATCTAAACAACTACATTCTCCACTAAAAAAGCCTCAAAAGTACATTATGTTGTCCAACAACTGCAATATGTGTCAAAATGTAGAGTGTCCTCTGCTTGCTGCTGTATGTGGGCGGAGAAATACACAAGGGTGAAGAGGCTGGACGAGTGCTGTTACTGGCAGAATAGTGCACGGCTATCAGCGAATCAGATTCAAGAACCAGACAGAACTGATGTATCAATTTCTAATCATAATAGTGTTAATAACTAATCTCTAATAACTGATTTATTTTATCTTTGTCATGATGACAGTAAATAATATTAGACTAGATATTCTTCAAGACACTTCTATACAGCTTAAAGTGACATTTAAAGGCTTAACTAGGTTAATTAGGTTAACTAGGCAGGTTAGGGTAATTAGGCAAGTTATTGTATAATGATGGTTTGTTCTGTAGACTATCGAAAAAATATATAGCTTAAAGGGGCTAATAATATTGACCTTAAAATGGTGTTTAAAAAAAATTAAAAACTGCTTTTATTCTAGCCGAAATAAAACAAATAAGACTTTCTCCAGAAGACAAAATATTATCAGACATACTGTGAACATTTCCTGAATCTGTTAAACATCATTTGGGAAATATTTAAAAAAAAAAGAAAATAAAAATTCCAAGGGGGGCGAATAATTCTGACTTCAACTGTATATATATATTATACACACACACACACAGTGTTGGGGTAAAGCATTACCCCAGTTAAGTAATATAATAATATTATGTAAATATTACTTTAAAAAATATATTTGAAAAGTAATGCGTTACTTTACTTGTTCCTTAGAAAAGCAAATTTTTAAGTATGCCACAAAATATTTCAGATTCTCATTTAACACGTTTTCTTGTTTTTGTTTTTTTAACAATAAAACCAAAATCAAGTGTAGTGGTGCAACAGGATTATGTTTGTTTAATTTTTTGTAAACCAAAAATGCTGCGTGTAAACCATTATTTAAAACAGTCAACATGGTCAACCATTTGGTAGAGCGGGCAGTTAAAGGGATAAAACAAACATGAAGGTGAACAAATCACTCAAGGCTTTGCTTTGGAACAAGTTGTTCCTATTTCATGGATACTAATATTACTAGTGTACAACGTTGAACCAGAACCATTTTATTATTCATGAATAAGCGCACATCTAATTTACATTTCATTTCAGGAGTTCTTCGCTGTCTTTTGTTTTTTTTTTTTACATACACAGTTTAAGTCAATTTTATTAGCCCTCCTGTCATTTTTTTTTTTCTCTTTTTGTTAAATATTTCTCAAATGATGTTGAACAGATTCAGGAATTTTTCACAGTATTTCCTTTAATATTTGTTCTTCTGGAGAAAGTCTTAGTTGTTTTATTTCGGCTAGAATAAAAGCACTTTTTAATGTTTTAAAACCATTTTAGGTCAATATTATTAGCCCCTTTAATATTTATTTTTCCCCAAGGTTCACAGAACAAAACCATTATATAATGATTTGCCTAATTGGCTTAGTTTGCCTGTAGTTAAGCCTTTAAATTACACTTTAATCTGGGTACTAAAAATATCTAAATGAAGGAATATTTGATGATTTTAACTTTGTCCTATGCTAGGGTTGGGCCGATAGACGATGTCATCGTCCATCGCCGATGGCTGATAAACTTCACGATGCTCGTGATCCATCGCCCCGCCCCACATGTATATTGATTTATAACTTATTATTTGCATGTCATCTTAATAGCAATAACGGTCTTTTCATGAGCTGTGTTATATTATACTTATAGCTGCTGTTTGCACTGTCAGCATGGTGAGGATTAAATACATCGTGAGGATTATACAGCACCTCTCGCGCTTAAAACGTGTAGATTCAGTGGCAAACGCTGTTACCTGCAAACCCCGTCCCACAGACTTTACAGTGAATGGATTTAGTTATTTTCATAGCGGACTTGAAGCCACTGGAAGTCTTTTATCCACTCTTGGAAAAGTGTAAATGGTGGATTAACATTCAGCACATGATCACTAATAAGATGTGCCATTATTTAACTTTAGGTGGTTTCTAAAACTAAATCTGTCAGTGTTATTTTCATTCTCTCATCTTCAGCGCGTCACATTTCCGCGGCTGTTGCTCCTGTCATGTGAAGGCGTTGACTGAGTGATTGACAGCTGATATTAACCAATCCATTCGCGTTCAGTTCTAGCGCACTGGGCCAATAGTAAGAGCACAAAGGCGGGGCAAGCATTCAGCAAGTTCACATGACGACTGTTTTAATCTGTTCCTGAGCGCTGCGTTTGGCGTCTTTAGGTGCAAAGATGCATTCTGCATAAATTTCTCCTAAATCTGCGCACGCGGTGAGGATTTTGCAGTGAAAACAGCTCGCACGGTAAAAATGCTATGCACTAGCACAAATGCTTTCAAATATATATTTTAGGTCGCATAAAATATCAGGCGCAAGTGTGACCAAAACGGTCGAGCCCTAGCATCTTTACTTGTTATTATGTCCTCATAATAATAATAAAATAAGGAAGTTATCATTAATCACAATAAATTACAGTGAACTCCAAACCAACTCTCGTCTCGTCTCCTCCACCTGCTGTGGGGAAAAGCCATTATAAGGACATAAATCACTCCGTCATGCCAGAGTCCCGCGGAAAAAAAGTGATTGACAAGTGGTAATTTGTGTATAACTTTATTTATTTATGGTTTGGTTATGGGTAAAGCAAAGACCATGTGGGTCAGGTAGTGAAAACGATAGGCTACAATTATTAAATTCGTTATGAATTAATTGATATTTAACAACAAAGACCCCCACCCCGCCTACGACGACGATACCATCGTCCATCGCCGATGTTCACATCAGACATCGTACGATGCCAAATTTGTCAACATCGCCCAACCCTATCCTATGCATTAATAGACTAATCCTGGCATTAATAGTTCAATTTTGTTTTTAACTAATTACAAGAACGTATGCTGATGTGTTTATCCTCATGTAACCTTATGTGTTTAACCTCATATAAATTTGCTGCATAACAGTTGTGGCTTTGTGTGACTGATAACCAAGAAGTTAACTCCTCTGTACTTGTTATCACCAAAATGTTACAACTCTACTTTTAGAGTGTGCCCGTTTACAGGAACAATTCATCACTCTCTTGTTATGTGTATGCATAACTTATTCTGTGCAGATTAGCTTGTTCTGCCTAACAACTTATGATTTAACTGATCTGGATGGAGGATCTTTCTTACTGAGGGGCTGAAGTGAGACAACGATAAATATAGGGGGAAGAGGAGGTGGGGGTGTGTGCCTAGCTGACACAGACTGCCTGTGTTGCTGTTCTCTTACACTTGGTGCTCTGTAATGCTTTATTCATCTAATTAATTGAACTTATTTAAAGCTTCTGACTGATGCTTTAACCTGGGAGGACTAGGAAAAGTCCAACATAAAATATTATGTACTGTCATCATGGCGAAGATATACGGTAAGTTATTAGAAATTAGCTAATAAAGCTATTAGGTTTAGAAATGTGTTGAACAAATATTTCTGTTACACAATATGGGCTAATAATTCTGACTTCAACTGTATACTTACAGCGTTTTTCCTTTAAAGGGTCGTCCTTAGTAAGACCCTCATTACCATCAAAGAGGAGAAACCCTCCAGCAACTGACCTTTCGGCTGAAGCGCCGCTCGTTTTGTGAGGATCTGAAGCGGCCTTTAAACCCCCCGACAGCCGCAGATCAAGAAGAAAAGCCCACGTTTGTCTTTTCATTTACTGCTCATCCATCACAAAACAAGATTCATCTGCTCTTCCAGATAAATTATACACGCCATACCTGTTACTTTCCCTTTGTCTTCATTTAGCGGGAGGAGCGGAGCGCAGACTCGTGTCTCTTGTCTAACAAATTGAGAAGGTAAAGATGAAAGACGACGGATCTGTTTCCCGCGCTTGATGAATCTGCCTTCATTTAGCTGCTCTCCCTCAAAGACTTTCTGGAGAAACTTTGTCCACAATTATTTTCAAAAGGCGAACTGAAGATTTGATGAGGCTTTTATAGAGTGTTGTGTGTGTCTGCGATTCAGCTCGTGTTTTAATTTGCTTATTATTTTTTCCTCTGAATTTTCATAGCTGATGTTTAATTCATGATTTAATTTGTACAAATAATCACGGATATATGTATGTAATCAAAATATTTATATTATATCGTATCAGCAACTTCCGGTTCACGCGTCTGAATCATAGACTGTAAAAGATATGGACGTACCCATAGGTTTCTGAACACTGCAAAAGAAGCTACAAGTAGGCGCGGCCAACCGTCACCATTTTGTCTGCGCGTCATCGCACCAAACGCGGCATACCAAATAAGGGCAAAGAGGCGGAGAGTGAGCGGAGCTACAGACACATGCTGGATTCTCAGCATTTTGCTTAGACCTGGCTTAAAACAGACTTTTTACTTTGGGAGAACGCTTAATACTTCATTACCTGTGACTCGCTTGTGTTCTGACCACATGTGCTTGGTTGTAGACTATATCAGTAAAGTGTTTAGACTTTTAAAAACACTGTTGTAATACATTGAGCCACGAAACATTGTTCTTATGACGTTTTTCGACAGGAGGAAAGTGCGAATTACTATCAAACACTTCAGATATAGTCTGTGTTAGTAAATGCAAGGCTGTTTATAAAAATCCAGCACTAACACTGTATGACAACGCTTCAGATGACTGTTTTATAGCCTACAGCTAATCAATCTGTCAGATTCTGGAGTGCATTACTGGTCTAAAGAACATTATAGATGATAAATGATCTTAAATAAAACAAATACATTTATAGAGATGGTATAGAAGTATATCATTTCACTCACCTGTGAAATGAAGGCAACTTGAACGGTTTGTAAGCACAATTAAGTCCACACGGCATGCCATATCATCTGATAATTGCAGGAAATAATTCCAAAAGGCAAATGACGGTGTAAAGAAACATTAACCAAAACAAAAACACGATATATATGCCGAGATCAGCGGCTAATTAGCCAGAATCAGCTGAGGTGACGAGACAGCGAGCAGCGAGGGCTAGCTGTCACTCAAGTGGCCACGCCCTTAATTATGCAGACTTAATATAACCTAATAAAACGAAACGGATGAGTTATAAACAAATTCACCCCCCTCAGAGTTGTCATGAAGGGTAATCATAGCTATATGCACCAAAGCCATCGTTTGTACCAGGCTGTAAACATGTTTTTATCAGCTGTAAAAATGGCCAATTTACCAATGCAGAAAGAAAGCACTTGGACTTCCTGGAGCCAGCCCCCCAAGGCGAGTCGATGAACTGCAGTTTCAGTCACTTCCGTATTGGCTTCCCGAGGGAGAGCGGGAGGTTGCCGCTTGGTCTGAATTAAGCAGCAACCTCCGGCTCTCCCTCAGGAATATGGCAGTTTGTTCATCTTTTAGGTTGCTGACAGAATCATTTCATCTATTGTTTTGTCCGGCTTCTCCGTAGTTTTTTTTGTGCGTTACTCTCGCGTTTGTCCATTTCTGAAAGGATCGGGTGTAAGAAGCACTTCAATAATCACGCTCACGTTATTATTATCAGCTCAAGAAGTTTGTAATTTCAAATATAGACACATGGCGAACGCATGCGAGGAAGCGAAACCTTGCGCGCTTTAGACGGCCTTGTAAATAACTATGGTGCACGTGGTAGATTCTGCTCTTCTTCTGGGCTTGTGGCTGTTTATCAAGATGACGACAAGGTTTGTTTGAGCTCGGGTCGACCATGGCTTGTTGTTATGTATATATTATTACGGTGTAATGTCTCGGCTGTGTATTTAAAAATGGCGCTTCTTTTGTTTTCTGTTTGTTTGTTTTTTTCAGGTTGCAATGTCCCGAATTTTCATCGCCAATCTTAAGCCAGTTGTAATCGTTTGTTCTGGTTCAATTTGGAATTTTCCCCAACCAACACAGAGCCCAGGGGACCAGAGTGAGTGCTCCGGCTTGGCCCCCCTGGTCATTTTCCTGCTTGTCCACGAGCTAGTGATGTATCTCTGTAAACCAGTAGCGTTCAGCTGACCATCTTGCTACGCCTTTTGCCATGCTAGGTACCTTTCCGAAAGAGTACCCAAAAAGTGGTACGATACGATTCGCTTTTAGGTACCTTTTGACAGCCATAAAAGCGTACCGAACCGTACCGTTCCATACCGTACCACTCAGTGGAAATGGGCCATTAGGCGCATTGTATAAGAAAGCACAACCACCCATGGTCTTGAGCAGGGGGGTGCTCAGTCCTAGAGGGCCGGTGTCCTGCAGATTTTAGCTCCAACTTGCTTCAACACACCTGCATGGATGTTTCTAGAAAGCCTAGTAAGAGCTTGATTAGCTAGCCCAGGTGTGTCTGATTGGGGTTGGAACTAAACTTTGCAGTACACAAGCTCTCCAGGACTGAGTTTGGGAACCTCTGGTCTTAAGTTTACAGAGTGGCTAATACAGGGTAAGTCCTGATGCCGAACGAAGACTGCGAGCTGGAGTGGCGAGAGCCACCAGGTCACAGATGTAACCAGGTGCTAGCCCATGCACTGCTTTGAAGGTTAGAATCAAGGTCTTAAAATCAATCCGTGACTTAATAGGAAGCCAGTGCAGTTGTTGAAGTACAGGCATATATGTGCTTTAAACATTTTCTTTTGTATTAAACTTGTAGGTAGTTTAAGGAGACAAAAAAAATGTAAATATGTATTAGGATAAAACAGTTAATACTAATTTTAGGATCATTTTAAGGAGTTTAATATGCTTTATGGATGACTTTAAAGAGAATACGGCCAGCTTATTTGGAGGTTGGAGGCAGATGAAAAATCTCCACCTTCTAAACGTTCAATAATTCAAGTGTTATAATAACGTTTCTTCAATTCTCCAAACTCCGTTCAACGACGTTTTTCTATTCTCTGTGTGGAGCGCGATGTTGAAGCCCTTGAAGTTTCCGGTGTCGCAGTTTTACAAAGTGTAGTTTTAGTACATATGAAGATTAAAGGAGTATTTCCTCTAAGGACGCCTCTTGTTAAAGCGTACAGATGGCTGTGTCTCCAAACTCTTGTGTTTACTTAACCATGGGCATTAGGATGGATGAGCCTCTCACCGTCTCCAGATACCGCAATCATATCCTGCAAACACAGACTGGACGCGCTCGGGTTGACTTTCTCTGCAGTAACACCTAACTATTTTTGTGCATTGCTTTGCTCTGTTGAATTTCAACATGAACATATGTCAAACTTGCTATATACAGAAGCTTCATCATTTCCTTGTATTGCTGATTTTTTTTGGCATTTGGTACAACTCAGTTCTCATTACCGTAATGAAAGTAATTATTGTTCTGCTTTAGGTAGATTTATAGAGAAATATGTTTTTTTTTTATAGAAAATATTGTAGCATGTTGTCATAGCAAGGAGAAATAGATGCCAGCAAAATGTGTAGACCCATTACAGTAATGATGATTTCAAGAGTTCACACTTAGCTGATGATTGATTATAAAGCTTGTTTGGCATGCTCGTGCCCGGGGCTCCCTCCCGTTTGCAAGGCGAGAGGGGAGTTTGAGCTCAGGTAGCTCTGGAGAACTCCCCTGCTGTAGTAGCTAATGAACAGATAGTGATTGCTCTTAAGAGATAACTACTTGCTAGGAGCATGTCTATGGTGCTGATTTGGATTAGTCAATTAACTTAAGTTGCATGTTTTGGGCGGTGGGAGGAACCCAGGGGAAACCCATGTGAGCAGAAACATCAACTGGCTTGGTAAGGACTGGAACCAGTGACGTTCTTGCTGTGAGGCAACAGTGCTAACCACTGGGCCACCGTACCACCCATCTAGGAAAGGAGGAGGAGTAGGGGTGGAAGGGGGGATTCTTCAAAACGAAGATGGCTGTGATATGGAGCTGAGGGTATTTATAGTGGCTTAGGAATCCTCTGATTGGTCAATCATAAATTGGATAATGCAGGACCAGCCGTGATCAATCATAAACACGTGATCCTCTAGAAATTTAGTTTATAAATAAACTTCACTTTGAGGCTAAATTAGTTTAATTGTCGTAAAAACTGTGTGAAATACTCCTATAATGGGCTCACACTTTACAATAAGGTTTCATTCGTTAATGTTAATGCTTATTACAGAATAGTGCAGCATTTATTAATCATAGTTCAACATTTACTAATGCATTATTGTTCATGAACCGTGAGTTAACATGAACAAACAACTGATTTTAACTGATGTTAACTAACATGAGCAAATACTGCATTAAATGTTCTGTTCATTGTGTTCATGTTAGTTTTGTTCACTGTATAGTCATGTTAACTAACAATAATAAATTGATAATTGAATATTGTTATGTGCATTTAAGCATTTTACCCTCAAATTCTCATTACCTTAATGCTTTATATATATATACACAGTTGAAGTCAGAATTATTCGCCCCCTTTGAATTTTATTTTATTTTTTAAATATTTCCCAAATGATGTTTAACAGAGCAAGGAAATGTTCACAGTATGTCTGATAATATTTTGTCTTCTGGAGAAAGTCTTATTTGTTTTATTTTGGCTAGAATAAAAGCAGTTATTAATTTTTTAAACACCATTTTAAGGTCAATATTATTAGCCCCTTTAAGCTATATATTTTCTCGATAGTCTACAGAACAAACCATCATTATACAATAACTTGCCTAATTCCCCTAACCTGCCTAGTTACCCTAATTACCCTAGTGAAGCCTTTAAATGTCACTTTAAGCTGTATAGAAGTGTCTTGAAGAATATCTAGTCTAATATTATTTACTGTCATCATGACAAAGAGAAAATAAATCAGTTATTAGAGATGAGTTATTAAAACTATTATGTGCAGAAATGTGTTGAAGAAATCTGCTCTCCGTTAAACAAAAATTGGGGAAAAAAATAAACATGGGGGGCGAATAAATCTGACTTCAACTGTATATATATATATCAATTATTAAGCATTATGGTATCAGTTGTACTGCTACTTCATGTACTAAAAAGTGTAAATGGATAAAAAAAAAAAAAAAAAACAATATATATATAGTTTATTGATTGTTAACAAGTGAACTTGTTGGCAAATTGGCAAATATTATGGTAATGACAGTGAAGAAAATAAAGCAAAAAGGAGGTCCTAATAAAAGTGACCTATAATGATAAAATACAATTCATTAGTTTATTAATATAATTTTTATGATGAGAATAATCTATCTATCGATCGATCTATTGTCAAATTTGCTATAAACGGCGAATAGACCAAATCTCATAATATATGCACAGACACAAACATACACAGATATTTTGAGTACAATCTCTCTCTCTCTCTCTCTCTCTCTCTCTCTCTCTCTCTCTCTCTATTTTTTTTATTTACAGGACTGTTTTAGAACCATCGCTTAATGCCATTCTTGTTTCAGTTTAGGCACATTTTACCCCCAAATTGTCATTACCGTAATGTTTTGAAACATCTTCCTCATTGTGATTATTTTATGCAGATTTATCTACCAAAAAAGTAACAACTTACTACTGTTTCTGCATTACGGTAATGAGGCTTAATTATCAATCAAGCCTGATGAAAGACCTTTGTTTAGTGGTATTTTGATTGTAATTATGCATTATCATGACGTTTTAAAAACATTTTCTTTCATGTGTCTTCAACTTTATTGATAAATATGCATGTAGTAACAAACAACATACTACTGTTTTCTGCATTACTGTAATGAGGCTTAATTCTCATTAAGTCTAATATTTGATTTATTACTACTGTGAAATATGACCCAGCCATATTTCTTGAAATGTTTTACAAGATTTTATGAATATATATTTTTATTTTATGCACATTTTACTTTAAATTTGTCATTATCATGTTGTTAATATTTTTTTCTTTACTGTTATACACATTTTTTGTCCTTAAATTTGCATAAAGTAACAAACAGATTGATTGATCAAACATTGATGCTTCATTTTCTTTTAGCTGTTATCCATTATGTTAATGCGGCTTAAGTCTCAGTCATTGCAGTGCTCCTGCATTTCTTCAATTGTTGACAGATTCGGAAGTGAACTATGATTCATATTTATTAATATTTTTTATGAGATCTGAGGGGAAAAAAAGCTACAAAAATTATACGTAAAAATCATTACCACTATAATACCATTAGCTGTTTTGATTTTATAGACCAAAAACTGCACTGATTATGGTTTGCAAAAATTAATATTTATAATATATTTGCTCTATATAAAACAAAAAATCAAATGTGAAACAATTCCCACTTTAAGAAGAGGATAAACGACGAACCTTGTAAGAAACGCAGAAGCGCTGTTTGTGTTCCTCCATTGTTGTCTGGTTCACATGAGAGTATCGCGACGCCACGCATGCAGCACACAGTGGCAGTTCATCATCTCATGCAGTATGTGCTTGAAAGGCATGTGCTTTATGGACATCAAGCGGAGGAGCTTCCAGGACTAACAGCCAAGATTAATTCCCAGATCTGCTGAAATCTGGAGTTCAACATCTGCACTCCTGGATCTATAATGGAGGAGCAGAGCAGGAGTTTAGGCTCACTGAGATGTATTACAGTGGAGCTGATCATCAAAATGATTTTCTGCAAGCTTTAAATAATATATTCATGAGGTACAATACTTGCTTTTCTTTAGAAATAAACTATTAAACATGTTTTAAATCTGCGCACTTAAAATATTATGATAATACAATGGTGTTTTGATTTAATGTAGAAATTTAAAAACTATTGTATTTACAAAAATTAAACAATATTACCATAATTTGGGGGATATACTCTAGTATTACTGTTTTTTTAATACAAAAACTGTCTTAAAAACATAGTATTTGCTGAAAAACCTTATAAAAACCATAAAAAATCAGTTCCACAACACAAATGCCAACCGTACATGATGTTTGAAGAATTTGATGAAGATTTTCTGTCATTTACTGCACAATTTTCCACCATTGGTCAGATTTTCTGTCATTTACTGCACAATTTTCCACCATTGATCAGATTTTCTGTCATTTACTGCACAATTTTCCACCATTGGTCAGATTTTCTGTCATTTACTGCACAATTTTCCACCATTGGTCAGATTTTCTGTCATTTACTGCACAATTTTCCACCATTGGTCAGATTTTCTGTCATTTACTGCACAATTTTCCACCATTGGTCAGATTTTCTGTCATTTACTACACAATTTTCCACCATTGGTCAGATTTTCTGTCATTTACTGCACAATTTTCCACCATTGGTCAGATTTTCTGTCATTTACTGCACAATTTTCCACCATTGGTCAGATTTTCTGTCATTTACTGCACAATTTTCCACCATTGGTCAGATTTTCTGTCATTTACTGCACAATTTTCCACCATTGGTCAGATTTTCTGTCATTTACTGCACAATTTTCCACCATTGGTCAGATTTTCTGTCATTTACTGCACAATTTTCCACCATTGGTCAGATTTTCTGTCATTTACTGCACAATTTTCCACCATTGGTCAGATTTTCTGTCATTTACTACACAATTTTCCACCATTGGTCAGATTTTCTGTCATTTACTGCACAATTTTCCACCATTGGTCAGATTTTCTGTCATTTACTGCACAATTTTCCACCATTGGTCAGATTTTCTGTCATTTACTGCACAATTTTCCACCATTGATCAGATTTTCTGTCATTTACTACACAATTTTCCACCATTGATCAGATTTTCTGTCATTTACTGCACAATTTTCCACCATTGGTCAGATTTTCTGTCATTTACTGCACAATTTTCCACCATTGGTCAGATTTTCTGTCATTTACTGCACAATTTTCCACCATTGGTCAGATTTTCTGTCATTTACTGCACAATTTTCCACCATTGGTCAGATTTTCTGTCATTTACTGCACAATTTTCCACCATTGGTCAGATTTTCTGTCATTTACTACACAATTTTCCACCATTGGTCAGATTTTCTGTCATTTACTGCACAATTTTCCACCATTGGTCAGATTTTCTGTCATTTACTACACAATTTTCCACCATTGGTCAGATTTTCTGTCATTTACTGCACAATTTTCCACCATTGGTCAGATTTTCTGTCATTTACTGCACAATTTTCCACCATTGGTCAGATTTTCTGTCATTTACTGCACAATTTTCCACCATTGGTCAGATTTTCTGTCATTTTCTACACAATTTTCCACCATTGGTCAGATTTTCTGTCATTTACTACACAATTTTCCACCATTGGTCAGATTTTCTGTCATTTACTGCACAATTTTCCACCATTGGTCAGATTTTCTGTCATTTACTGCACAATTTTCCACCATTGGTCAGATTTTCTGTCATTTACTGCACAATTTTCCACCATTGGTCAGATTTTCTGTCATTTACTGCACAATTTTCCACCATTGGTCAGATTTTCTGTCATTTACTGCACAATTTTCCACCATTGGTCAGATTTTCTGTCATTTACTGCACAATTTTCCACCATTGGTCAGATTTTCTGTCATTTACTGCACAATTTTCCACCATTGGTCAGATTTTCTGTCATTTACTGCACAATTTTCCACCATTGTTCAGATTTTCTGTCATTTACTACTGCACAATTTTCCACCATTGGTCAGATTTTCTGTCATTTACTGCACAATTTTCCACCCTTGGTCAGATTTTCTGTCATTTACTGCACAATTTTCCACCATTGGTCAGATTTTCTGTCATTTACTGCACAATTTTCCACCATTGGTCAGATTTTCTGTCATTTACTACACAATTTTCCACCATTGGTCAGATTTTCTGTCATTTTACTGCACAATTTTCCACCATTGGTCAGATTTTCTGTCATTTTCTACACAATTTTCCACCATTGGTCAGATTTTCTGTCATTTACTGCACAATTTTCCACCATTGGTCAGATTTTCTGTCATTTACTGCACAATTTTCCACCATTGGTCAGATTTTCTGTCATTTACTGCACAATTTTCCACCATTGGTCAGATTTTCTGTCATTTACTGCACAATTTTCCACCATTGGTCAGATTTTCTGTCATTTACTGCACAATTTTCCACCATTGGTCAGATTTTCTGTCATTTACTGCACAATTTTCCACCATTGGTCAGATTTTCTGTCATTTACTGCACAATTTTCCACCATTGGTCAGATTTTCTGTCATTTTCTACACAATTTTCCACCATTGGTCAGATTTTCTGTCATTTACTGCACAATTTTCCACCATTGGTCAGATTTTCTGTCATTTACTGCACAATTTTCCACCATTGAGTCAGATTTTCTGTCATTTTACTGCACAATTTTCCACCATTGGTCAGATTTTTCTGTCATTTACTGCACAATTTTCCACCATTGGTCAGATTTTCTGTCATTTACTGCACAATTTTCCACCATTGATCAGATTTTCTGTCATTTACTGCACAATTTTCCACCATTGATCAGATTTTCTGTCATTTACTGCACAATTTTCCACCATTGGTCAGATTTTCTGTCATTTTCTACACAATTTTCCACCATTGGTCAGATTTTCTGTCATTTACTGCACAATTTTCCACCATTGGTCAGATTTTCTGTCATTTTACTGCACAATTTTCCACCATTGGTCAGATTTTCTGTCATTTACTGCACAATTTTCCACCATTGGTCAGATTTTCTGTCATTTACTGCACAATTTTCCATCATTGGTCAGATTTTCTGTCATTTACTGCACAATTTTCCACCATTGGTCAGATTTTCTGTCATTTACTGCACAATTTTCCACCATTGGTCAGATTTTCTGTCATTTACTACACAATTTTCCACCATTGGTCAGATTTTTCTGTCATTTACTGCACCAATTTTCCACCATTGGGTCAGATTTTCTGTCATTTACTGCACAATTTTCCACCATTGGTCAGATTTTCTGTCATTTACTGCACAATTTTCCACCATTGGTCAGATTTTCTGTCATTTACTGCACAATTTTCCACCATTGGTCAGATTTTCTGTCATTTACTGACACAATTTTCCACCATTGGTCAGATTTTCTGTCATTTACTGCACAATTTTCCACCATGGTCAGATTTTCTGTCATTTACTGCACAATTTTCCACCATTGGTCAGATTTTCTGTCATTTACTGCACAATTTTCCACCATTGGTCAGATTTTCTGTCATTTACTGCACAATTTTCCACCATTGGTCAGATTTTCTGTCATTTACTACACAATTTTCCACCATTGGTCAGATTTTCTGTCATTTACTGCACAATTTTCCACCATTGGTCAGATTTTCTGTCATTTACTGCACAATTTTCCACCATTGGTCAGATTTTCTGTCATTTACTACACAATTTTCCACCATTGGTCAGATTTTCTGTCATTTACTGACACAATTTTCCACCATTGGTCAGATTTTCTGTCATTTACTGCACAATTTTCCACCATTGGTCAGATTTTCTGTCATTTACTGCACAATTTTCCACCATTGGTCAGATTTTCTGTCATTTACTGCACAATTTTCCACCATTGGTCAGATTTTCTGTCATTTACTGCACAATTTTCCACCATTGGTCAGATTTTCTGTCATTTACTGCACAATTTTCCACCATTGGTCAGATTTTCTGTCATTTACTGCACAATTTTCCACCATTGGTCAGATTTTCTGTCATTTACTGCACAATTTTCCACCATTGGTCAGATTTTCTGTCATTTACTGCACAATTTTCCACCATTGG